>WBNP01000616.1:1366825-1533795 GCA_013401095.1 Passerina amoena | reverse complement strand
CAAAACTAGTTGTCAGATTTCACAGAACTACTGGAAATAGAGCTGGGACTGAATCTCAGGCAGCCTATGTGAAAATAAACAACAAAGTCTACCAACCAGAAAGCTTTTTTGGCATGCACATAATCAACTTGCATGCTTAGCAAACCTGCTCCTGCCCAGTAATACCATTCTGAAAAACAAAACCTAAAAATCCTGATATCCCTCACTGCACTTTTATCTCAAACAGTTTTGCAATCTGTGGTGCATTTAGCTGCCTTCTGAAAGCTGCTTCACACAAATTCAAGCCCCTGGTTTAGTTCCACATTTTCTTTATCTTTTCCTGGTCATTCCTACAGCCTCCAAATTTAGCAGCAACTTTAGCACATAAACACCACCCATGTCTCCCTGTACTTCTGCTGATCCTCCCTCCACAGTCACGCTCTGAACAAAATGGTATGAGCTCTATCTCTGCATTTCTGTGATACAGCAAAAAACAAGGACACAGATATTCACTGTCTGCATGCATGTTTAATCTACATGATCTTCTTCTGTAAATTATCACCATCCTAAATTATGTGACGGTGAAGAATCAGGTGCTGTATTTCATCTTGTAGTAATTTCTGTGTAATGGTGCTGTCCGGGGAAGTCATACTGCTCTGCTCAAAATCTCACACTCCACTTACCTAGGTAAAACAGATGTATTGTAGATGCTTACTTTTGCTGGGCAAACCCATTTTTTAAAGCACCATTATACTGCTGGAACTGAGCCACTTGTAAGCATTTATGCTTTGATACCAGTGTGATATCATGAACATAACCAACATAGTTCTGTGTCATATTAATTTCTAAATAAATCTTACCATAGCTTACTTACAATTAGGATATATTTCCATCACTTGAAATCTTTAGACTATGGCTGGATAGTTGATATATATGTTATAGGCATATCAGAAGTTACAACTTTACTATGGAAACAACTGGTTTAAATTATTTGAGCTGAACTATGGAATACAAGATGAACTCATATGTCCTTTTGCCTTTAAGTTCTCTGGATTTCTAAGAAATTATTTCTGCATGCAAACATTGCTTAAGAGAGACAAGTATAACAGGTATATTTACTAGCAGCTAACAAAGAAATAAAGAAAGAAAGTCACTATCTATTAACTTTTATTTTTTTCAGTATATGATTATGCTGCATTTCTATTTTTTTAATCATTATGCGTCTACATTTGGGGAGGAAAAGTTCTGTGAGACCTCAGATGTAACTTCAGATCAGTGTTACATTACTATAAAAAAAAATTTCATTTTGTAGCCAGACCAAATGCTTCATCAAATTTTCAGAACACTGTTTCTCACCAACTCATCAACCACCACAGGCTTTCAGCTGAACATCATATTAGGATCTAAAATACAAATCTGCAAATGATACAAAATTGGAAAGTTGATTGAAACACTAGATGATTGTGCTGCTTTTCAGCAAAACCCAGCAAGTTGGAGAAATGGGTCAACAGCACCCTCATGTTGTTCAACAAGGGAAAATACCAAGTCCCGCACGCTGGGGAATAACACCCTGCACCAGTACATGCTGGAGGTTAACAAGCTGGAAAGCAGCTTGTCACAAAAAGACCTGGTTGTGCTGTTGGACAGCAAATTGGCATCAGCCAGCAGTGCACCCCTGAGGCAACAAAAGCCTGCAGTATTTGGGCCTGCCTTAGGAAAAGCATCACCAGCAAGTCAAGGGATGCACTCCTTCCACTCTTGTCAGCTCTGGCTGAGACCAGCTCTGTGCAGAGTCCACTTCTGTATTCAGACCAGGGAGTCATGGACTTCTCTCAGATAAAACAATCGTGGGCTTCCTGGAATAAGTCCAGCACAGGTCAGGTCCATAAAGGTGACGAAGGAATAAGAGCACCAATCATATAAAGGTAGACAGAGTTAGGACTGTTAACTTGGAGGTGTAAAGTATCAGGGATTTTATCATTGTGTGTTAAGTACCTGTTATGGGAGGAATGAAGAAGCAATCACTCTTCTCAGAGGTACCAATTGAATGCACAAGAGGGAAAGAGCACAAATAAACCAAGAAATTCAATTTCTGCAAGAGCAAAACTTTTTAAATGTTGTTTTCTTTATTTATTTTTTTGGGTTTGGTTTGCTATGGTGAAGGTAGTGAAACAGTGGGGTGGGTTGCCTGGAGATATGGTGAGTCTCTGCGAAGATATTCAAAACCCAGCTAGACAGTATCTTGAACAACCTGCTCTAGAAGACTCTGCTTTGAGCAGAGGACTGGACTAAATAATATTCAGAGGTTCCTCCCAACCTCAGTTATTCTGTGAAAACAAAGAGAAAGTAATTCCTCAGGTAGCGATCAGAGACAGTCTCTAGAAGACAAAGGGCTTGATTTCGTCCTTCTCCACAGGAGTTTTCTTATCTAATGCAAGCATGAAGGAAAAGAAACAAAAGCACATAAATTATCATCCAGCCCCCTAAAAAGAGGGTAGGACAGAAGTACATAATATTATTTTGTATAGCAGAATGTGATCAGATATTTTGGTAATAAGTGTGGCATAAAAATCTACCTCAACCAGAGTTTAATCCCTTGCACTTAATTCTATTTGATTTTAAATAGAAAGATGGAGATAAGAAAAGTCCTTTTTTTTAAAAACGTACATTATCAGTACATCAGATTTTGCTTCATACCTTTATAAAAATTGGGCTGTGTCAATACAAAGACTAGGAATCCCAAATGCAAACACCTACTTTGAAATCTTGACTAAAGAGTTCTTTTACTGATGAAGATTTGTTAAAAGAAGCTGAACTCTTCAAAAAAATGATCTCTTCAGAAAAAAATGAACAATTTCCTTTTATTTGCATTGAAGAATGCTTATTGTACACTCTCATATCCTGGATTGTGTATCGAGGTCTAATACTCAATCAAAATAAATTGCTGTACTCCAGACTAATTTTCAATTTCAAGAATTGTTTTGGCTTTTTCTTTCTGAAAGTAGTTCAGACTTCACTTGTGAAAGAATAACGCTGCCTGTAGGATGCATTAATATCTTGATTTTCCATGTGTTTGCTTACTATTACATATCTCAGCTAGGTATAGGAAAAAAAGTGTAGATAGACTTGATATGTTTATCAAGATATGATAATCAAAACTTTCATGAGTTTACTGGAAGTGCAGTGATACATCTCTAAGTATTCCTGGTGCATATAAATAAAACAAACAATAACAGGCACATGGAAAAACAACAGGAAAGCAGTACACATGAAAGAATTTATGGCTTATTCAAAATAAGACAGTCAAAAATCTGTATAAATACCAAGCTTGAAAGAAAGTTTAATCCTCTGTTTCTCTTTTCTATAACATGAAAAATAAAACTAGAAATCAAAGACCAATGTATGTGACCTTAATGGAAAAAATATGTATGTTATAAGGTTTTATTTTTATTTAGTTTTTAAAATATATTCCTTTAAAGATTTACCAGTACAGTCATCTTCAGAAGATATTTTTATGAAAGAGCTTTTAAAATAAAATAGGTATATTTTAATTTTTGTATCAGTAATCATCCAATGTTATTTTAAATGAAAGCAGTTGACTGCATTTTATTCACAGGGGCTGATTTCAGGAGGAGAGGGGGAAACCAGAGAGGAAATATAATTACACTTCTCCAAGTTCAGCATACAAAATATCTTCTATGTAATTGAGGTGGCAAAGTAAATTGCTACGCGGTTAATTGTGCAGATGTTCAAAATATTATAAATTTTAATTTTACCAAGATATTAAAAAACTCAAAACAAACCAAGAGGACATTGTATTTCTCCTTTGTTTCCAGGCAGTTCCAAAGCAATTTTTCTTCTTCCTGTTTGTACTTTAATGAAACTAAGCCTTGTGAAATTCTGGTATTTATTTTGATGGGACAATTTGTGTTTCCTTCACATCATGCACATGATAATGGTAATTTTCTTATCTAGGTCTCATTGCTTTGCATGTATTTTGCTCAAAACATTATAATCTTATCTATTTGACCTTTATTAAAACTATTGTGGATAAGTCTTACCAGCTTGTCAGAGTACTTTAGGAAGGATTGGTTTTTTGCTGTGTTTATCACTTGTCCCCAGATATTCCTATTGTATTGAAATAGATTTATGAGCATTATCCCTGTTTAGTTTTAGGATCTCTATTGCAGGCTAGTTGTGGGTGCTCAGGCATGCCCACTTCTTTTGATATGCATCAATGGATAAATTTTTGATTCTTCAAATGCCTTCTGTTGTAATACTATCACTTCAAAATTGAAATCACTTGAGTCCTGAAAAATGAAATATTTTGTTCACCAAGCTAACTTGATTGCAGTCTTCCTCCTTTTCATTTGCAATACAAAGAAAGGTTGTACTTTACAACTTTTATCACCTGACCTCTTCATTGCTACACTCCCTATTTGGATTATAATACATAACATGTGATATAAGCTAAACAAATTAGGATTTTGATGTCCAGCTAATAATGGACAGTAATAATGTAATATAGTGTAATGTTCTAGAAACACTTCAGAGGGATCATATTTAAACCTATCAAAACATGTATGTGTCCAAAAGCAAGTTTAGGAAGATGGGTATTTGTCTTCATCTTGTATTTCTACATTTACTTTTCATAATTCTCTCTCACTCTCAAAATACTTTCTATATTTTTCCCCAGTTTGCTGACAGAGCTTCTGGAAAGACTCTTGCTGTTCTAGAACCAGTATGGCATCTATGATCATTAGCATAGGAAGGCTAATAGGTTTAGCCATCACCTGTCTTGTATTTAAGCCTTCCTGCCCCTCTGTATTTTCCTGGCTTCGCGACACTCTCGCTCTGCCGCCTTGCTTCTGCCCACAAGAGCTGTGGAAGCTGATTAGGGGCCTATTCAACTGAAAAAAAACCCAACTGTGCTCTGTTCTCTGTGTTACCCTGTTGCCTCAGCTCCCTGACACAGCCAATAAAGAGTCTGCCTTGGCACTATGAAAAGAAGTGGGAAGCGGGCAGGGAGCAGTAATGGGATAGTCAGCCAGGAACTGTGGGTTTTGGCAGAGTGCTGTTTAAATGCAAGTCAGGCAGCATTTTTTGAGAGTAGTTACTATGGAAACCAAAAAAGTGTTAGTTTCCTAAAGTTTTATCACTTGGAGTTATGCATTTATACCTCCACCAATATCTCCCTCCTCATCTTTGTGGAGAAAAGCAAGCACCATTAAAAATAGATTTACTGAATGTAACAGTGAATCAATTCTGAACATGGCTGTTTGCACAGAGTTCCCACTCAGAGACAGACTGTAAATTATTGCTCTGAAGAATACATTACTGTTTTGTGACTTATAGGCTATTTAAATTTTAACTTCTACTGGAGGAGTCACAGCAATGAATGCTCGAGCCTAACGTACGTTGTTGTAGACATAACCAGGCTTAAACCTGTAGTTGCATATCAATTCTTCCTCAAACTGTAGACTCCTCATCCTCAACTCTGGTGAGTAAATACGACTGTTCTCAGCACACCTGAGCCAGGCCTGGGCTACCAGAGTACCACAGCCCACCCATGCCCCCTCCCTCCATGCTCATGGGGTCAGGCATCTGCAGGGCTAGGGCTTGATGGCACTGGCAGTGCATGGCAAAGGGACTGTCATCTCCCTGGGGTGAGCCAGGGCTGTGTGGTGGCCTCAGTAGCACCTGCCCTGCTGAAGGGATGTGCAGAAGTAAATGTGAGCCATCCCAGGGTTGAAGAGGAAGAACCTTCTGACACCAGAAGATTTTGGTGTGTTGATGCCTTGGGGTAGCTACACCTGCCTGCCCCTGGTGGGGACCAGGGAATGGGTCCCTGTGAGGCTGAGCATCCTTCCAGGGAGGAGGGAAAGCAATTGAAAGGTAGACAAATACAATCTATATTCTGTATTTAATGAGACTTTTCTCATTTGTTGGGTAACTTGGACTTTTAGGTTGCTGAAGGATTGACTGGACTGATACAATTTTTTAGTGTTCTCTCCAGATATATGTACACAAATGTGTAAATACATAAGTGTATGTACTTTATGTACACAAAGGCATGTACTAATGATATACATGTGATTTTTTTTTCTTTACCCTATTTTAAGATTCTTTCCCTCAACAGAACTTCTGGCTCTAGCCGGATTGTGATTTTATACCCATAAACCCCATGAAGTCCTAACGCCTGATGTCCTTCTAGGGCTGAGATACATGAGAGAAAAAAATCAGAGTTGCCAATAACCACATTCCAGTTTGGGTTTTAATTGATTTAGTGACAGTGAAGAATACATCCTTGTAAATGTAGTCTTAACAGTACAGCAGAAATAATAAAAATCATCTATAGATGTGCATACCCTACCTGCATCCTAACCCGTCATAGGAACAGATGCTTTATGTGTATTAGTCCTTTCTCGCTCACCATATGTTCAATTCCATAGGAAGAAAATCTTGTTGCCTGTGCCACAAGAGGGACACAACACACTCCTAGCATCTGGATGATTTGGAAACTAAAATTCTGCATTGTGCTGTAGTGTGTTGTCTCAGGTCAGACTAAACACATAAAAAACTGAATGTATCTAATAGATATTGTCTCAGTCCTTCTAAACATTTTAAAAATGTATCTGATGATCAAAAGAATTTTTTACCTCATATATTATTGTAAATAATTCTCTCAGGCTGTGTCTGTGCAGGATGAAGGCCATGAAGAAATCCCTGGAGTCTACAAAAAATTCCGACCCTGCTCCTCATTGCCTTCTGGTTTTGTAGGGGTCACTGTCACTCAGCATTTTCCACACCTCCTCTGAATCTCATGGGGAAGACCTACAGCCTTAGAAAAATTATTTCTTTTTTTTTTTTTTTTTTTTTTTTTTTTGCTATTTCTATTGCAAGGGTTTGAGATTCTTCTAGAGTATTATCCTGGTATCATTATGTAAATGGCATTTAGGAGTTGTGTGATATGTATTCTGTCCCTTGGAACTTGGTGTGAGAAGGTTTTGAGGGGCTATAAAGCCTGCTGAGAGTATTGGAGAAGTATAACAGCACAGAGCTAAACATGGTGTGACTCAATTCATGTTATCTATAGGGAGCAATACCTGGAACAGACCATCCCCCAAAACCATGATTAGATTTTTCTGGTAAGGAACTATTTGGTTGGTTCTGAAAGATAACTTTGAAAAAATACACATGCAGACTCATAATAACCACACCAAGACAATCTGGGGAAGTAAATTATCAGGAAAAATAATTAGCACAACTTAAAAATATATACTTCCATTTCCCAAGCTGACAGACTAAAAGAAAGAAAAAATAGCTGCCTGAGTCCTGAGCATCAAAACTGTAGTCTTTTGTTATAAGTTATGAAGAATTAAAGGCCTGAGGTAGGGGATAACGCTGTAGATGCAGAGACCACTGAAAGCATGATGAGAAGAAAACATATATATTCAACTAGATTATTATATTTTTCAGACATGAAAAAATTAAATTGTAGGAGTCCCTGTAAGTAATATAGCATTGCATATTTTCCGTTTCTTATGCATTCCAATAGAAGGGATTTCTGAAAACACTGATGTAGCTTGGTTTGGTTTAAACATTGCATACAAAGGTAACTACAAAGATAATTGCTTTAAAACCCCCAACCTAGCAACACATTAACTGGTACTGTGGAGTAGCTGTAGTATGTGAAATTATAGACGTAGTTTTAGAATTGTTTGATTTTTAATTAATATAATAAACCTGTCACAGTAATTTTCAATTAAATGTTCTCATTACTCATTCAACTTAAACTGTGTTGGAAGGAAAGGGTATTAAGAGGAAAACTTGTAACTATTGTGAAAATCTAATTTAACTTGTATTGAGACTTGTTTTCTACTCATTTTTTGCTGCGACAGGAATGAGAGGCAAATTAATTGTTTTGTCACATTATTGTGAAATTAGATACATTCATACTTCATACCTTAATCATAAATTAGATCAGTTTTTCTACTATTCAGAATGACCATATTCTATTATTCTCTGGATGTATATTCAAAAGACCAGAGGTAAAGAAACAAAATATCAAAATTCAACATATTAAGGTGCACCTGATAGAAATTTAGAGAGTGGGGGGCATTACAATCTCTTCGCTATACAATTAAGAAAAACTCTGTTTTTGTGAGACTCCAGAAATTGAACTGTTACTGCAAGATATTTTATATTTGAATGTACTGATTCAGTTGCCATATAAAAAAGAAGACAACAACAATCACCATAATAAAGTAAATAAATACCTTAAACAGAAAAACACAGCTGGTCTTGGAAAATATGGTCTGAATTTTTCAGGGCTGCAGTCTCGATCCTCAGAATTTTTCTTTTCACTGTGTGTTTAATTGACACTGTAGTCATGGAAACTTCAAGCACCTGTAGTTGTTCCTCAGAATCATGCTTAATAACCTGTAAAAGGCATGTCATGATTTTTAATTTCTAATCTGCTCTGAATTTCACCAATATTCTTCATGGCTAATTTGTCACCCTGCCTTTCCTCTGCTCTGCAGCCCATGATCTGTGAAAGTGGTGTTCAGAGCAACAGCTGCTTCAGGCTTCCTTGGAGCAGATCCTTGCCAATCCTAACTTCTGATTCCACAGCATGTAAACTCCATGTTACAAGGTCACAGGATTCTTCCATTCCTTTTCCATTCACTCCTGTGGCATCAGTGCCCCCTTCTCTCTTACCTGGAAAATTATTTCTTATCTGTTTTGGTTTTCCAAATATTTTCTGTAATTTTGCAAGAATATACAGTACACTGATGGTCAGAGAGCACCACAAAAAGCAGCTTTATTGTTTAAATGGTGAAGGATCTTACTGTGGAGTTTTAAACAGTAAAGAAGGGAATAGAACTTGGTCAGATCTCCTTTCAGTATATCCTTTCTTGTGGAAATACACAGAGGAAAATACATGGATTCCAAGATATTCAGTGAAAGATGTGCACTTGGCTGACAGACATTCCCTTCAAGAATAAAAAAGATAAGCCAGACAATATTCACATACTTCTAAGCAGTGCTGGTATTGGAGACATCTCCTTTACAAAGTGAAATGGCCTAATTAAAGGAATGTCAGCTGGCATTAAGTTTCTTCCAGATCGGTGACATCAGACAGAGCTCCTGTTTGTTAGCTGAGACAGGAGGGGTGGATGGACTTCGTGCTGGTAAGGGAGCATGGGGCTCCCAGTGGAGATCTCCGTGGTTTTACTAGACTGTGGAGATAGCTCTCAAGAGACCTTTGTATTTTGTGTTTAGAATTCTATCCCTATCACAGACGGAGGAAAAACTAGTCCCTTTGCTCCTTAAATCTTTGATCTCAATAAACAACTTCAGAATATTATATGTTACAGGAAGCTTATACTTTTCTTCCTTGAGACTTCCCTGCTTTTAGGCTTTTCTACAAGTATCCAGCTTAGATTGATGCTAAAGCACTGTCTGCCTTGTATCACAAACCACACATTATTCTCAAGCTCCTGATTGGTTCTTTTTCTTAAAAGAAAACATGCTGTTAGTTTTGTTCAAGGAACAGTTGCTAAATGATTATTATTTCCTACAGATTATATAATCTCTTAACAGCAAATGGCTTCTTCACAAGTTAATAAAATGCAAAAGAAAGCATCCAAGTTCCATTTACAATAAACGGCGAATCTATTAAAATCTAAAAAGGCTTTAAAAATTATCTGTAGTCTCATCTGTCAAAAAGGATGGTGCATAATATTGTGGAAAAGCTGATGGTGGTTTTTTTCCCCAGTCTGCACATCCATAATGTTCTATGAATGCTTTAAGGCAGTACAATTCAGCACTGCTGCTGGAGGGATCAGAAGCACCATGAACTCTAAAGGGCACTCAATCCACTGATAAGTTTTAGCCCTGACACAAAGGTTTGCTGTACTTGAAATCTGAATATGATGCAAAACGGCATGGACTAATTGGAGCATCATTCCTTTCAGTGGAAATTGATGCTTTATGATCAACTTTATCATCATGCTTGTAAAATTCTTAGAAATGTTGTGATCCTGAAAACAACCTCTTCATGCTGATTATACTTGAATCAAAGCTACATCCTCTAAATTCTGTAACTTAAAAAACCATAATTTCCTTCTCTAAGAAGTTTATCTTCCTACAAAAATTAGATGCTGACTGGTAGTTATAGAGTTTCTATGAAACTATTCCCTTCTTCATGGTAAACTGAGAATCTGTGTTGGGAGATCATTGGTGTGTTTGTAGGTGTGGAAAAGATATCCAGATAATGAAGTGATTTTTAGAGATCAGGTGTTGTGATAATGAACTGCGTTTCTTATAGAAATTTAAAATGCTTTTCCTATTTATGAGTTATTTCAGTTGTACTAGAGATTCAGGCACAGTAGGTAGAAAGAACAAGGCACACCGGTATAATTGAAAACAATTGGGAAGAACAGTGTGGAGACGAGCTCCAGGAGAGACATTCCCCAGTGCACATAGTGCCTGCAGTTGAGTCACAAATGCTCAGATGGCTATGACTCTCACGGTGCATTTTTATATAGATAGTGTCAAGTCCTTGCAGATATGAAAGTCAGCGGCTGATTTCTGTCATTGTGGCACCAATCCAAGTCAGATATACTGATTTTCATGCAATTTCTTCATACTCAGAACACTCAGACTAGAAGATAGATTCTTGCATAAAAATGCAGAATAACCTGATTGTCGCTCAAGATTTTAATTTTATTTCCTTTTCACTTCTGAAGGTGGCAGACATGTAAAAGCAGGAGGAGAGAAAGATTGTTTTTACTTTAAAATATTGTTAGGAAATGCCATATAGGCTAAAAATAGCTCAAAAATATGAACTCCACAGATGTGCTAATGCCCCTGTTAAGTCAATACTTTTTGAGATGTTAAGTCAATATGCTTTGAGATTAGTGGGTAATAAATAAGTTATGAAAGTATTTCCCCCAGGAATTCTTTGCACTTTTCCATATAGCTTTTTTGTACAGGTGGTCACAGATGGAGCTGTCTGAGACAAGTAGTCTGTGCTGGACTGAGTCACAGGTTTGTGTGGATCAAAGGCTGCTTCCCAAGTTAATGACACAATATAATATACCATAAAATTCCCACGCCACAAGAAACTTCAGTCTCACTTCTGAGCACTGGTGACTTATGTCCTTGGAACCCTCCCAGTTCAGTTTTGTGGAGGTAAACTCAAGGCTGCCTTTTCACAGTTTCAGAAAACTTCCAGCAAATCTATAAGCAAGCAAATGAAAAGCAATTTTATACAGACATTTCCCTGCCCACGAGGCCATTTCTTCTTCCTAACTTCAACCCATTTGTGCTGATTAATAGCTCAAAGGTCTTTTTTACTAAGCAAAAATTAATTCCTTCTGAGGGAGGCAGATCATAGTCAGCCTCCCACAATGTCATATTCAACAGGGGACAACTATAAGCTAGGAAAAGGTAATTATACTCCCTTAAAAGTGGGAGTCTTTCTCTAAAAATTGAAACAATAACTGTGCAGAGCAGAACCTCTCTAACTTACTGTGAATGTATATAGACTCATTGTCCTGTAAAAATACAATTCTGTACAAAGAGCTGGTTCAGTTCCCTTAAGCTTATGTAAGAGTTTTTGGTAGAGACTTTGTGCTTACTCTCAGCAGATCCCCTAACAGTTCTGAGTAATGTTGCCTTTAAAGGCTTGCATTTAGGTGGGGAAGTTGTACTGGATTATAAGAACAAGATCATAAAGCAGGAGGCAGTAGCACTAGCACGGAACTAAATGGTGGAGCTGTGTCTCATAAAGGATAAATACAGTTTTGCTAAGCACTGTCATAGAGTCACTCATGCTGCTCAGTGGAAATGTTTTTAAAGTCCAAGCTGCAGGAGCACAAGAGAGACTGACTGTAGATGGCAGACTCGTGTGATAAGCCAGGAAAGCAATAAACACATGGGCAAATATCAGAGGCTACGTTTTAGTCGCAGGTGAAGATTCCCCTTCCTACTGCCCAGTAGTTCTGTTGGTCCAGACACAACAGACAGAGAAATAGAAAAGCTACATGGAAAAAAAAAATCCAGTAAAAGAGAAAAACACTAACACTTCTTAAAAGAATACACTAAAAGAAAACACTAATGAACTTAAAACAATATGCTTGTGTGTATGTATATGTTAGAGTTCCTGAGGGGCATGGTGATTTGACTCAAAAATAAAGGGGAGCATAGAACATGGCTGGAAGTTATTTCATGTTTTGGTCTGAGAGAAAAATGCAACTACAAAAGAACAGAAGACAGTAGAATTTGTATCTGGCTTTTATTACAGATGTAAATACTTTAACTATAAGGTGGCTGAGATGTTCTCATAGTCCCCAGCTAAAAGGCAATGCTTGCTATCCACAAGGAAGAGAAGGATATGGGAAGTTTAGAAGTTCTAGATTTTTATTGCTATTATTGCTAGAATTTCACCCACTTTATATCTGAGGTCTGTGATGTTTGCCACATAATTTAATGTAATTTATGACAGAATTGTGAACACGTTATTTTCTAATTTTTTTCCCCTAGGAGAATAGAGTTAGTAAGGTCAATCATGAATAATTGTCTCTGTAAATAGGAGCAAATTTTTTCTTTTAAACATACTCCCTTCTTGCATTATCTTAATTTATATAGGATTCAATTTATAGAAGTATATAACGAAAGAAACACCATGAAAGATGAAAAATGAAAAACCATGAAAGATGAAAATTTTGTCTTATATAGTAAAAAGGAAATGGACTGTACAGGATATTCCAAAGTGATCTGAATAAATAAGCATTTCAGAACTTTGGTGGAGAAATAAACATACGAAAATGACTTGTTTTTCCTTGAACCGTGACCGTTATTATCAGAACATTTCAGGCCACATTGTCACTCGGGGAAAAAACATATCATCTGTGGGAGAAAATCCCACCTGTTCAGAGCAGGTCTAACATAAAGAGGAGTGGTGGGACCATGTGTTTAAGCAAACTGTACTTCAGGTAATACAACTACATAGACGATCAGCTGCTACTACAGTAGTATGAAATCAAGTCAGGAGCACTAAGCATTGGCAAAGCTTCATGACTATAGATGTGTTACAGCAGAAACAATATGTCATAATGTTGTTTTCTATTTTAAGAAGGCAAACTGAATATATTTAACTGATTCCTGTATTTAAAATCTGAATCCCAGCTGTGCACAGCAAGTCTTTATATCATCAAATGAAAAGATTTTGACACGTTCTATCTTGCCTGTGCCACAGAATGCACAGGATGATCACAGAATGATGCAACTTGACTTGTATGTGGTTCTGATATAGATTGATATATTGGTTCTGATCTAGATAGCCCACAGAGCATTTGAAGGATACATGAAAACAAGATTTAAAAATTATTGCATTCCAGGTTGTTCAATACATGAGGGATGAAAGGCTAATCCTGCCTTTAGCTGCTTAGAGTACAACTAAGATCCAAATGTCAAATGTCTTCACAGTGTAGCAGTATGTCTTTGACATTTGCAAAAATTCTAACTTGTATATTCCATTATTTAAGCCATACTTCTTATAAGTGACAATTCTTGATAACAAAAAGCCTGTGGTAAAACTTTCATGTACAAATGAATCCCATTAATAAGGAAACTGTCTATTTGGCTTGACAAGATGAGACATGTACTGTGCAAGATCTGTTTCCTACATGGTAAGCTTTATCACATAGTCTGGCTCTAAGCAGTTGCATTATTTTCTATGTCACTAAAATTAAATAAAAATGTTAAGAAAAGCTGCCAACTGTGAAAAGAAATCCAAATAAAAAATTAAACACCCAAACATGATTTACTGTTTCATGAAGCAAAGCATTATTAGAACAATGAGAAAGCAGTCTGTCTGATTATTTATTTTTTATTGTGAGCATACACAGTGTAATTCATCAGTAAGAGCAGTCAACTTTCTCTTTTTGCATATCCTCCACAAAAGCCCCACCAGAAAAATGAAACCACATAAACACTTAAAAGAACCTGAGAAATCAGAAAAATTGAACTTATTTTAAGTCAGTTTCATTGTCATTAGGGCTTTCTATGCTGAGGATAGTAACTGGTATCTGCTCATTTCTAGTTAAAAAGCGCATCTTGCTTATGTGGGAAAAGGTACAGTAAAGCAGGAGTAGAGCTACATGGCTTAGATGGCACAGATTTATGAAATTATCCTGTATATGAAATAGTAGAATATACATACAAATACAATTTTTATTTTCATCCATTATGTCCTTACAGCAAGACTGTGGTTTTATCCAAATTATCGCAAGCCAATGCAGTTTAACCTAAGGAATAAACAATGTTTAAAATATGTTGAAATCAGAGATGAATGTCAAGCACATAAGCTTGCTTTTACTTTTAATTTCATTGATGTTCACCAACAATTGTATGCCGCTTTACATCGTGTGTATGAAAGACTGTAGTGAGTATTTTCATGAACTGAATATTGATTAATGCAAATCAACTATTACCACTGCTACTACTTTAGTCCTACTTTGCAATATTTTTCACCACTTTTTTTTTTGGTTTTCTTTTGTTATTTGTTTTTGTGACAAGAAGTGGTTTGTTCATCAAGAAAATAATTTTGCTTCTTTTCTACATTTGTCATATTGAGAAACTGAAAGTGTTTGACCACCAATTTTCAGATGCAGGACTTGTAGAGAAGAAAGAGTGCTCTCTCAGCACACATTCCTTGGAGATGTGTGAGATGCCTATAAAGATACTATGATATTACCTAATTGAATGTATCCTCTAAAAAGTCATAGAATATACACTTTGGCATGTCTAAGACTGCCCATGCATGAGCTTGACAGTGAGAAGAGGTCACAGTTAGCTTCCAGAATAATTTCCATACATAGCAATACCAGTCAGGAAGGGGTAGAATGTTCTTCAACTGGCAAAAATTATCTGGTGGACATTAGGAAACTAATGAATGTGATTTCTGCTAAATGAACAGTACCAGTGCCTTCTAGTTTTTCTTTGCTTCCCTAGTGCTTTTTTTCCCTGCAGTCAGGAAGAGGCTGGATATTATTAAACCTTGCAATATGTGTCCATTCTGTCCTCTACCAAAAAAAGCAATAAAAAGATGCCTGTCTAACCTTTTTTATCTTGAGATGAATCTTTTCTTTACTACCTTCTCTATGAGAGATCCAATAACAGCATAAATTCTTCAGGCACTTTTAGTTTTTAATGATCAAAGCAGTTATTCCAAAACTTTGTCTTTTGCACTTATAAAAGGGCAAATTGAATTGGGATTCAGATAAAAGTTCAGGAACTACAGGTTAAAGTAGTTTTTTTTTTCCTCCTGCTCTTAACTGCCTTTATAATTTGCATCTATGCAGAATGAGTATAAAGTGTTACTGCTCTGATGATATCCTTTCCCCATACACGTAAAATGACACATTGAATGACCAGGAATAGGTCAGGTCTTAATCCAGTTGTCAGGAGGTTAGGAGTCTTTTCTGTTTCCTAGGTCTAGAAAGATTAACCATGCTCATTATTGCCGAAAGTGGAACTTGCTGTCCCTTCACATTTAGTGTGAAAATTGTGCACTTTCTTTCAGGTGCAGTAGGAAAATGATGAGGTATGTTGGATACACTGATTGTTCTGATCCACACCTAAATATTCTAAGATTTGTTTATGTATTATTTAAGACATTTATATAACTTTGGAGAATTACTAGATGCTGAAATCACATCCATGAAGAGACAATAAAAACAAAGCTGCTAGAAATAAAGAGGAGAACTAGGCCTAGTAAGAAATTTGAGAAAAGAAGAGACCACTATGAAAGCTGGTAGGCAACTGTCTGGCCCAGTGATTATATGCAATCCTTCTCTTCTGTGGATTATAGCTGAAGTGATTAGATCTTTTCTAGAGGATAACTTCAAGGGACATAGATCACTCTTCCCTGTGAAGTGAAATAC
This sequence comes from Passerina amoena, assembly GCA_013401095.1. NCBI lineage: Eukaryota > Metazoa > Chordata > Aves > Passeriformes > Cardinalidae > Passerina > Passerina amoena. The sequence goes on along the minus strand of WBNP01000616.1, from coordinate 1,517,860 downwards.
AGAGTAAGATGCAGAGCTTTTTGTCATCCTAGGAACCTGATATCCAGGCTTTTTTAATGCCTGATAAGAGTTCTTTAAATTTCTTAATTTAAATTACTAATATTTTTAACAAAGCTAGAGTTCAGTAAAATATCAATAGTTTATTATCAATAGTATTTTGATCACGTGTTGAAATTTGCCATTTCTAACCTACCATATGAATTCCAGCAGAGAATGTGCATAAACACTGACATGGTCCTTAGCTTTGTGAATATCCAGGATATTTACAATACTAAATATTTATATAATTTGTTGCATTTTGAAGTAATGAAAAGCATTGTGTGATTTGATCCCCTCCATGTGTCCAGGAGAGCGCATAATCAGTGATACCCAACCACACCTAAATAGACTTTTAGAAGCTGTAGGTATCTGTAAATATTGCTTTTAACAGCATGGGCAACATCAATGTCAATCAAATTTTCTCTCATTAAAATTGTTCATTGTTCATTCACGATCCTTTTCTGGGAATAAACTTGTAGTAAAAAAAAACAAAAAACAAACTCAAAACAGGATATCTTCCTTATTTCTTCTCTTCTTTGATGTAATTTTAAGCAACATTGCACTGGAAGACAGATTCTTCAGAAGAAATTTTCTTCAACCTTCCACTTTCTATTACAGCAAGGCCACAGTCTATAGCGCTGCCTCAACTGTGTTATTATTCTTTAATGCCAATGCAGCTCTGTGATTCCTTCACAACTCTGCAGCAAAGAGAGAGAGTTTTCCTCAATTTTCTGACTGTGTAAGTAGGAAAGAGCTAGCTATATGTATGAAACAAAAAAAAATCATTGTTAGTTTCCCTATAATATTGATGTTAAAATAAAATGATAAAGAATACTTGTTTTGAAAACAACAAATATTTATCACTTAAGCAGCTGGTATAAAGAGATAGTTCTTCTGCTACCTGAAGAATAGATTTCTCTAGATAGTATTTTTTACCATACACTAAAACTATTCAGTCATTTGCAACTCAGTGTTTTCTTGTATGAGTGACTTTTATTTATTAGGTGAAACATGTTCTGAAGGAGTTAAAGCTTTCCTCACTGCTAGTGCTAAAGCCCTTATTTCACAAATTATGTTTTACATTTATTTCTTTCCTATCCCAAATTGTATATAAGAGTATTCAAAACTAAACTTTGAGGTATTAAGTTTCATCTGATATCCTAGGTTTGCATAATGTATTTTTTCATGAGATGCTATATAAGTTTTGTTATTATGTTATGTGCTTCTTGCCTTATCCCTCTGAGTTCATTAATTTCATTGCAGCTGTTCCTATACAAGAGAAAGTAATGTGGAACATGATATAGTTTCCATGCAGTGATCATTTTGATTTCAAATCATGGAGCTAAAGAATACTCAAAGAAGGTCACTTGTGTGATAGTGTCTGAGAAATCAGGCATCATATACCACACTATAATACTGGAAACTACTTTGGTTTTCTTTTAAATCAAGGGAAGAAAACCACGGCAGTTTTTATAAGAAATTTTTAAATTAACCCATCTGTGTTTGTATCTGTGTGTATGTACTTTCTACTGTAGTGCAAATTCACTGTGTTTTGGTTGTAATGAAATGGACATCACCAAAGCTCCTTCAGATAAGGAAAGAAATTATCTTATGTCTTTGTAAAAACAACCTCACTATTCTGCTTTCTATAGGAAAAAGATCCAGATTTAAATTGAAAACCATTACTCTGTGTTTGGAAAATATTATTTTGAAAATATCCCAGTCTTAATCAGGTCACAGTATGTTTTATTAGTTGGAAATCTGAACAAAATACTTTTTTGTGCTGTTCATGGATATGAATTTTATTTAAACCATTTCTGTTTCTTGAAATAAAAAATCTGAAAATGATACCAACATTTAGCACATATCAAATTGAGACAAACTTATTTAAAAATAACTGCTTTATGTCTTCAGAAATCTTATACATAATTTTACTCATGTTTTAAACTCCTCCAACCCTTTCACCCATAAAGAAAAGAAAAAGAAAAAAATGTGGTACTTGGAAATTAGGTATTTAAAATATTGAATAATGTTTAACCACAATGGATCTCACAGACATTTAATTCCCTTTACAGGAAATGTGCATTTATGTTACATTTTTTAAATTATGCTCTTTCCCATGACAGTTAATGAAGACAATGCTATAGGAATGATTTACTTTCATGCCGAGTTAACTGATCCAGGATAATGATTTCAAAATCAATTTTTTTCATAATTTCCTGAAAAACATTAAATGGCTATTATGAAAGCAGAATACAGTGAAAAGTACAAAAAAAAAGACACAGCCCTATTATTATCTAACAACCTACTGCTTGCTCCATAGCATGATAAAAATTATGACAAAATATATCTAAGTATTAGTGGTTTCTACTAAAACCTAGTTCTAAATGTCAAAATATTTAAAACTAATCTACATATCATAACAGACTACACTTTTCTTCTGTGTCTGCATTTGAGTAATTAAATTTTACAGTTTTTTATTCAGTAGCATCTGCTTCATATTTCTGCACTGTAGTTAAGCTATCAATTTTTGGCAGTGTAATAACCCTGTTGAGTCAATAGCTACTGTTTGCTCTTACATTATTGACTCAGCAGCAAGTTCATTGTTTTGCTTGTTTTTACAGTACCTGCAATTCATATACACTGATCACTTTTAGCTGATAGAGCATATTAATAAAAGATATACTTCACTGGATCTAGTAGAGAGCCCAGTGTCTCCACTTAGTGAAGACTCTAAGAAAAACCTTTTATAACACCATAACTGGAGATAGCCTTTAAGTGTAACAAGTGATACTGCTCTGCTGCCATATCTTGCGACTGGATACCTCTTTAAACTGGATCAGGTGCGATTTGTCCTGTTTCAAGGAAACTGTCCTTTCAATTTTTCATTACCCATAGCCTCTACACACTTAAGTGATCTAAAATCATAGAATCACAGGATGCTTTGGCTTGGAAAGAGCCAACCTTCAAAGTTCATCTAGTTCCAAACCTGTGCCTGTTGACAGGGACACTTTCCATGAGACAAAGTTGCTCAAAGCCCCATCCAAATGGTTCTTAAACTATCAAGGAGTGGGCATCCATAGCTTCTCTGGGCATCCTTTTCCATTATGTCACCACTCTCATTGTAAAAAAATTTCTTTCCTCTATCTGATCTAAATCTATTAAAAAATCTATAAATCTCTAAATCTTTTTCAGTAAATCCATAAATCTATAAATCTTTTTCAGTATAAAATTATTGTTATTATTCCTTGTCTTTTTGCTACAATTCCTATCTTTCCTGTGGCCCCCCCCTTAGGTATTGGAAGGCATCTGTGTCAAGGTGTCCCATGAGCCTTCTCTTCTTCAAGCTGAACAGCTCCAATTCTCTCAGCCTGTTTTGATAGGGGAGGGTTCTATCCTTCCTATCATTGCTGTGGCCCTCCTCTGGACTTGCTCCAAAAGGACCACATCTTTCTTGTCTTTGGGACTCCAGAGCAGAATGCAGCACCCCAGGTCAGGTCTCACCAGAAGCAGAGGGGCAGAGGGGCAAAATCCCCTTCCTCACCCTGCTGCCACACTGCTTTGGATGCAGCCCAGGACATATTTGGCTTTCTGGGCTGTAAATACCCATTGCCAGTCCACGTCAAACTTTTCATCCACCAGCTGCCTGAAGTCCTTCTTTACAGGCCTGCTCTCATCCTTTCATCCCTCAGCCTCAATTGAAAACAGATATTTTCCTGTCCTGGTGGCTGAACTTTGCTCTAGGACTTTATCTTATGATTTTATGAGGTTCATATGAGTTCAATCCTCAAGTCTATCAAAATCCCTCTGGACAGCACCCCTTCCTTCAAGCAAATCATACATGCCACTCCGTTTGGTGTCACCTCCAAACTTGTTGAGGTTTCACTCTATCTCACCGTCTATGTCACTGACATTAATAAAGATATTGGATAGTACTGTGCCTAATATGGACCCTGAGGAACACTATTTCTTAATGAGCTTCATTGAGCCATTGAATGCAGCTCCTTGGGTATGGCTATCCAGCCAATTCCTTATGCATCTAACAGTCCATCCATCAAACCTGTATCTTGCCAACTTACAAGGCTGTTGTTGGAGCCCATGTCAAAGCCGTTATAGAAGTCAATAGGTGACATTTGTTGTTCTCTTAGCCACCAATGCAGAGTCAGTCCATCCTTAGTGTTAGTACATGTCATGACCTTAGTGAAGCTTGATTTGCCCTTAGTGAAGCCATGCTGGCTGGCTGTAATCACCTCCCTGTAATCTCTGTGCCTTGGCACAGCTTCCAAGAGGATCTGCTCCATGATCTCACTGAGGCTGACAGGTTTGTTATTCTCAAAATCCTCCTTTCTCCTTTTCAGAAAACAGAGTCAGAGTCACTGTAACTGTAACTGGCTTCAGATTTTTTTCCTTTAAGTGCAGTGATTTCTCATTGCTATTGTATCTTGCTGAGCAATGTACATAGAGCTAATAAAAATCCACAATACAAAGGGTATCTTGCTACATAAATATTCTTAGACATCTAAAGTTTGCACTCAGCCTGTCAAAGCACAATTATGTCTATTCTGAATTACAGGAAAATCTGTAGCGGTGAGAGGCATCTCTGTGAGGAAGATACGTGGTGTCATTGAAATTATTTGGAGGGAAGAGAAGCAAAACCATATATATTTTTTAAAATTTTTGTTCAGTTGTTTAAAGCAATAAATTGTGTAGTTTCTTCAGGTTAAATAAAACACTATTACCCTCCTCTGGCAGGAAATTAAATTAATAGAGCTTACCATTCAGGACTTAGTGAAATTACAATCCATGTTTTAACAGAAATCCATCAGAACCAGAACTACCAATTGCACAAAAAATATATAAAAATCTTTGACATGTATAAAAATTATTTTTACCCCTGGAGAAATGCTTAGAGAGATAGTCATACAGAGAGCATGGGAGAAGGAAGATGTCATTACTATGCTAAACTTTATGCATTTTGTATTTGGCAGGACTACTGAGCAGCTTCTGATCTCTTAGGTAGAGAAGGAAAAAGGAAAGAAGAAAGAACAGGCATAGATTATTTGCTCCTCTGAATATCTAGGTCAAGTTCTTGCTGCCTAGGCTCCCAAGTGTTTTGAAAGACATTATAGCACCATCAATTTCACTAATCACACAAAAGATAAATGGGTCAGATACAGGTGGCCCAACTGCCCTGGCCAGCTGTCCATGGCTAGTGTTGGGGATGACATGCTTCAGGTCTTGCTTAGTTTATACTTCCACCACACATATGGGAAGGTATCCCATTCATCTTCCTTCCTTCCAGACACAGTCCCTCCAGGATCAGCTAACAGGGCTTTGACTCCATCTTTTCTTAGCAGCAGAATTACAGTGGAAGAGTATCGCCAGATTGCTAGAACTGCAAAACAAATTAATGCTGATCAGAGTTCCATTAACACATAAATGAGTAGACAATTTTGCCTACTGATATCTGAAATCTAGATATGAGAGAAAGTATTAAAGGACATGTTGTATTTCTTATCTAAGTAAAGATTTTGGAGTTCAAGTCTTGTTCTTATTTGCAGTTGTACATGAACAGAAGTTCAGCACTGTGGATATTTTTTGTTTGAAGTTTTTTTCTGCAATTTCTGTAATAAATTAGCAAATGGTCAGCATACCCATTACACATTTGTGTTTCGAATGCTTCCAAATTATTATCTTTTCTGACCAGTGTCTCTAATTCAGACAACTATATTTTTAATAAGACAGGTCTCAGTGTCAATGTTATTAATATAAAGGAAATTATTGGGTTTTTTTCTATGACTAGAAAATAAATTCCCAACCTTCCCTACAGTTAGCAAACTTGCATGGCTATCCTACCTCCACTCAGCTTCTGTTTTTCATGACTCTAGTACAAACCTAACTTTTTCAGGCAATTGTCTTTATCAAACTTGGAAAAATTAAGTAAATTATTCTGAAATATTTCAGAGTGACAGAAGAGTCACTCCAAAAGTCACTCCAAGACTAGGTAGCAGACACATGGAGGAAGACAGTTTAAGAAAAGTTTAATACAAGTCTCAGAACTTGGCAGTAACTGCATTTTATATAAGCAGGTTATCGAATACAAAGCACTTCTCAGGAGGTTTCTTTTAGAAATAAACACTGATGCTGACTCTAACAAAGAGCTTAAAAGATTAACAAATATATCCAGTTCTGTGTTAAGGAGATTGCAATTTAAATGTAATTCTTTGTAGACTTCAGCTTGTTTGTATGGACTTAATGCAGTTTTGCACTGAATAATAATGTTTTAATGCAAAACCTATTTCATATTAAATTATATTTAATGACTGTGTCCTGTCAAACCCTGAAATTGGTGGATCACATGACTAAGAAATGCATAATGCAGCAAGGAAGACTTCCAGTGTGAGGTCAGCAATAGTTAGGGGTGCTTTTTGATGCAAGAAGGAAAGATTAACATAGCATTGGCTATATCTGCTTAGCATATAATTAATCAGATAATCAGAGTAAAGCTGCAACTTTCTTTTTTGGTTTTGTTATGAAATGGAAAACTTATCATGATCCCAGGTTTCAGAGATTTTGAGAACCAGTTCAAGCATTTCTGTCATGACAAATTGTTTCATATAAGAAAATAAAATAGTTACTTGCACTTGAAATTAAAGGAGTGCAAAGTATGCTGATCATACATACCTTAAATAATGAAATAAAGAAGGGCTTGCTGATAATAGAACTTAAATTTATTTTAATTGCTATCTTTTAATCCCTATGTTCCACATACATTGATTTTGAATTGGATAATCCATTAATGTGCAAAAGACATCAATCACCCATCTTGTCTATGTGGCTACTTTGAACTTATATACAGGTAAAAAAAATCTTTCCCAGTCAAGACAATTTTTAACTAGAACATATTTCTTAATGTCTTTGTTTTAGATTTGTTCCACAAAAACACTAAGGGTGATTATTAACCGACTCTTTGCATAGAGTGCTCTGCTTTAATTTAATGTGATTGCCTTCAAACCTCTTTTTATTAATTTCCTACTTTTTTTTTAAAGAAGTTTTTGCTTTTTAGCTTGTATTTTAAGATGAGTGTTACCAGTTTATGTGGAAAGGAAATACTAATTTTCATTCCTTTCAATGAAATATCAAGAATATAATTCAGACCTCTGATTCTTCTGCAGTATAGGTAAAACTTTAACCTGCCCTAAAGCAGAATTATGGTGTCACCATTGCTGTCAGAATCACTTGATTGAATATTATAAAAAATAAAAATAATAATTTAAAAAATTTCTACTGTAACATCTTGCTTGTTGCAAAAGAACCTGCAGGGTTTTTAAAATGGCTAAACATAGCTGTTTGGTTTATTTTGGTTTATTTTGTTTGTTTTGGTTGTTTGGTTTATTTTCCCTTGCATTCCTTGGTATTCTGGAGCGTTAGTCTGTTTTGCTACTAGATTTTAAAACTAGATGATGCTAAGGGATTCTTCAGAAACTGCATTAAAAATCAGTTTCATACTCTGTTTCTTTGGTAAACAAATCAAAGCCTAAATATCTCTGTCTCGCTGGTGTTCAAAAGCAATATGTTTATTGCAGATTACATGTGTGCAACCAGCTTCCCTTTTGGTTAATAGACCTGTACATTTATTAGTTCATATGGTCAGTACTTATGGCTCCTGGATTTGTCATGATTAGCCAGCAGCACTTTCTGTTTTTATTGCCATTTATGAATGAATTTATGCAATTTCTTCACCATAAGATATTCTGTAGAATAAAAATATGCTTACATTTATAATTCCAAAATGTCAATGGAACATGTAAATTCTGCTTCACATATAGACTATGATGGTTACCATCAATTCTACAGATGATTGTAATATTCATATTGTTTTCAGGTAATTTAAATTATTTCCTTGCTTACCTTATATCATGCAAATAAATTAGGAAGCATTCCAAATAGGCCAATTATGAAGTTATAGTTTGTTATAGAGCAGAAGACAAGATCACACCCAAGTATTTCCTTAGGTCATAAATTTTAAAAAGAAAACAGAGAAATACATTGAATTTTTTAAAAGCACTAGATATATATCAGCTGAACTTTGCTTTATATACAGTGTTGTGTATACAGTGGGAATAGCTGGCAGAAGTGAGACTTCATGCTATCATTTTGCCTTGCTTAAGAGCTGCAAGCACTCAAATGCTCATGCCAACACATGGATAACATAGGTTATTTTCCAATCTGTAGTCACTTGAAAATTATCTTTTTTTCAATAAATATTTCATCGTTTACAGATTAAATAGCTAACTTAATTCTTTAGGAATAATTAGTACTTAAATTATTTTACTTTTTTTATTCTTTGCTTGTTTTCTTAATTTTCACAGGAGGCAGTGGTGTTGTACAATGTTCTCGACATCAAGTAACCCGGCACCCTCTATCTTGAGACAACCTCTTTTGCTGTCCTGATGTCTCTTGAGCTTCTGGAGTACTCAGAGCACAACATTTGTGCAACCTGCAGCCTTTTATGTCATATAGGCTGGGCAGTTTTCATGCTGCAGCACCAAGGCATAATCACTAGTAAAACAACAGGGGCACAGAATAGGAATTATTTAAAAGGTTTAAGACTGTATGTAGCATCACTTTTTTCTACCATCACTATTTGCCCCAAATGTCAATAAAAACTTGGGAAGTGAGAGGTTGAGTAAAATTCAAACACTTATAGAACAATCAATTGAGAAAATGTGAAGAACTCTAAGGGATTAGTCTTAGTTGAGAATGTGGGGATATCTTCTCATAATTTTGTACACAGTTCAAAATTTCTTACTAAGCTGGAAATTCTGTAAAAGGCTCCAAATCAGGAAGATGGTACCTGACAGAAGAGAGTAAAATTGCTATGAAATTCTCAGTGCAATCCTAAAATGGGATTTTGCATATGCTAGAAAAGACAAAATGGAATAAGTGCTTTTGTGACAGGTTACATCAAAATAGTAGTAAAACAAATTAAAACTAATCCAGTTTTAAGTGATTAAATGTCAGTGGGATGGATATCTTTCTGAAAAGCTACTTGATGTTATCTCTTTTTTTTTATCGAAAAAATAGTACTAACTTCCAGATAAATTGTGTCTAAGAATTACAATTTATTGATTTTTCCCCTTTAATAATGTTTTTTTGCTGTCACAGAAACTTAAACCAACATACTTTTTTTTGCCAATCCCTGATAAAAACACTTACCAGTATTTACAACAGAATATTCATATTAGAAAAAAAGATTAAAACGGTGGTTTAATTTTCTGACAAAAACTGTCAAATTTGAAGGTATGTTTCAAATATAATTTAAAAAAAACAAATAAACACTTCCTTTTTTCCCTCTTATTTTAAGCCATCCTAGCAAGAGTTATATAGAAAAATGTGCCCCATCTTTACACTTGGATCTGATACTAACAAACAAACTTCAGACAAATAAATCTCACAGTAAATTCTCAGGGTGTGTTAAATCTACTTCAAACATTCTGCAAATAATAATCTGTTCCTCAGTAAACACCAATCAATCTGGCAAGAACCTAAAGCACAGTGTTGTACTGAGAACAAACTCTTTTGTGGTTGTTCTAATTCCTTTCCAACATGTGCCATTTGCATTGCATCCAGTCTCACAGAGATGGCATAATTAACTTATGCTGATGCAGTGGTTTTACCTTTGCTCATCCTCAAAAAGCACTAAAAGTCTAAACCCCTGCAGTGTTCCGCCACCTGCACTGTGAGCACTAAACCAGGCCTGTTTAACAACGTTGTGGTTTCTGAAAAACTGCAGAGCAAATTAGGAAGAAATTGTCCAGGGAAAGGGCATAAAGGGCAATGTGATTTTTAATTTTGTAAGCTGCTTTCTTCCAGTTTTGTGTTAAAATAAGATGCCAGATAAAGTTACTAGTAGCAAAAATGACATGAGAGACCCAAATTGAAAAGTAATGTAAACCTGAAGTAAATTGTCCCAGTGGAATAAGCGGTACTTTCGGTTAGACCTCAAAAACCCCTAAGCATCCAAAGGGCATTTGCAGGCTCTTAACAGCAATAAGTGTCTGAGGTCACCTTCATGTTAAGCTTGTTACAACTTTCCTTGGGAAAATGTCGAGAGAAACCTAGAGCATCTAAAAAAAGAAATGTTGCAAAATTTACTCTGTTGATATTCTTTATTTATTTGGGAGAAATATGTCAAGGGCTATGAACAAAAAGACAATATTTAACTTATTAATAAAAGTACTATCAGTAGTTCTGGAGTTTTGGTTTTTATTCCATGGCACTAAACTGGGCAATCAGTGGTTATAATTTCCCACTCTGAAGTTTACCAAGGACACAAGGCTGCTCTTTGCAGTAGCAATTGCTGAGGTTCAACTGCAGCAAAAGATGTGTGGAGCAGTGCTTAGTAAATGACTTATAAGTAGTTACAGGTCATAATGGCTAAAATAAAATACTAGAAAAACATGGTATCCACAGCGATTTTTGAAATCAGAGAGATTTATGTGATTCATTTCTATATTGGTTTAATTTAATCTCTTTTATCAACCTAATTAATCTTCCAGTGGTTGAAATAAAAAATTTGCCAAGCAAATTAGTTACAAACCATCATATTAAATACACAAACCTGTTAAATATTAGTTACATATACATGGAAAATGGTCGTCCCTGATAGGAAGGAAGGAAGGAAGGAAGGAAGGAAGGAAGGAAGGAAGGAAGGAGTTCCAAAAATAATTAAATATTTTTTTACACTCATTATTTAGAGGAGAAGCAGCCTGGGACTTGATTAGTAGAAATGTAAAATCAGTTGGTTTTGCCAGTTTTGAGTAGCTAATGGCAGAGTTCCAAAATATAAAAACACTTAGAGAAGCATTATTGTACAATATCAACTTTTGTTTCTCTCTCACTATTATACCTTTTCTGTAATGTGTCTTTAGAGCACTGTTAGAGTTTTACCTTTTCTACCACTTATTTTGAAATAGGAAAGTATTGTATAATACATAAACAATATTTAAATACAATACATTTAATTAAAAAAAATCCCTGTTAAAACATAATGCAAACTGAAGCGGAACAATCATGCCTTGTGTAGAGATGCTAGGCTTGGAGGGGTTTTTTTTGTAAATGAGTTTTCTAGTCCCTTTTAAGTTTAAGAAGGTATCTGAAAATCTATCATAAAAAAAAAAAAAATCTCTCCACAACATCAGAGACTATTGTTTTTGTTTAAATTGAGAATGTCTGGATTGGTGAACAAGTCACTGATAAGGATTTGCCTGGCATCCTGGGATTCCTGAACCTGACTACCAGCATCAATGTGCCCTTTTTGTCTCATCCATGGGCTGTGGGATGGGGCTATTTCCTGATGAGGCACCTGCTGCTCTCCATCTTGCTGTCACCCTTGGCTCCTTTCTCCTTTTTTCTCAGGGAGCAACTGCTCTTGCTGTCACTTTACAGGATCATGCTCTCCAGACTGTCAATGAGAGGATGTTTACTCTTTACTTACTAGGATCTTTTAAACAAGACCATGCTTATATGTTGAATTAAATCTCCCAAATCTTGATATGTGATCAGGTCCTGTCTGGGTGGTGGCAGAAGTTTCCATTGTAAGGAACTTTGCAGTGAGGTTTTCAGCTGGATTAGGAAGGCCTTCCCAAAAGACATCTTTGCTGAATTTTTACATTCAATTTTGTGTCCTATGGGGCAATGTGACCATGTATATTCTGTTGCTATTGATAAACAGTTTATGAAACACCTCATGCCTTAAGTATATTCGAAAGACCATCTTAGGTGACCATTTCTGCATCTGCAGGAGTAATTTCTAGAGCTTATTTAGAATGACTTTATCTAACTGAACTTAAATCTATTCTGCAACAAGAACTACCTCACAGAGTTTCTGGAGCAATTAGATTTGTCATCTCAGATGTTAATCAATATATGGAAGCACATGGATAGTCACTGTGAACTGGCCAAGCGCACAACAGAGGTAATCACCTGGATTCCTCGAATTTTTGACCTCTTGCAGCTATTTCCTAGCTTATGCAGTAATTAGTGAAATGCTCTATAGTGCAGCTGAGTAAATCCCCTTGTCTCAAATTAGTCAATGGGATCATCTCAGCAGAAACTGGCCAGAGGCTTCTTCGATCAGCCAGGAAATTGCTGACTGAGTGGACATGGGCATAACCATGATATCTACCTATACCACAATTGCAGGAAAAACATGAATTTCATATTTATATAATATTTCTAAATTAAATTCTTTAGATCTTGCCACAACCAGATGTGAGCTTTGCAATATTTAAAACACAAAAGCACTACATTTGTGTTTGTTAGGAATGTTTCCTCTCTAAATCTAAAAAACTTTCATTAATACAAAATAAAGATGAACTTTTAGCACCTTCCTCATTAGGAAAAATTAGAGAGATGGGCAATCACCAATTGTTTGAAATTTAACAAAGATAAATGCTGCATTCTGTCCCAGGACATGGAAAACCTGGATATGTGGATAGACTGGGGAATGAGATGCTGGAGAGCAGGGCTGCAGAAAAGGACCTGGAGGTCCTGGTCCATGGCAAGTTGAACCTGAGCCAGCAGTGCCCTGGCAGCCAGGAGGGCCAACCCTGTCCTGGGGGCATCAGGCACAGCATCACCAGCCAGGCAAGGGAGGGGATTGTCCTGCTCTGCTCTGAGCTGGGACAGCCTCACCTCCAGTGCTGAGGCCACTCAATATAAAAAAGACATTTGAGCTCCTAGAGAGCTTCCAAAGGAGGGCAACAAAGATGGTGAAGGGCCTGGAGGGGAAGCTGTACAAGGAGTGGCTGAGGTCACTTGATCTGTTCAAACTAGAGGAGACTGAGGGGAGACTACCTTGTGGAGGAGATTTTCATTATTGTAAGTTTCAACTGTTCTTGCTGCTGATAACTGGCTTCATAGGAAAAGACCACAACATGACGTTCTTGTTAAGAAATGGGATTGCTTCTGCCCTTTGTGTTAGCAGTCATTTTTCCTATAATGTCAGAATCCTTGTGAAAGTAACTTCTTTGGAGAGGAAGAAAAGATGAATCACGGAAAGATTTTGCAGACTTTCCCTACAATTTTCCTTAAAATATTGTCACAGGTGTCCATCACAAATGTACATAAAGTAACAAAAGGTTTTTTTTTTTTTTAATTTCTCCAGTCAAAAAAAAAAAAATATAAATACAGACTTCTTCAAACAATTCTGTGGCAAGAAACAACATTTTCTTTTGCTTCTTTTGCTTACTTTCAAGGAAACTGAACAAAAGAAAAGTATTTTTTTTAAAGAATAGAAATACTAAACTACCTTCAAAGAAAGCATCATTTTCACCAGAAGAGAAATAAAGTTTGTATCAGTCCCATAGTACATTCTCTTTTATTCCTCTCACACAGATGAGTCACATTCTCATTTCATGCTTAAAAATCCTCACTTACACCTCCACAGGTCCCTTAATGGGCTCTTTTCATAAACTTTAGACTGTATAAGGCAATCTAATGCATCTTTTCAAAAAACAGGCATCCTAACATGTAAAAAATATTCTCATCTAGTCCAAGCAGGAAAAGTTTCTAGAATGGGACTACAGAGTCAAAATTACTTCCAAATGTAGCCCATAGGGAAATGACAGAATAAGCAGCATATTCAGCCCACTTTTCCAGCATTTCTCTCTCTTTCCTTCACTTCTTCAGTCCCAAATGAGCACCTTTTTCATGGCTTTTAGAAGCTATGGGGTATTCCATCACACATCAGAAAAAGCTTCGTGAAAGCTGTGGCAGTCAGCCTTTAGTAAGCAGTCTGAAAAGTTTCTGGGAAAATAATTAATGAAGGCAGAAAGAAAGCTAAGAAAGGGAAGTCTGAACTACTTGGAGCTAATCTATTACTTGAAAGTGTCAGCAGCTGCAAAAGTGTTATCTGCTGTTTGCAGCAGGACTGTGGATACATGTCATGCCTGGATTCCTACTTTACTTACCCTAGGACTTCTCTCAAGGGTTGGGAACCATTTGGCGTTATTACTGTGATTAAATCAATGTGCTTTATAGGATTTAGATCTTTAATTTCTAGCCACTGTAGTCAGAATTGATCCTATGATCTCAAAAGACTAGACAAAACAGAACTTTGTAATCAGAAGAAGAAAGGCGTATGAAAGAAATATGAATTTTGGAAGCAGAATGACAATTGATAAATCTTTCTCCTTTCTGCCTGCCTAAGGGACAAAGCTTTCATTTTCCCTGGAAAGGTATTCATTAGGGTTATACCAACAATAGTCTGCAGGACTGAGATTCAAAACCCATTGTATTCACATCAATTCCAAGGAGATGCTGCTACGCTCAATGTACTAGTAGCATGTTGCTATTCTGGGGAAATCCAAACTTCTGTCAAAAAATTGGTGCAAGGCTGTTTGCAGTGGCAGCAGGAATGACAGGAGTGCCTGTTAATGAGGGTGTTTTTTTAGTCTCAGCAGTCTACCTGGGACAAGTATTTGTCTATTGTAATAATGCCATCCTAATTCCAGTCAAAAGGAGCAGGACTTTTCTGCTATTCAAGCAGAAGGTTAAAATCAGTTTTAACTTTGTTAATGCATTTCCTGGAAGACAAGGAGTAAATTATTAGGTGAATTTAAGAGCTTAATAATTACATCTTTCTTTTTTCTTAATTTTTCATGAGGTAAAATGGTTTATATTTATGGGTAATCAATTCTTTAACGTATTAATTTAATTGCTGTTTCAATGTCATTTTGTTGTAACTTGTGCAACCTTATTCAAAGCAGTTGAAAGAAAAGTTTAAAAATCTATAGCTCAATTATAGTTCTAAAATAATGCTGAAGACCATGTGTCATTCATTTTGAGGTTAATACAAGTAAATTTAAGTTTTGACAAGTTGGATTGCTCATGTGCACTCAAGGTCTCTAAAGTCATCTGTTCCTGACGTTGCTGGGTCCAATTTTTCTTTTTAAATATTACTGTCTGCTGAGATTTCATAGTTTATATTAGACATCTCTCCCAGGATAGGCATGACACAGATGCAGGCCATAAGGGAGGTTCACATCATCCTGTAATAATAGGCAGAACCAGACAGGACACATTGGAAGAGCTGAAGTGGCACTTGCTGCCCATGTGAGGAAATGGAGCCGAGCTCCTGCCAGTGACTCAATGCCACGGCAGCCTGTGCAGCGACTGACAGCTCTCTTGAGAAAGCTGCCTGACAGGGCTGGTGCATTGGGGCTTGCACCAAAGAAATGGTCATGACTTTAAGAGTGTATTTGGGAATGAATTGGGAAAAAAACACTTGCTGAACACCCCCTCTACAGGATTGTGGATGACGCCGAATTGGAAAAAAGGATCCAGAAGGTTGGACTGCTGTGTAAAGGGGCTTAAACAGAAGACACAATAGGAATGAAATTTAATAAAGTGTTAAAATGGTAAACACTGAGTCCTGCATCATGACCATAATAACTAAAAAGCCCCAGTACTGGCTGGACATCAAGTGGGCAGAAAGCAGTTTGGTGGGCAGAAGAGAGGGGTCCTGGCAGGCAGCAAATCAATATGAGCCACCAGTGCAGCCGGGCAGCAAAGAGGGGCAGCAGCACCTTGGGCTGTGTTAGGAGGAATCTTGCCAGCAGGTCCAGAGAAGTGATAGATTGTCTGCCTCCCTTTGATATTTGTGACACTACATCTGGAGTATTGTATCCAGTCTTGGTTCTCCTCACCATGAGAAAGACATTGATGTGCTGAGCCAAACAGCAAAGGTTTACCAAGGAAATTAGAGCACTTGACATCTGACATAGGACATATGAGGAGGGGCTAACAGATTAATTTGGTCTTAGCAGGAGAGGCTAAGAGGGAGGTCTCATAAATACCTTTAACAAGCTAGTGGAAACATACAGAGAGCCTGGCTCTCCTAGAATGAGATGCAGTGGACACAGTTTACAACATGGGAAAGTCTAAATATATAAAAGGAAATCTATTTTCATTATAAGAGTGGTTAAATTGGCTTCCCAGAGAGTTTGCAGAATGCCTGTCTGTGAATATATTCAAAACTCAACAGGATAAAGCCTTATTTTACATGTTGTAAATTGGCTCATTTTGAGCAAGAGTTTAGACAAGATGACTTCCAGAGGTTTTATCCATCTTAAGTTATTTTTTAGTTAACGATTCTATGGACAAAAAAAGTGAAAAGTGTAGTAATGTCATAAAATTACAACTTTTATGTTACTTTATGGATAAGCAAATAATTGTTTCTGAACAGTTAAAGCTGCAATATTGTAATGGTGCTGCAAGTTTGAGATTAACGGCTGAGAATTTTTTCCTAATGCACCTTTATTTTATTTTGTTTATTTAAAAAAAAAAATTAAATGTTCTTGAATGATTATTTTCAGAAGTACAGAAGAATCCAGACCTTGCAAAAAGAGAGCAGGCAGACTTTTACAGGCAGCAAACAGAGAGAGTGTGAACTGTTAGTAGTGTCATCAGTTTGTTTTGTGGGACTGGTCTGTCATTGCTGTATTGCATAGGTAACTGTGTATGTGAGCATAAGGAAGCGAACTTCAGTGTAATTTTGTTCTCCTGTATATGTAGAGAGCAAGCATAACTTGATGAAATGCAAGTTAAATATAATAAACTGTTCCCTCTGCATATGCTATTTTTATGCAAAGACTGCTATATTTAATGACATGCTTTTTAAAAGTACAAGTATCTCAAAACCAGAAAAAAAATGCATTTTTCCCATCTGTTGTACCTATTTAAATCTATCAAGTAGCTAGATTTGCATTTTGCATGACAGAAAGAACAGAGAAACACACCACCAAGCACAGTCCATAATAGATGGGGATTATACAACTTTTAATCGAGTTGACAAGAATATATTTAGAAATTATCCTGAACTTTTCAAAGGGATGCAGCTTCATCTTCACTATAATGCAGTGGGGAAAAGGGCTTAATACAGAAATACAGGAAAAAAGGCCTCAGCTGTGGCTCACCAGGAGCAGAGATCAACATATCTATGAAAAAATGGACTGAATTGACGATTAGTCATGTGCTGATAGATTTCAACTATCTGGTCTCATCATCACTACTTTCTTGCATAGCTGGGTTGTTCTTTTGGACCTCTCCCTCTTTTCCAAATTTAGCTGGCACACAACTATAGTGGCACAAATAAAAATACAGCCATATACTACCACAGTTCATCTCTCTAAACAATCCTGATCTCTACTGTAAATTCACAGAACAAAAATATTGAAATGGGATAATTGCCTCCATAGAAAAGAATACGTTGTGTGAGTTAAGAGAATTTGGGGTTTCTGTAGGATTTAAAGAACTCTGACTTCTATATAACACCAATGATATATATAAAGACAACAATATTTGTCTTAGTTCAATGACAGCTTTAAAAATACCTCCCTAACATAATTTTTAAAATTCCCAGGGTTCATTTTTATGCATATGAAATTATTTGCATTTTAGGAAGACAAGTGGCAATAAGATTTTTTTATATCTCCTTAAAGAATTTGTGCAGTTAAAAATTGCTTTCAGCTTTACAGAATTTTAAAATTGCCTGTTCTTTCATACTTTGCAATTTCTCTTTCCATTTACTAAAAATCCCAATGCTCTTAATAAGAAACAATTTACTAAGAATTTTACTACATATTGTAAAGAATTTTGCAGCCCTATCTTATGGCACTTTTTTCCTGTTTTAAATACATTATGTATCTCCTCCCATGGGAATTAAGACAAAGGCTGAAATTTGCCATAGATCCTAAGCAAAATGAAGTACATACACAACTAGGAGACTGTTGCCTGTTAAAGTGTTGCAAAGAGAGAGAGATGCATGCTATTGTCCTCATGGAGGACCAAAACAAAGTCATGGGGCTTTTGAAATAAAATGCAAGTACTGAAGAAATGCAGATAAGAGTTTCAGGCAGGCAGTAGGTTGCATGCTGTCAGAAGGAATGTGGAAAAAGACTTGCTTTTATCCAACTCAAACTGGAAGCAAGAGTAATTTTCAATGTTACTTAGCAAAGCCTATTTTAGGAGATGATAAAGGCAAAGCTTGGAGCCACACATTATATTTCCACAGCTTTACTCCACTGAATATAAATTGTGTTTAATGGCTTTATTTCACACATATTCCAATTGACTTAGGGGTATGGCCTGCAAACACAATAGCAGTACTGACTTAATAGTCTTGCATTTCATGCTCCTCTTAGCCACTAGGACTCATTTTAATCATCTCACCTCATTGTCCAAGAGAAATATTATCATACACAGAAAAAATTGCTGTCTAGGCTGCACATTGAAGATCAGTATTCATCACACTATGCAGAATGCTAAGACCAGAATCAGGAGAAAACTTCAGCACACCAAATTAATTTGCAATGAGTTTTTAGACACAGAGCAGAGTTATTATTGGCTCCTCTACGTCAGAGTTTTGAAGAGGAAAAATATATTTGCCAAGATAGACTTACTGACTAGGAAGCTAAAGTTAGGGAACTCACTGAATATGAAGGGCCAGCTATACATGGTATAAAATTACCTAAGCATTGTTTGCAAAAGGAAATTTTTCTTTTCAAACTATTGTGGGCATTTGTGACACTAAGAGAGGACATGATTTCTGACATGGAATTTATGCATAACCCCTATGGTATGTTATACATTTTAAAAGCAGCAGTTATGGGGAAACAAACAAACAAAAAAAAGGGAGCAATTAAAATTACTGGCTCATTTAAAAAAAATTAAACTTCTGCTGCTGAAGGAGATAATATTCTAAAGTTCATTTTAGTGAAAAAATTTTATTTCACATGTTGGATAACTTAAATAATATGTATGTGGTGAAAAAATGTCAATTTCCCAAAAATTATGTTTTCTAGTTAAAGTGGCAACAAATTTTATTTATAAAGCTTTTCTGCTGTTTCTGGATTATTACCAAAAACTAAGTTTCTCTAAAAAAAAAATAAGCTTAATATAAGCAAAAAAACCCTCAAAATTAATTTAAATTAATTTGTGATTTAAAATCTGTTTACTCAAGCATAAGCAGAAAACTACAGTTTTATGTTTATTTTGTGCTTCCTTCCAACCTACTATTCCAACCTTGACATCTGCTGGGAAAGCAGCATGATGAGACTCCTGGAACACATGTCAGATAACTTCCTAAGCCAGGTAATAAATAGACAGAGCTACCACAGGGGAGGCAATGCTGGAGGTCATGGTCACCAACACAAGTGAGCTAACTGGGGACATTAGGACTGGAGACAGCCTGGGCTCAATGTCATCTGCTGGTGGAGTTCACAGTCATGAGGGATATGGGTCTGATGAAGAGTAAAGTCAGGCCACTCAACTATGGAAAAGCAAACTTGCAGCTTTTCAGGGAGACAGTCAGTAGGACGCCCTGGGAAGCTGCCATCAGGTGCAAAGGAACAGAACAGAGCTGGCAGATTTTTAAGGAAGTTGTCCATAGAATGCAAGAGCTATTATGCCCAGGTGTAAGAAAGCAGGCAAGGAAGGCAAGAGACCAGAATGTCTGAGTTGGCACCTGCTGGTCAAACTAAAGGGCAAGAAGCAAATGTACAGACAGTGAAACAAAGGATCGGTACACTGGGGAGAGTATAGGATGCAGTCTGGTTTTGTAGGCATGAGGCTAAGATGGGAAAAAAAGCTTGAGCTGAACCTGGCAAGGGAAAAAATAATGAAAAAGGAAGACTTCTACAGGTATGTCAGGTAGAAAAGGAAGGTCAAAAGTGACCCCATAATAAACAAGTCTGCCAAACTGGTAACTACTAATGAAAAGACTGAGATAATCAACCTTTTTTTTTTTTTTTTTTTTTTTTTGCTTCAGTCTTCAATGGACATCTCTCTTTCCATACTCAATGAGTGAGTGGACATGAGATAAGGACAGGGGAGCAGAATGCTTCCCACTATAACTGAATATCAGGTTCATGACCTGGAAAATCCAATTGCACATACGTCCATGGAACCTAAATTAGGTGCATTCCAGAATCCTGAAGGAACTGGCTGATGTACATGTCAAGCCACTGTCCATGGTTTTTAAAAAGTTGTGGCAGTCAGGTAAAGTCCCAGGTGACTGGAAAAAGTGAAACATTACACTCATCTTTAAAAAGGGTAGAAGGGAAGGAACTACCAACCTGTCCATTTTGCTTCTGTGCCTGGGAAGATAATGGAACAGATGCTATCCTAAGGCATGCACAGAACAGGGGGGTGATTCAAGACAGCCAGCATGGCTTCACCTAGGGCTAATCTTGACTGACCGACTTAGTGGCCTCCTATGATAGAGATTTCATCTGTCTAGGTTTCTGTAAGGACTTTGGCATGGTCCCCACAACATCCTTCTTTGTAAATTGGAGAGAGATGGATTTGATGGGTGGGCTGTTTGATGGCTAAGGACTTGGTTGGATTGTTACATCCAGAAGGTAGTCATGAATGGCTCCATGTCCAGATGGAGACCTGTGACAAGTGGTGCTCCTCAGGGATCTGTGTTAGGACCAGTATGTGATTAATGTCTTCATCAATGACATAGAAATGGGATCAAGTGAACACTCAGCAAATTTGCAGATGACACCAAGCTGAGTGGTGCTGTTGACATTCCTGCTATCCAGAGGGACCTGGGTGAACTTGAAAAGTGTGCTCATGGAAACCTCATAAAATCTAACAAGTTTAAGTGCAAGGCACTGTACCTGAGTCAAGAAAACTCCCAGTATTACCATGGGCTGGGGGATGAACAGATGGAGAACAGCCCTGCTCAGAAGGACTTAGGGCTGCTGGGGAATGAGAGGCTGGACAGGACCCAGCCATGTGCACTTGCAGCTCAGAAACCAAGCATGTCCTGGGCTGCATCCAAAGCAGTGTGGCCAGCAGGGCAAGGGAGGGGATTCTGCCCCTCTGCTCTGGAAAGACCCCAGCTCAAGGGCTGCATGCAGCTAAGGAGGTTTGGAACTAGATGGTCCCAACACAGGTTATTATTCTATGATTCATTCTGATCTTATCCTGTACTAGAGTTCCAGAAGTCGTGTAAGAATTAAATGTAAGAAAATTCAGAGAAAGAACTTTTGGAACAGATATTTTGTTTTAAAGAGAAATGTTTTCAGTCATTCACACCCATTTCCTCATATGTTCTACTTATTCATTCTTTTATAATAGTACCAAGAGGTGTATATTCAATCAGTTGGATTACTGTTACTTGTGATGATGCAGAAGACAAGTTTGCCAGCTATTGAGTCATCTCTTAATTTCATCTTGACTGGTCTTGACTCATTGGTAACAATGAACTGATTTTCGGCTAAAAGATTGTCTGTTTCTTATGAGTCAACACTTTGTATAGCCTGATATTTCATCCCCAAGGTCTTATATCCCCCACTTCACTCCCTATAAATCTTAAAGCAAGGTTGGTGCCCATTGCCTTATTATTATTTCCATTCCATGTGGTTAAAGTATTTTTCAGTTCAAATGACAAGAAGAGGAATCACACTTGCAGGATTTTCATCCATCTTCTGTAATAGTGTAGATCTACCGAAAAGTCATCTGTCCTGCAGCCTTGTTGCAAACATACCTGCTTCAGTGCTCACCAGCCAATTGCAGTCAGGCATGTCCTGATTCTAAATACATGCCAATTTTTTGTTCTGTTGTTTCTTCAGGTACTTAAAAGCCTATGCATTCCCATTCAAACTTCCTTCATAGAAGGATTTACAGGTCTCTGCAGAACACGTTTGCCCCTTGCACAGTCTTTCACACAAGCACAGGTGTATGAAAAATAATAATGCATGAAGAGAATTATAGACCTTTTTACTTAAACCTATTGACACAAGTTTGTTCTGCACAGGAATTATTTTGAGCACAGTTAAAGTACATGGCATCTGTTACAAACTAGTTTAATCACAGAGGAGTAAAGAGAACTAACTATCTGTAAATAAAACAGAAAAGACTTTGAAGGTTCTAAATACTCCCCCCCAAAAATGAGATAAAAACCAAACGAGATTAAATGTTGATGCCAAAAAAATTATATATTTTTATTTAATACTAAAAGAGGCAAAGAGAAAGAAAGACAGAAGTAGAGAAAAGTTAGAAAAAGCTGAGGTTACTTTAAAAAGCACAGGATAGGTCACCACCACTCTGGGCTACCTTTGTTACTACTGAGATGGGGGAGGGAGGAGAGAAGCAGTTTTTGCCCTTTTCTTTTTTTTTTCAGTTTGAAGCGTCCCACCTGCCTCCTCTGATCTCGGGAGCAGTTTGGCTGGGAGGCCACAGCCCATCCCCTGGGATGCAGGTGCAGCACCCAATGGCTGGGGCTAAACCTTGGTCTGCTCACGGTGCTCTCACTGCAGGATGCAGGAGTAGGGTGGGAATTCCACAGCTCACTGTGACTCTGGTCCAGGGCTGCAGGATCAGGGGGTTCTCTCCAGGCTGGCAGTGTTGGCTCCTGGGGGTCTCAGGGTGTCTCAAAGCAGGCAGTGAGGGGGAGAAGGAGGGAAGGCAAGGTCGGGGATTCTGCCCCCTCACTTTCCCCTCTACATTTTGCACCAGTTTCTCTTTCCTTTTTATAGGCCTCAAGGCGGGCTACTCACAGTCCATCCGGCATGTAGTTTTCAGGAGTTCAAGAGTGATTATGACAGGCAGACATAATGATGAAGGACTTTTTGAAGCCTTTCTCTTGTTATCAGGTTCTTACAGCATCTTAGTTGCTCTGTCAAAAAATCTTATTTCATGTGCTAGAAATCTGTCAATTGTATTCTTCTGAGCATTTTGAATATAATTAAATTACACTAAAAAGCAGGTCTGCTACTCAGTTCTAGCCTTTAAAAACCATAGACATGCAGAAATGAAGAAGTCTGAAACAATACACTACTTCCATGTGTCTAAAGTTTTACCATCCAAGTCTGTTCTTATGCTTGTCTCTTCAGAATCAGCTTCCTAATACTTCTTTCCTGTTGCAGATTCTGCAAAATTCTTTTTTTGTATTCTTGTGATATGGTGAGGATCAGTCCCAGCTATTTCTTTCTAACAGTCAATGGAGCACATTCTCTTCACTGTTGGCTCACTTGAGAAATTGGACTAAGGAAAAAAATCTAGACTGCTATACTTCAAAGCTCTAATTGACTCAGAGCAGTTTTGCTACAGTCATCTAAGCATTTTGGAAGATATGTATATCTTACTTCTATTTTTCATTTTTTTTAGAAAAGCAAACAAAACCAGTTACCTTTTGTATCTCACAGCACTTTCTACTTTGTCATTCTCCTATGCTTTTTCTCTCCTCAGCTATTCTTTTATGTGTTTTTCATAAAAAGTACTGCTATATACTAAAGAAAATGTGGTGTTAGCAAAACCAACAAGAAGGGAATAATTTCATTACTTGTAAGGTGAAGTACATCCTATAACTCAGCTTTATATGTGCCTTTTTGTTTTTCTTTCCTTTATTGTAAAATGGTATCACTGATGTGAATTACAGTCTTTTAAATCTATAGTTAAATATTTTCTAATTTTGTGTCTCTCAATCTTAATTTACCTTCTCATTTATATTATATTGTTCTTCTTTTATGTTAACTTGATCTTAGTAAATTGGAGTCAAGAGTGATTTTGACCAGCTGATTCAGATCTGTCTTTGAAAGTGTTTATTCTTCCTGTTTTGGTGATATCTGCAAAATGTCAAAGAGCATTTCACACTCTGTTGTCTGAATCAGTCATGGAAACAGCAATGTGAACTGGGCTCATCTCAAGCCTTTACAAGGATCTCACATCATATGTTCCCACAGCTGAGTGCATTTTAAGTATGTGTTAGCTAATAAGACCTGTTGTGCACTCATCTTATAGTGGTTTTTATCTAGGCTGTTGAACTTCTTTTATTGCACTGAAAAATACTGGAGAACAGCATGATTTTAGAAAACAGATGTTGAGTGGCTGTGCTTTCCTCAAGGACAGGACATCATGAATGGTTCTACTCTATTTTTTTCCTCAGTGCTTGTAAAGGCACAGTCCTTACCCTGTACCATTTTGCATGTCTTTTACTGGTTTATTGTATGCATGTGATTAACTGATACCCTCTGACATTTCCCTTCCACACCTGCTCCAGTACTTTTCTTTATACTTTGTGAAGTTCTCTAAGCTATAACAACCAGTCAAGTGCATCTTCTAACAAAAGGTTATCTACAGAATTTTACTTCAAAACTTGCTTCTAACAGTATTTGAACCACAGTAGTGTTATTTTTCAAGACTTGATTCCAGTGCTGTCCTTTCTTTGGTAACCCAAGTTATTCAAGTTAGTCTAAAATTTAGGATTGTGAGGTCTATATATGTATGTATATGCAGAAGTCTGTGTACATATGCATATATTTATTTAAAATTTATATGTACATGCGTACATGAATGTATATGTACACATATCACAGAATCACAGTATGACAGAATATTCTGAGTTGGAAGGGACTCACTAGGAGTATCAAAGTCCAACTTCCGGCCCTGAACAAGGTACTCCAAGAATCACACCATGTGCCTGAAACCATTCCTTAAATGCTTGAGTCTTGCAATCTACGAGGCTTAATGCTGTGACCACTTCCCTGGAGGCCCTGTCCCAGTGCCCAACCACCTTCTGGGTGAAGAGCTTTTTTCTAAAATCCAACCTAAATCTCCCCTGACACAACTTCAGGCCATCCCCTTGGGTCTTGTCATTGGTTACCACAAAGAGAAAAGATCAGCACTTGCCCCTCCTCTTCCCCTCATAAGAAAATTGTAGACTGCAATGAGGTCTCCCCTCAGTCTCCTCCAGGCAGAACAGACCAAGTGACCTCAGCTGCTCCCCAGACAACTTCCCCTCCAGGCCCTTCACCATCTCCACTGACTTCCTCTGGACACTCTCTAAGAGCTTAATTAATATCTTTTTTATATTGTGGCACCCAAAATTGCACACAGCACTCAAGCAGAGGCTGTCCCAGCTCAGAGCAGAGCAGGACAATCCCCTCCCTTGCCTGGCCGGTGATGCTGTGCCTGATGCACCCCAGGACAGGGCTGGCCCTCCTGGCTGCCAGGGCACTGCTGGCTCAGGTTCAACTTGCCATGGACCAGGACCCCCAGGTCCCTTTCCATGGCACTGCTTTCCAGCCTCTCATTCCCGGCCTGTCTGTACATCCAGGGTTGTCCCATCGCAGGTGCAGAATCCTGCACTTTCCCTTGTTAAACCTCATATGGCTGGTGATTGCCCTTGACTCTAATTTATTGAGATGTCTCTGCAGAGCCCTCCTGCCTTGAAGGGAGTCAACAGCTCCTCCCAATTTTGTATCATATGCAAATTTACTCAGTATCCTTTCAAGTCCTGCATCCAGATTGTTTAGGTAGATCATACGTATATATGTATACATGTATAAATATAAGCATACATATTGTTTGTATGGTTAAGGGTTCTCTTTTCCTAACCAAATTTTAATGAAGGTATTTCCCTTTCAAACACTTAGGCTTTGTATTAACAGCAAACTTTATTTCAAATTAGAAAATCAATACATAACAAAATATATAATAATGAAAATTATGAAAAGCCAGGGGGTTGGGCAGAACTGCAATTTTGTTAGATGTCAGTAAAACCAGTGTCTTACTTGTGTGAAGTTTTACGTTTCAGAATTTCATTGATAAGGACAGAATATCACATTCTACAATGTCTGATATTTGTAGCTCTTCACAAGTTCTGATTCTCTTTCTCCTGGCTGACTGTCTTCTATTTATGGCACTAAACTCTGCTTCTTAGCCTGTTCAGGAGAACACTAGTGTCTTTGCTTTCTTCTTGTTAAATTAATTATATTTGATTTATGTACCTGTAACTATCAACTTATCAGGTACATTTGTTGGTCTGTTTATTGGAATAGGCTATGGCTTGTTAAGTTCTGTCCCCTATGATTGTTGATCAAAATTGTTATTATCAGTTTCTGTAATAACAATTTACACTATAACCCAGAAGGCTGTTGCAGCATACATGTTAGGTCACTACTTACATCAATTATTCTCCCACCATAGAATAATTTTAAAACCTTTAAAGTAATATGGCATTAAATTTTCTGGTGGAAGCTGGTGTTCTAGAGTTTTTTGATATTCATAAGGATCTGCTTATTACATGTGCCAGTGGAGGAATCTTCCCTTTCAGATTATCATTCTGAAGTTACATTGATGGTCGGCCACTGGGGTGATCACAGTAACCTGTTACCACACCACATTGGGCTCTTCAAATTGTGACTATTATGATGCCATTAGTGACATAGCAAGTTCAGACTGGATTTTACCTTATTCTGGATGGATTCTGTTGCCAATTTTCGCTGAAGTTATGAGTGAGTCATTTTGCTAAACAATTAATACAAAAAATTTAGGTATTATTTTTTATGATACTTAATTAAAAAATTAATCTCAGCCTCCTTGTAATTGCAAGTAAAATGCATTTTCTAACCACAGATTCAGTTCAGCCTAAGTTCAAAACTTGCAATAAACAAACACCTTCACTGAAATCAGAGGACATAAACAGAAAATGATTTAGGGGTTGAGCTCAGGAAGGCCAAGGCCAAATTTTTGCTTTTATACTGTATTATGCAGTACTTTCTTCCCTTATGTTAGCATGTATTGCATATCCTCAATATTATTTAAATCTTTTGTTCAGGCTGAGCCTATAGGGCTGTATTTTTCTGGCTTCCCTACGAGGTCTCATGCGGCACTGCGTAAAAAGCTTTATTAAGGTAAAGCGATCTCATCTTCTGCTACCTTCTTATCCATTATAATGAAAGCTACTGTGTCAAAGGAGGAAATTAAATTGTTTTGACACAATTTTCTCTTGAGAGAGCTGTGTTGGCTGTTTTTCATCACCTTTTTATTTTCCTGTAGAGTGGTTATAAATTGGCTGTTTAATAACTTCTCCCAGTATCTTTGCACATACTGAAAGTACTGTGACTGGTCAGTGGTTTCTCAAGTCTTCCCTTTCCTAGTGGAATGTAATGGCTTTCCCTTCCTCAGTCCCATGAGGCTTCTCCCTTCTACAAGATCTCAAAGCTAATGACTTTGATTCAGATACTATTTTTGTTATTTTATTAAGTGGTCAAGGCCCTTGTGATTGTACCAAATATATTTAAATACCTTCAACCATAATATTTTAATCTGTTTCTCCATTTCTAGGAATTTTTATTTATTCTCAATAACTGTGACTTATTTTGTAGGGTATTTTTTGATGGTAAGTCAAATCTTGTTATGTCATTCATCTGATCCCAAAATGGATGGAAACTTCTGATAAAAAAACAAAAACAAAAACACCAAACCAAAACAAACCTCAAAACCCCCCCAAAATTAACTTCTTATTTCAGGACCTTTCCTCCTTTCTTTTTCTTAATCATTTTGAAGCTAAACCTCCTGTGACCATCACCAGTAGCTTACACCTTCTAATCCTCAGACACCTACTGTCAGTTGCAATTGAGGCTGGAGAGAGTTGTTTCCTAAACTATCTCCCATTTCACATTCTCCCCATTGTATTCTCTAACTTCTGTAAGACACTGTGTCTGTGTTCCTTTCTAATAGGTATTAGATAATTAATTTTTCCCTTTATCACTGGCTCTCACTTTTTCTGTTGCCAAAAACATCCTATTTCCTGCCTGTGGTACAGTTTAAAAGAGTCAGGTTTAAAAGAGTCTCTCATCATTACGAACCTTTGTTCTTTGCTTTCTACATTCATTAAAAAAAAAAAAAAAAAAGAAGTCCAAAAACCCTAACTCAAAACAGTTTAGTCTATCTCTGGGATGTGATTTTACAAGGTAGAAAAAAAAAATCATATTAATTCCATAGAAAATACTTCATCCCTGTACAAGTAAATATAACTTTTCATGTCCTTTGCTCTTACTGTGGTCGCAAATCCAAATGAGATTAGGTAAACCTGCAGCATATGGCACCTCTAGTTACTGCAGCTTAGCTTTTTCCTTCCCTTCCCTTCCCTTCCCTTCCCTTCCCTTCCCTTCCCTTCCCTTCCCTTCCCTTCCCTTCCCGAAACCTTCCCGAAACCTTCCCGAAACCTTCCCTTCCCTTCCCGAAACCTTCCCTTCCCAGAACTTCCTTTTCCTTTTCCTTTTCCTTTTCCTTTTCCTTTTCCTTTTCCTTTTCCTTTTCCTTTTCCTCTTCCTCTTCCTCTTCCTCTTCCTGCTCTGTTATTAGGGAGAAATTATTTCAGTGGCTTAAACAATCTAACAAGAAAATATTTCTCTTACAATTAATGGTATGAGCAGAGGAGATTCACCTCCCAACGCTCTCTCTGTATGAACACCATATGCATGCTGTTTTATGGAACTTATTATAATTAGACTCTAAATCCATCATTCACTTTAATATAAACAGACAATTGGGGAATATAAAATTAGGGGTAAAATAATGTGCTTTTCTAGGTGTATCAGAACAAAATTGATTATGACATAATCGAATATTATTTAAAATAAAGTTGAATTAACTGGTTACTTTTTCTGGTGATTAATCTTCATTTTGATTGAAACATAATAGTCATGTCATTTTAAACAGAATATGGAATGGTTAGCACCAGCATTACCAGCATTGTCACTCGTAGAGCAAAGTATAGCACAAGTCATAACAAGATAAATTACATTTCCTGTATAGGAAATAAACATATAAAATATAAAACAAATAAACATATATAGACATAAACATATATTTCAGAAAAGTTCTGAAACCTCTTGAACTTAAGAAGATTCCTTATATATTTTAAAAGCATGATAATACTTTATTCCAGACCCTATTAAAAGTACATCTTTCACTTGGAAAAACTGCAAAGAATGCATGCTTTTGAAATATGCTGTCAGGATAAATTTGACACTAAAAAAAAAAAAATAAGTGTAAGCTAGATGTGGCAAATTGTTTGAATAACAGAAGCCCATTGTATTGGCATCCTAATCTCTCCTTTAATGTGAGATGAAGTGAACTTATGTCTCTGCTCCATACATTTACAAGGTCAAAAAAGGGACATAATTTTCTTCCACGAGATTACTATGTTCTATGCACTCAATGTTCATGTTCTCACCACCATGAATTCACATCATGTGCTATTCATCTGATTTTCCCTCCAGCAGCAGCTAGGCAGGTGCAGAAAGGCCATGTTCAGGACTTAATGCTCATATTGCCAATGTTTACCTGCTGAATGAAATGTTTACTTGCCCTTCCAAACATATTTCTAAGACATTTGGTGTTTTCGTGGTATCTTCCCAAAAATGTGTTTTCATAGTTATTCTTTCTCAAAGACCTTCAACTATTCTACTCTTAGGAATAATAAAGTTAGTGCCTATTGATCCCTTGAGAAACAGTAAAACTAAGTAAAAAAACAAGATGAAAGATTCTCAACATCCAAGCATGTTTTGGCATTTTTTACAGATCAGAGCTATGTAGGGACAGAGGAGATGGCTTAAGAAAGTAAATAAAATGAAGCTGTATGTTCTCTGTACTGGCAGGAGGCAGTAAGCAAATCCTATATTGCCTGTGTTCTTGATTGAATGTGATAGAAATGTGATAGAACAGCTTAGCTGTCCTGAGAAGATGTTTTTGAAGACAGACATATTCTGATATTTTTCATCGTATGCAGTTCCCCCTAGGTCTGAGATTCTGCTAGAGTTACTAACTGTAAGGAAAACTGGCCCTTTCCTATCCTGAACTAGTATTTTTTAAAAAATGTGATCTGACCTAGTATCAGCAAAAGACATCAGATCACTGATACAGAGGAGACAGATTATCTGCAGCTTCCCATGCATAAAGTGCACACACATACAAAGTATGTAGTCTTCCTTTTGATGGCTTTCACTTCGGCCAAGATTTTTTTTTTCCTTTCAGTATCCATGACATGTCTTTCATATTGTCCCCTCAAAGTTGTGTCTTCCTCCTTGATTTTTTTCCCCTGCTTTTGCAACATCTGTGAGGTTAGTTTTGGCCTCTTTTTGTCCTTTGCACTGCACCTGATATAATCCCTGTCCATTTTCTTGTAGTCATTAAATTTCCCAAATTTTTTCTTTTTCTCCTTCAATTTTATTTCCCTTGGTGGTATCTCCATTCCAGAGTGTTCCTAAGTCCTTCTTTTCTGTTTTGGCCTTCAAGGGGGATTAACTTGGGCAAGCTTTGGTGCATGTCCCTGCACTTGATGGCATATAGCATGCCTCTTGATGGCTTTGACTCTGGGGAAGATTTTTTTTTCCTTTCTTTTTTTAAGTATCCATGCCATGTCCCTCCTATCTACCCCTCCAAGTTGTGTTTTCCTCCTTGATTTTTCCCCCTGCTTTTGCAACACCTGTGAGGTTAGTTTTGGCCTGGTTTGGTCCTTTGCACTGCACCTGATGGAATCCCTGTCCATTTTCTTGTAGTTGCTAAATGTCCCAATTTTCTTTTTTTTTTCTTCAGTTGCATTTCCTTTCATGGTATCTCCATTCCAGAGCATTTGTAAGTCTTTCTTTTCTGTTTCCAGCACTTCAATTTGGATCAATTTTGACAAGCTTTGGTCCATGTCCCTGCACTTGATGGCATCCCAGCTTGAACTTCATTGCCTCAGACAAACCTGACTTTTGGTCTATACTCCTGCCGGAAGAACGACAGCCAAGAATTCTACACTTCAACTGCTCTTGTCTTGAGTTTCTGCCATGGCTGCTGGAGTAGGAAGCTACCTTACAGGCCTCTTCCAGTCAGCGGGGCAGCAACCCTGCCATAGGAACAGGGTCCAAGGGTGAGTCGAGCGAGTGGCAAGTTTTCTGCCCTTCCCAGCATTGTTTGGAGCACTCCTTGGAGATAAATATGACTTAGAATAATTCACCTTAGACAGACCTGAAAATGGGCTGTGCTATCTGAGTCATCACCTGTGATTCATCATTGCCTACAGCCTGCTATGGCCGCAGTAGGAGAGCACTGCTTGCTCCCCTGATGATTTCATACATAGATTTCATAGCTGACATCTGTACCCATCCAGAGACCAGAACATGATTGTGTATTAGGAAGAGTCATCTCTCATCTGGAACGGCTTCAGTAGGCATCTAATCACAGGCAGACATGGGCATATCACTGCTATGAAACTGTGAACCTTTCTCTACCCAGCCCTACAAATGCCCCTTGAGCACAAATCAGATTGTTCCCATGCTGTGCTTGTGAAGGCAACAGACCCAACCAGCAACAGCAGAATCATAGTCATAGCTGAGATAGTTGAATATAGTAACTTTCCATGTCCCAGCAGCATTCCTCAATCTGCTGTCAGATTTCTGTCTGGATAACCAAAGCTCAACTGGGCACATGAGGGAAGTTGGGAGTGCATGTAGGAGTGGGCACAAGGACAATGTTTGCAAGACATACAGCATGGAAAGAGTAAGAATTCATGCACCTGAGTACTTGGTGCTCTGAATCCTCCTTCCCATGTCTTTTTCCTGAGGAGGTTTATTGCATGTCAGGCAGAAGAGACACAGGACTCCAGATACCAAAACTGGCAGAACTACAGCAGGCATGGCTACATGTACATTGGCAATGAACCACCTGGTCCAGTGGCAGTAGGAGGGCTGAGCCTTATTTCACAGTGGCTCCTCCACACCATGTAAACATAGTTGCTGATCTGGAAATTAAAGATGCTTCTGGCAGTTGTTGAGTCTTCCTGGCTCATTAAACCACTGAAATAGCTTCATCCTTCTTCTAATTGACGGTCAGTCCAGCTCAGCTACTGGACCAAACACTATGGCAATCAGCCCAATGGAGCTGAGACAGGATTACATCCTTGTAGTTTTTATTGGCTGTTGGGGTTTGTTTATGGCAAAGAGACCCAATAGCCATTCAACATATTTTTGCCTTTGTTTTCCCATTTTAATGGTAATTTTGCTAATATGATAAATTATGCAGTCTGGTGACATTTTGCCAAGTGTATTTCCTCTTGTCTTCCCTGGGCTCTGCTGTGAGACTGGTGCAGCAAGACGCAGTCTAGGTGTGGTAAATCAGAGGATGCCCAAGGCAAAGCAAGACTTGTACTGGGAGACAGCAGGTGATGGCCTACTCTCTGTTACCTGAAGCCAGTAATGGAGCTTCTGAGAACATTGAAAACTCAGGGGCATAATAAAGGGAGATGTGACAAAAGGTCTTGGGGAAGGGGAACAACTTCATCAAGGGATGCTTAGTGGTGCAGGTGGAGAGAGTTCCTATGGGAACTGGATGCAGAAAGCAGCACAGGCCAGCAATGCTTGGCTGCAGCAGGTCTGGGCAAGAGGTAGGCAAATGTTTGTGCTACAAATCATTAAATACATTCATCTGATACAGCAGAAAGGAAATTTACAAATCTACAGATGGAATAACTGCATATAACTCAGCAGTACAAGAAGAGTAGAAGCTTAGAGAAAAAGAGCAGAATTTAACACAGAACATTTGCATGAAATCTGGTCAGCACAAAAGGCATATATAAAGGTCTAACTAGGATTCATGCATGTGACAGCCTGATAGCAACCACTTGTGAGAAAGAATAAGTTTACAGATGTTTTCTTTTGGGATCCAGCAGTTTGGAGATTTCTTCAGCCCTACTATTGAGTCTAATATGCAATGTATTGCTGTCATTCTTGAATTTGATTGTGTGGTATCTTTCAGGATAGGATCAAATTTGCTTGTCTGCTGAGAACCTGCTGTGACAGTAAAAGTAATTTTGTGTTATGAAAAAAAAAGGTTTGTGGTTTGTGGTGTACACCCATCCTAAGTAGTCAGTAGCTTAGATAGTTTCAATTTGAATCATACCATTGACATTTTAGTATTTTTGCTGAAGCCCATCCTAAGAGATATATATATAGATATAGATATGTATATACATATATGTATATATATTTGTGTATATATATGTGTTTGTGTACATGTGTGTACATATGTATATATGTATATTTTTATTATATATGTATCCGAAACTATTGAAGTTGGAATTTCAGGAGTCCTCTACCTCTGCTGAAGTTCACAAGCAGTTTATTTCTCAGCTGAAGTACATTAAACTCTATCAGGACACAAAGGCATAGATTGTGTTACATTTCATTAGCCCATGCTTTAGTCTATTTAGACATGGCTGAAACCAATTATATTAAAAGTTTTTTCCAATCTAAATTATTCTAAGTTTCCATTACTTTGCTATTCAGTTCCAGGTCCAGGAGTTGAATTAAGTGCACCCTGACTGTGCACCAAGTCTGCTGCTTCATTACATCATTCTGGAACCCATTTTTTTTGCCCAACCTGGAAATGAAACTCAAGATAATTTTAGTACAGAGGCAATATAAATGGGGATCTTTATTTGAAGGCCTTCACGAGCAGTTATGAAAAGATGTCCACAAAAGCACACTCCCCCAGAGGTAAGTATATTTTTATAGGTTTGAGGAAATTAGCATAATTAGCATAAATGATAAAAGACACCAATTAGGAGGACAAGTGGTGATGCAATTCCCATCCAGGTCAAGCCCCTTCTCTATATAATAACTCTTTCATCTTATATTTTAACTTTCCAGCTTTAGGACCTAAATATTTTCTCTGGATGTATTGGCAAAAAAAAAAAGTTACATCCCTATAACTACCTCCCCTTTTTGTTACATTAGGAAATGTTAAGAATTTGACCAGTAGGATTCTGTACTATACTGTATGGACTCTTAGCTAGAAGATGAAGCTCTAGAGGTGAAATATTAGTGTTTCAGGATTACTAATTGACATCTTTGAAAATTCAGCCTTGCTGAGTAGTGACAGACTTGAAATTATTAAAAATCCAAAAAAGAGGAGAACCTGCAGTCATGTCTTGTCACTTGTGCTTCACTCTAGAGCGTTAAATGAAAATATTCAATGTTATAGTGGTGCAGGAGCAAGTAAACCCTCACTGTATCTATTAGGGACTGCCAAAGAAATGTTATTTGGTGTAATAAGTCTCTGTATACAGCTTTGGAAGTGTTGAGAACAAGTAGACTCCAATTGAATCATGTAGAAACTTGCATCTTGTTTCATGAAGAATTTGTCATAGAGAGTGATTCAGTGGTTCTCTATGAGGAAGGAAGTTATTATAAGACGTCTTTAATAAAAAAAGATTGGGCTCACACAGAAGACATCTAGGAGAGCAGCGTGTATAATAGACACTAGAATTTTAGCAGCTATTCTGGACTATTTAATATAGAGGTGGATGTACAGCAGAAGAGTAATCAGTCTACAGAAAGAGTGCCGTAATATAAGCTCAGTTTTCAATCTATTTGGCAGCTAGCCTTGAGCTGGGATTACTTTTAAGGTTTCCAGTAAAAGTGGGTAAATTAAGTACAGAAAAATGGCTCAAAAAATCAATGAGAAAGTTATGTAGCCAATGGCGTTACCTACAGACTTTCTGACCACATTCAGTGACTTTTGCACCAATAAGTTCTACATCAAAAATGCTTTTCTATGCTGACCTTCATCAGGAGATATGCAAAGGCTGTTCTTTCACCAAGAAAGTCTACAGCTTTTGAAAAGTAATTGTGAATATAATGAATGAAGAAATTTAATCTAAAAATGAGTATTTAAGCACAAGATGGTCAAAGTGTGTTGGTGTCTCATGCTGATCAGTTTCAAAAGCAGTTTTTTACCTACATAGAAGGTTTGTACTGGTACCTTCCAGCTCAGAGTAAATGGGAAGTCGATCACTTAATGAAACTACTTTGAAAAATTGATCCCAGGTGAATTTATGTAGCAAAATCTGTTGGGAAGGATGAAAGTTTGACAAGAAAGTCTCACAGATATGTATGCTTAGCAGAAAGATTTTTAAATGTAGAGTCTGATTAAGGAATAGAGATGGAAGCAAGTTTTGATATAGAAGAAAATAATTGCTTAGCCAGTCTTACTGGCTAACTAAGGAGGCAAAGGGTGTGTTAGTTAGAAGAGGTTTTTATGACTTAGAGCAAAATATAAACTTACCTTAAACAAGAAAATGTTTTTTACCAAGCAGAAGGATAGCACAGGCAAACAAGTCAGCAAATGTTGCAAGTAGAAAAAAGGTCTCAGAATTTTCCACTGCAAGAAAACTGAAAAACAACTTCTAGCTTAAAATGTAATGTACTAACTTTTAGTGATTGGAGAATAGTAACATGATTATGGTAATTATAGTAGTTATGATAGGCTATAGACAATAGTTAAAGTATAGATTGGTTCTACTGTATTAAGATGCTCAGCAAAGAAAAGTATATAATGCAATGTAACCAAAACCAAAGGGTCTCCAGGCCTGCCTGCAGCTGGAGCTGACAGCTGTAGGCACAGGCTCTGTCACCCACAGCCCTGGACTGCTCTAACTTCTCGGATGTAATAAACTGCATTTTGGAGAGCTGCCTGGAGCTCTCTCATTACGGCTCTTACAAAAATCTATCTGTAAAATATACAAATTATGTATTTTATCCTTACAAAATCTGGTATCAAAGTTTTATGTAAAGAAATCTGAAGCAGATCTTTTCTGCTTGAGACTTATGTTACTGTCAGTACCCAAACCAGCTTATTTAAGCATTCATCTTTAAATTTACCTCACAACCTGTAATATCAAAACTGTAGCATATAGATGTGGTCCCAGTCTTACAACATCATGAACTAAATGGTTCATTTTCTAGATCTGCTTACCCTTATTCTGAGACATTATCTTGGAAATTCTTGCCTATGAGTAAATTGATTAATCAATAAACCATCTATCTGAAAAGAGAAGCAAAAATAGCTAAATTACATAGATTTTACTGATAACTACTTCTCTATTCATGTATAAAGCAAATATTATGCACTTTAAAATGATGGCAATATGTTTTATATTTGCTTGAAGAACAGATAACAACATTCGTAGTCCTACAGCAAAACATTGATCTTCTGTCATTGTAAAATGCAAAAATTCACAGTGCCATGCATATGCACATTGAAGAGAAAATTTCAAAGGAATAGTAAGTGTTTTGTTACCAACTATAGTCTGTCACACAAGTATCACATATTGAAATGCAATCCTCATTACCTCTGGATGAAACCACTGTTCCTAAACAAAGCCACGAGATTTAGTCTGTATATCTGTTTTATTCATTCACATAAACACAAACATAAATAGCAATTATTGTATATCTGACTTGTGCCTAAAACTAGCAGTGTAGTATGGCCACAGGGCTTTAATCATGGGTACTATCTCTTCTCGTGAAAAACGGCACAATGCTATCTTACCACAGCATGGTAGAAAGCCCAACAATAAAGATGGCAGAAGGAACTTGATGTTCTTTTATGTTACTGGTATAATAAGCAAGAGCTGTTTTGAATCAAAAGTGTGATGGATATTAAAAAGGCATTTTTTAGGCCAGATTGTGCCTTATATGTAATGATATATGATATGTATTGATAGTGGTGATATATTTGCTGACATAAGCAAAGTACACTACTAAATCAACCCTTGGGAAGTATAGCACAGCAGCCTGAACTATCCCTCAGTTACAGGTTCTCCTACTCCAAAAAATGTTTGCTAAAGCATGTGCTTGATACCACAGTGGAAATGACATTACATATAATTGAACTAAAAGCTGTTGATTGCCTACGAGGTGAGGAATTTCAGCGTCTACACCATCAGTTGATTGAGCCCTGCAATTACAGGCACTTGAATTGTCATGTTTGATCTCAAAAAAATTGCCCCATCTTTTAAGTGTTAAGCCTGGGCACTCAGATGCGAGTATTTGCCTTCACAAATATTTGCCTTGAGTATGTGTGGAGTTTCTCTTCAGCCATCTCACATTCACAGAGCAACATTAATACGACTAAAGTAACATGACTCTCTTTGTATACTCTCACTTTCTCGCCAGGCCTTATCACATTTTCTTTCTCACTCTAAGGGCCCCTAAGCAGGAATTATATTAAGGCCACTCCAGATGGAGGTGGCAGAGTTTAGATATATTCCTATTCTTGGCTCTTCCTACATCTATTAGTTAATAGATTCCTACCTTGTCTTTGATGTCAGGTTAGCCTTTGAAGCCTTAACAATAGGGAAAACTCTGTCTCACCCTCTTTATAGCAGGATCATTACTAGACTAGCAGAACACCACCTCCTTCCCATTTTGGATTTTATTGCAATGTTTTCTATTTTTATTTTTTTCAATAGCACACTGAGATTTTATTGCATGTCCTGCTTGCAATTCATATGTTAATTGGCTTTCAAATTGCCTGTTATCAGAGAAATCTGCTGCTTTGCCAGAATTGTTGATTTGAGTTCAGTCTAAGGCCAGTACTTCTCTGTGTTGTGTTTATGGGATCGTTTTCCATAACCTATTCCTTCCAATTTCCTTGCGAAGCCCTCAGATTTGCAGATGCGTTTACTCCTTCAGATATTTTGATAGTTCTAATTAGTGTACATCTTTAACATCAGGCAATTGTCTTCAATTATCTGTTTCAGTTTTAGAAGTTTTTAAATTGCCCCCATGAAAGTGCGCTGTCAACAGAGACTAGCAATAAAGGTAATCCTGAAAACAGCAGACCCCAAAATGCATGGTAACGAGGTTTGTTAATTACTGAAGTGGAATTAGAGTGTATAATTAAGATTAAATTATCCAGTTCATAGACTGAGAATGTCAGAATATGGCCCTTCAAATACATCACTCATTTAATCTGTAATTCTTTTACTCTAATTTTATAGTATATTAGTTGTCTCAGTAAATATTACCTGAAAACTTTTTTATCTGAAGAAATGGTTTATAAAAACGAAAGTGGTTTCTGTTATGGTAGTTAAATTCCCTAGAAATCTGGAAATTGCTTGCTAATGCTGAGAACACTTGAAAGGTTTCAGGATTTCAGAGCCATTAGTGATATTGCCTTATTAACAACCTTACCTCACACAGGTGCGAATGAACTGTTACACATCAGCTTTGAATTATTGTACATTCTAAAACTTTGCTTAGTATTGGAGAGAAAAAAGGTTTTTCAAATTACATAGTATTACAACATTTATCTTGTGATTGTTTTTGATAGCCCAGATTATGAAAATGGACTGTCATACTCTGTGTAGCATGAAAAAATATTGCTTCCCTCTACCACTGAGAGCCCACTTTGTTAATGTGGGGGGATGACCTTGGCCATTTGCAAGACCACACTCAGCTGCTCTCTCAGTTACCTTCCTCTACGGAGGACCAGGGAAATGGAAAAGATTTTTGGTTGAGATGAGAACAGGTACATCAGTGGCCAGTTATTTTGATGGGGCAAAGCAGACTAAACTTGGGGAAAAGTAATTTGATATATTGCACATCAAAACAGAGTTGGATATTTCACAAAAAAAAATTCACAGAATCACAGAATCAGAGAATTTCTAGGTTGGAAGTGACCTTTAAGATCATCGAGTCCAACCCATGTTTTAACATTTCAACTAGATCATGGCACCAAGTGCCACATCCAGTCTTTTTTTAAACACATCGAGGGATGGTGACTCCACCACCTCCCTGAGTAGATGATTCCAGTATTTGACCACTCTTTCTGTGAAAAACTTCCTCCTTAATTCTAGCCTGTATCTCCCTTGGCGCAGCTTGAGACTGTGTCCTCTTGTTCTGTCAGTTGTTGCCTGGAGAAAGAGACCGACCCCCAGCTCACCACAGCCACCCCTCAGGAAGTTGAAGAGGGTGATAAGGTCACCCCTGAGTCTCCTTTTCTCCAGGGTGAACAACCCCAGCTCCCTCAGTCGTTCTCACATGGCTTGTGCTCCAAGCCCCTCACCAGCCTCGTTGCTCTCCTTTGGACACGCTCAAGCCTCTCAACGTCCCTCCTAAAGTGAGGGGCCCAGAACTGGACACAATACTCAAGGTGTGGCCTCACCAGTGCCGAGTACAGGGGAAGAATGACCTCCCTGCTCCTGCTGGCCACACTATTCCTGATGCTATCCAGGATGCCATTGGCCTTCTTGGCCACCTGGGCACATTGCTGGCTCATGTTCAGCCGACTGTCAACCAGCACCCCCAGGTCCCTTTCCTCCTGAGCACTCTCCAGCCACACCGTCCCCAGTCTGTAATGTTGCAGGGGGTTATTGTGGCCAAAGTGCAGGACTCGGCACTTGGACTTATTGAACTTCATCCCATTAGATTCTGCCCATCCCTCCAACTGTTCCAAGTCCCTCTGCAAAGCCCTCCGTCCCTCTAACAGATTGACACATGCTCCCAGCTTAGTGTCATCTGCAAATTTGCTAATGAAAGACTCAATCCCCTCATCCATGTCATCAATAAAGATATTAAACAGAACTGGCCCCAGCACGGACCCCTGAGGAACACCACTGGTGACTGGCTGCCAGCTGGATGCAGCACCATTCACCACCACTCTCTGGGCCCGGCCATGCAGCCAGTTCCTAACCCAGCAAAGAGTGCTCCTGTCCAAGCCATGGGCTGCCAGCTTGTCTAGGAGTGTGCTGTGGGAGACAGTGTCAAAGGCCTTGCTGAAATCCAAGTAAACAACATCTACAGCCTTCCCTGCATCCACTAGGCGGGTTACCTGGTCATAAAAGGTGGCCAGGTTGGTTAAACATGACCTACCCCTCCTAAACCCATGCTGGCTGGGTCTGATACCCTGGCCATCCTGTAAATTCTGTGTGATAGCACTTAATATAAACTGTTCCAATATTTTGCCAGGCACTGAGGTCAGGCTGACTGGTCTATAATTACCAGGATCCTCCTTTGCACCCTTTTTGTGAATGGGTATCACACTGGCCAGTTTCCAGTCATCCGGAACCTCACCAGTGAGCCAGGACTGTTGGTAAATGATGGGGAGTGGCTTTGCAAGTTCATTTGCCAGCTCTCTCATTACCCTGGGATGGATCCCGTCTGGTCCCATAGATTTATGAACATCCAAGCATTTCAGTAGTTCTTTGACTGCCTCCTCTTGGATAATGGGAGGACCATTCAAAACTATCCTTTGCTGAAAAAGGAGAGAGGCTAGGATGTGAAGCATAGAACTACAAGAGTAATTTGATTCATGAGGTGTCCTATTCATATTGGATATTAGGTCACTCCAAAACCTTCTCTTTTCCAGGTTGAAAAATCAGTTTTCTCAGCCTTTCTTGATAGGACATGAGCTCCATCCATTTAATCACTTTGGTGAGTCCTCATATGGACTTGCTCTGACAGGTTGATGTCATTCCTGTGCTGGGGCCCCCAGAGCTGGATGCTGCACTACAGGTGGGGTCTCACCAGAGCAGAGCAAAGAGGCAGAATCCCCTCCCTCACCCTGCTGCCCATGCTGCTTTTGGTGCAGTCCAGGACGTGTTTGCCTTTCTCAGCTGTGAGTGCACATGGCTGAGTCATGTCCAACTTTTCATCCACCAGCACCCCTGAGTTCTCAGCAGGGCTGGTCTTGGTCTCTTCATCCCCCAGTCTGGATTGATTCAATGAGGAAATGGAGTAAAATTTGGTTGGCCTTTCTTTTCTTACTCATGTACTTACAGAATTCCTTCTTGTTATTCTGCATATCCATTGCCAAGTTCCATTGTGTCTGTGTCCTGGCTTCCCTGATCCCATTCCTACACATCCAAACCATATTCTTGTACTTACCACAGGTAACCTGTCCCTGCTTCCACTGACAAATCTTTATTTCTTACTTCTCAGTTTGAGCAGCAGATCCTTGCTCAGCCATTTCAGTTTCCTGCCTGCCTTGTTTGATTTCCTATACATGGGGATGGACAGCTCTTGCACTCTGACTCCTTAATTTTAGTTAAGTGTCCTTATTTGTAATAAAAGTTATGTAACATGAAATACGTTTGCACATGAAAAATCTTCCTTTCCACTGTTTATCTGTACATTCCTTTCCCCTTTGCATATTGGTAGGTAAGACTAACCTTACCTCATGCTGCATATGATGCTCATAATACACGTGTGAACAGCCCTACTGTTCTCTACAGCCATATGTAAAATATGCTGTATGTATAAGCTTTTAAGTCTAAGTATTTGTATTTGGATTCCACATAGGAAGAAAATGAACTGAAGGAAA
This sequence comes from Passerina amoena, assembly GCA_013401095.1. Classification (NCBI taxonomy): domain Eukaryota; kingdom Metazoa; phylum Chordata; class Aves; order Passeriformes; family Cardinalidae; genus Passerina; species Passerina amoena. Next base: position 1,476,865 of record WBNP01000616.1, on the reverse strand, counting down.
ATTAATTATTTCTTTAATATTTTCCACAGTTTGATGGAAAATGGTTTTTGCAATGCATAAAATGAAGTCATAATGACACCATCATAATGAGTAGTTCCTTAGACATATAAAACCCTCATGTCTCCTTAAATATGTCCTGTGTAATTGTCATAATATTAAAGTAAACCTGGCCAATGATTCTTGTATATAATCAACAGATTGAACCACAATACTATGATTTATCACATGATTGATGCTTTAGGAGAGATGTTTGCAAGTGGAAATATAAACACTAGGATACATAAAATTAGTCTGTATGATCAGTTCTCTCATTTTTTTGTGTCAGAGTTTAGTGAAAATTGCAGCTATATTCCTTAGAAACATAGTCTGTAATATTTTTTTTCTGAAAATGAAAAATTAAAACTTTATGGAGGCCTCAGCCGAGTTTTAAAAAAGTTTCACTAAGTAGATGGTTATATACTTTGGGATTGTATCTTTCCTGATGGATTGGAAACACAATTAATCAACCTAAGAAATGTTTCAAATATCTGTAGTAATTTTCGTAAGTTGAAAGTTTCAGAGGTACTTCATGGATAAACTTGTTTCCCATCTGTATTTTAATTGTACACTAACAATGTGTTAATTTATAATCTAGGGACAATTTCCATAATTGATTTTTTAGAGTTGCAACCATTTCACATCCAAAACATCAGATGCTTTTAGAAAAAAAAAATCCAATTATAAAAAAATCTTCTGCACCATATTTGACTTTTCTTAAACAATCAAATGATAATCAGATAATGTTTAAGCTTTATTGAGTGATTTTCCTCCCCAGTAATCTATCAGAGCGCATCAACAATAAGTTATGGAGAAAAGGCTATTTGGATTGATAGTGGTTTTAATCCTTATTTTGTAGCCAAATTACTTATTTTACCTTTTTGCACTAAGCAATATACTTGAAAATGCACAAATCTCTATAATTTACTAAGTTAATGGCTTTCTCAACTATACTCCACATGATTTTCTCAGGGAAATAGGAGAACTTAAGTATGACATCTGATGATGCTGGCTTAATTTTCAGATAGCCTGCTTGCAAACCTGAATTTTTGAAGATCCATTACATCCTCTTTTTGAAATCATCCTGCACAACATGACTAACCCCATATATTTTTATTTTTCTGTGGAAAACTGTGTAAGAAAAAGAATATCCTGTTTAAGTATCTGCCTTTTTTTTTAGCCAGTAGTCAGCTATACAAGCATAGCTAAGGTTTGAGGGGTATGACTTGCTGAGAAATTAAAAGGAGCATATAAACATCAGTTATGACATTCAGCATTTTTCCACAACCCAGTGATCTTCTCCAGTTGTCTTGGTCTTTCAGAACCATGGAACATATGAATTCTGTGATAGTCATAATAAAAGGAAATGGTGCCCTTCTGTACACTAGCTCTGGGGTTTTTATTCAGAGAAGATGGAACTGGGAAGTGATGACTGGTTGGCCTAAAAGGTAAAGCCTTTTCTACAACATTGTCTAGATGCTGCAAAAGACATGGAGCCAAAACATGGGCATTCCCAAAGAAAAATATGAGAAGAGATTCTGTGAAGAGAGAGGGGAAACAGATAAACAAAACCATAAAAAAAACCTCACTTTAAACACAAAGCTTTAAATACAACTGCCCAAAGACTAAGAAAATTGCATGGCAATTACTTGTTTCAGCTTGGCTGGATCACACCACTCCTAAAGATTACTTAAACAGTTATTTAACTGTAATATTCAGTCAGATGTAGACATAGAATTGCTTGAAGCACTCTTGCAATACTATTCCAGATAAAAGTTTTGAGAGAAGGGGGGTTTATTTTTGCCCTGGATTTTATCTCATTGTTAAATGTTAGTTTCAAAGGAAAGCAGTTCCAGAAATACAGTTCATAAGGAATGTTAACTTGTTAGAAATCTAACAATATAGGAATGTGACAACATATGTCTATTTCAATAATATAATTATAGTAATCTATCCAAATGAATACCTCGCTATCATGTTTTCATGAGAAGAATGTTGACCTTTGTCTTCCTGTGTCTTACTGGAAGAAAAATAATATTGACCCCCTCAGTTAATGCCTGTAAACCTGTAAATGCTCTATAGAACACTACATCAATGCCACCAGCCAGCTAAACTAGCAGTATAGAATCTTGGACAAATATCTGTATCACCTATTTCATATTGAGTAATGTATTTTTGTGTATATGGAAGTCCATAGTCAATATTTCATCTGCCTGTTTGAGAAGTGCATTTAAGTGGTAAAATTTCTGTCTGCTATTTTTGATAAAAAACCAAATTTTTTTCTGAAAATTAATGTTTTTTAAAAGGCATATGTGTTACAGAATTAAACTTTCCTAACTTCTGAATTGTTTCCAAATGCAGTTTCAATTAAATTATCTGGTTTAGGTATACAATACTTTTAAAACCACAGGAGAAATCTGTCAGCACAAGTTTTGTTTGTAACTGTTGAATATAAACAAGGAAACAAACAAACAAACAAACAAACCACCCTGAAAATGATGATCATGACCTGAACTGTAGGGAAGTTAAACAATAACAGGTGTCCTTGCATTTGGAAGCAAGTTTGGATTTAGAGTAAATTATCTCAAAAATTCACACCTGCCAAAGAGACCCCAGCCAAAATCCTAACCCATTTTTTTGTGAAGCCTACATTAGTAAATGACTGCATCCTGAAATTCAGTAGACCAGGCACATTTCCAGCTTCACCAAAGTCTAAAAGGTTTATACAACTGAATCCTGGTCTGTTATAGCTACACCTCACTGAAGTTCCATAATCTCTAAAAAGTATATTTTTGGATCCTAACTCTTCTAACATTTTGCTTCTGAGAAAGAAAGTATGTGCACTCTGAAATATGATTTCTTCAACTGAATTTTTGCTACTGCAAATTTGATGAGACATATGTTTCTTCAAATTGCCAGAACACTAAATAACTGATTTCTGTACAGCAGTGCCCAGGCTGGATTACTTCAATGTGATTCCTGCTTTTCTTTGACATATTTCTATGGTAGTTATTTTTGGCTAGTAACCCACTTTTAAACTGCTTTCCAGAAACACTGCTCTTATAATAAAGTTCAATTTTTCAAATATCTGGATTGTATGGCTTTATTTCCTAAAGAAATTCATCTTAAAGATTTTTTTAAGTCTTGATTTCATAATTACTATAAAAATGCTTGTAATTTTTTCCTTAATTTTATAGTGCCCACATTTGACTTCCCTATTAAATCTGCCCTATCCTGCTGTCAGGGCAGTTTTCCTGTCATTATTTGAGCTGTGTAACTTACTGCTGTCCTCCAGAAACATTTGGCATCTCACGATAAATGAACAATTCTGTTGGGATCTTACAGGCTACACATGGTTGGGAGCTTATAAATTGAACACCCTGGATTGTGAAGTGTATTCTTTAAGCATGGCTTCTGAAAGACTACTCAGAGTTCAGTATAATTTTGTTATGATTGAATAGAAATCTTTGCCAGCGAGCTAAATGTTGTGTCCAGCTTTATTGACACAGGGCTATGCATGTGACAGCAATTGTTCCTTGCTGTTAAGTGTTGGAAAATAGATATTAGATTTCCTCACGAAAGAGAATGGGAGAATGAAGAAGATGAAATGGTTAAAAGTAACAATTTTAAGGATGAAGAGTTCCTTTGAGGACAGTCACTTGTCAAACAAACGGCAGTAGTGTTGGTATTTCATTATGCAGCTGTGGGGTTTTGGTGATTCTTTTAATAGGACAGGGTAGCGGTTTTGGTAATGACTTAGGCTTGATTCTTCCTTCAGTGTTGTGCCATAGGATATTTTTTAAGATGGAGTCAATCAGAATAAAAAAGGAGAGAAAAAAATCTATGAGCATTATTTTTCCTTCTGGTTCACTTAGGTGATATTTTTACCAGAAATCAAGCGAAACACATGTTTTCATTGCTCATATTCCCTTTGAAGTTACTGTTACTGACTCACTTAAGAAGAAGTCTGACTGGTCTATATTGAAAACTGCATTCTTTTGGAAAAATTGCGGCTTTTTTTGAAGACAATGTAGCTGAGATTTGGCAAGAAAATACATTAAACAGAATCTTGCCAATGAGTAATATTTATATTTGTCCTTTAAACTTAAAAAAAAAAAAATTAAAACCTTATTTTAAATGCAAGAGAAGTCTTACTCATAAAAGAGTGTTTTTATGCAGAATGAGTTTTTAATATGACACATTGAAGTTCTGAGTAATTTTTTAGGCAAGTTGAAGTCCCTTGAAAATATTTTCACAAAGGAAGTGCTGACACAATCTTAACTACAGCAGTGTGATCATACAATATTTTTTTTAATCACATAATTGATTTCAACAAAACAAAACCAAGCAAAAAACATGTGTCTGTACATGCATTTCCTGAAGGGATATGTAAGTTTTGGGTGCCGCCAAAGTGCACTGCTTTCCTTCAGATTTACTGTGTGTAAAGGAAACTGAAGAATTTTTTTTGTTTGTTTTCAGTAATGGTGCTTAGTTTCTACTAAGAGCATTGCATATTGGCCTGTCAAGAAAAAAACATCACCTAGCAGCTCCAGGTATCTTTCTAACTTTCTTTTATTAGTAGCTACCAATGTATATATGCCATTAAGATGCAGTCATGTCTGTCTGTGTGTCTTCCTGTGCACTGCACAATTATATTGCTGAGTGTATACCAGACTTTTGATTTCATGAGTAGCACAGAAATTTACATATAAAGTGGCTTCTTTCCTGCTCACCTTGGTGATAGGTGTTACATTTTTAACACATAGCAGTTTGTTTAAAATTCAGTTCCAGTTCTCAGGATACATTTTCCTGCAAGGCATCTTTTTCTTCAGATGAAGAAGGACAGGATGTTATGTGTGCTGAGTATTTTAGAACTACTTCTTCTAAGTCATTGATTTTGTTTACCATTACACTCTTCCCTATTTCTGTTTGGAGCTGAAAGAATTCTCCCTGATATTCTGACATAAGGATGTATCATTTTGAAGTAGGACAACCAGATATCAGGCAAGGACCATGTAGTTGCAAACACATTGGCATCTAACAGCACAGTGGTTTGAACCATGTAGAATTATACTTTACTTTAGGTAAGCACAGGAAGGATTAAACTGAAATCTGCTGTTTTCTTGGGCTGTTTGGGGTGTAATGCATTGTTGCAGTTTAACCGCAAGGATTGAAAAGAGATCAGAAGGGTAAAGCTGGAGAACTCAAGGGGTGCTATAAAGACGGTTTAAGAGGGAAAGCAAAAGTCATGCAGACAAACAATGCAAAACCAGGAATTAATTCACTGTTTCCCATGGGTGGGCAGGTGTTCAGCCATCTGCAGGAGAGCCGGGCCCCATCATGTGTCACAGGGATTTGGAAAGACAAACACCATCACTGCAAATGTCCTCCCATTCCTCCTACTTCCCCCCCACTTTATGTACTGAGCATGAGTTCATATGGTCTGGAACATCCCCTTGGTCAGCTGGGTCACCTGTTCTGTCTGTGTCTCCGCCCACCTCTAAACACCCAAAAAGCTCCTCACCAGCAGGGCAGTGCAAAAAGCAGAAAAGGCCTTGGCTCTGTGTGAGCCCTGCCCAGCAATAACAAAAACATCTCTGTATTATCAACCCTGAGCTCAGCACAAAACACAGCCCCGTGCCAGCCACTGAGAAGATGGTTAACTCTACCCCACCCAAAACCAGCACATGCATGTGTATGCATGTGCTACCTCTAAAAATGAGTGTTTCTTCATCTTCTGATGTTTTTCTTTGCACTCTGATGTCTGGCTCCTTGTTCCCATTGATACTTGTGGACGATGTAGCAAAATAGGTGGTACTGAATAGGTACTTAGTAAATATTCCTGCACAATGAGACAAGAAAGAATACTAGGGAAAGAAAAAAAGAAGGAAATACATAGGAAAATCAATTAATCCATAGGGTATTACCTGCTAATTAGAATGGGAAAGAATTACCACTTCATTTGAAATCAGCATCAAGAAATGTTTGTATCTTAAGCTTGTGAGCCTGTCTGCCATAAATTGGAGTCTGCTGTAATCCTGAAGAGAGACTGAGCTGAGTGTTCAAGCTCTTAATTAATCATCACGTCTTCGTTCTAATGTCTGGGGTTTGAATCTCAAATAAATAGTACTAGAAGCAAAATTTCTATCAAATCAATGATAAAAAATATTTCCTTTATGAAAAAGGTTTTCCAGATGAAAAATTTGAAATTGCTGAGAAAAGCTAATAGAATTACTGGGTTCTGTGTGATGACATTTGTCCACACACTGAGGATATTACAGGTGTTTAAATGCTCTCAGGTGGAAGAGAAGGAAAATAAGGAAACTGGTGCATTCAGCACACTGTATCCTGAAGCAAAACATACACGATTCATTTATTCATTGTACGCGTATGCATGTATTGTTCCTTTTTTGTGTAGTCTGCTTGGGGAATGAGCTGTATATGAAACAATTCAAATTTTCAAAACCGCAGTATAATCTCCAAAAAAATATGAAAAAGGCTTTCTCTGTTGATAAAAATTTAAGGCTATATTTAAGCAACTGTAGTCTTATATATATAGTAGGAAAAATTATGTTAAGATGAATTCCAGAACAGTTTTCTGGAAAGACCAGAAACAAAATGCAGAGGAAAGTTTTTAGGCCACGTTTTTGGATTCAGTGTCCATCTGCCGATGAAGGTTCTCAGAAAATAATTGCAGAAATAGATATAGAAGTGGTTTCATTTGCTAAAAATGGCATTTTAATTAGAATACTGATTTCATTTTGTTCACATTCCAAATAGTTAAGTTCCTATCAGGAGGTTTCTTTATGCAGTAAACTTCTAATAACTTGGGCAAACTTCTGATAATTGGGGCAATCATATAACATGAGAAGGCCTGCTCAGGTGTATAATTTTGTGAGGACTGAAATTACCATATACTTGGAATAAACATTCTATAAGCTGAAATTTTGGGAAACTACGGTGTGCTTAGTTCAGATCTCAGTGGGAATGATAAAAACACTGTCCTTGATGTGTAACTAATTCAGGTCTCTGAATAGATGGAGGAAGAAAACACAATTCTTCTCCTGCTCCTCTGGCTTATATTTCACCATGAAGCATCACCAAATGGAATCAACACCATTCAATAAGACCAAGCAAATGGCTGGCATGGTAATTAGCTTTTTTTAATACTGCTGTAAAGTGTCAATCTACATTTAGTATTGATATATGTCACAGGATGGTACCTTTCTCAAAAATATGTATTCAAAGGAGAAAAATTTGAATGCCTGTAATTTCAACCTTAAAATTAATAATTTTTTCCCTTTCAGTGCTTTAATTAACAAAATTCCTATTTTCTGAAAAGTAAATTTCACTCTAACTAGAACAAAAATTCAAAACAGAGTATAGACATTTGAAATGTACCATTACAGGTAAAAATAGAAACTAATATTACCTTTTTGTCATTCTTACACTCACATAATAAGAATTTAATAGCTGAACTATATTATCACCTTCTTGCCCAATTGTATCATATCCTGCATCTTTCCCTAAAAGTACTGATAATTCTGAAAAAGTTTTTGCATTTCTTGAAACAAATATCCTTTCACTTTACAGGGAAGAAATGGCTTTTGCTGTTCAAGGGGAAGTATACTACACTGTTCTCTAAAAGTTTAAAAGACCTAGGTTTTTAATAGAACTGTAACTTCTGGTTAAAAGCCTGAAGAATAGAACTCAAAATTAAGGTTATTTCCAAAGAATTTCAGCCAAAGCCTACCTTGAAGCCTTAAAGAACAATAGCAGAGAACTATGCCACTTTTTTCTGCTCAGTTGCCTGGAAAATTGGAGGCATGTAGGAAATGCAAAGAAAAAGACCATGACAGACTGTGAATTGTAGAAGTAACAGCTGATGACTGTCATCCACAAAAACAGCCCTAAAGTAATAAATAAAGTAATCAAAAAAGAGAAAAATACATTAATAATAAAGTCTCTACTGCTGGGTTTCATGGTTTGTTTTTTTTTCCCAAATATTACACTTTAAAAGCTAAGTCAAATTTTCCTTCTTGGCATTAAAAACCACAACTTCATCACTAATATTATGTAACATGTCTTAGGCAGAACCCTTGCCATGTTCAATATATGAAAATATCTGTTTTATTCTCTGCTTGACATTTACTTTTTGTGTCACCTAATTTTGAGAGAGAAACGTGGCAAAGAAGCAAGATGGAATGTCTAGCCATACATGATGTCTCTGACATACTTTTTAACAGCAGACCTCTGGAAGGACCATAGTCTGTCATTTTCACACTTCACTACAAAAAAAAAAATCACAGTAAGACATTTTGGTCACAATTTAGTGGTGTAAGTTACAGAGAGCTAGAATCAAATCAAATCAAATAACTATCCTAGCAAGTAATGCAGATTCTGCAGTGACTCTTCAGACAGTCATTTATCACCATATGCCAAGACACATAAAGAAGCAGAAAGAGAAATTAAAGCACGGTGGAACACTCCACTTTCTCCCCTTCCCTCTTTCCCTGCTATGTACACGTGGCAAACATAACACCAGGATGCGAAACAGTGGAAAAAGTTTTAACTTTGCTGATAATTTGTTTCAGAGAACAGCTGTATAGGGAGCTGTAAGAGGAGGTGCGATCTGTGATTTGGTACCAAGCAGTGTCCAGGGCCTGGGTAAAGATTTTATTGATGAGGAGTAGCTGTTTAACAATAATCATCATCATATTTAGCATCCTCACAGGACTTATAAAAGCCAGTAGGTTCATTGAAAAGTAGCCCGTGTGAAAATAAAGATACTTTGAAGGAACAAACTGATGAGAAAAGCTAAATCCTTATCTGTTTTGTGGCCATTACTGAAGTATACCTTCCAAAAAGTGCAGTACTAATGATTAAAAAAAAAGGTGTTTTAGCCAAAAGATAAGAAAAATCTTTAAACATAAGAAAATGCCTCATATCTATAAAAAGCTGAAGAGAACTTTTTCAGAAGGAAAGTAGAAAATATGAGGAAGCTTGGCAAAAATAAAATAAAATTAATCCAAAAGATTTTGAAAGGCAATTGACATAGGAATCAACAGCAATAAACAGCAATATCTTCTTCAGACAGGAAAAAAAAAAAAATTAGCAAGTCTGCTCATTTAGTTGCAGATCAGGTTGTCAGGTTGTTAAAGAGTGATTAGAGAAGGCAAGACCTGTACAGAAAAGCTAAAATTGTTCAAGAGGTTACACTATGAAAGAATGACAGCAATTCACACGCTAGAACTCACCACAGCAGATGGCTCAGCAGAGGATAAGTCTGAAATTGAGGAGGATATGGAACAAGTTGATAGCATGAACACTCACAAGTCAGCAGGACTGGAATGGTATTTACTTTTCTAACAGAACTTAGGGGTAGAGCAGATAAATGACTAATAGTATTTTTAAACAGAAGTTTGTCAGTTTCCTTGCTACCAAGCTAGGGTACAAAATATAGCACTGACTTAAAAAAAAAATACTTCTAGAAAGAGGTATAGTCTTTATTAGCCTGACATCATTATTAAACCAGTTAAATAACAAACTATATTAATTAGTAAGCATCTAGATCTGTGTGGTCTGTTTGAGATTGATTTTTTTTTTAAGAAGACGTTGGAGTGTCCTGCTCTTAAAAGTTATGACTTTTCAAACAGTTTTATAAAATGTCTTCCAAAGATAGTTTAGCCACTTCTGCTTTATAAAATCATTGCTTTTAAACGAAATCCTAGTAGTCACAACTAAAGTAAGGATAACTTCAAAATGAGCTCAACAAAGGTAACAAGGATATTTAAATCTAGAGAAAATAAACTAATAGGAATATTCAGTGCTTTCATCTTTTAATAATGCATTTCAAAGATTCAGGGTTATGACCTCCAAATTTTCAGACATGAAGAATATTAGAACTTTAACCCATTTCTCCTCTGGATTCCATCTTGGCTTTCGTTCTGTTTTTTTGGTTTTTTTTTTTCCCCAATGTAATTTTTGTTTCTGCTTATTTCTCAAATTGAAGTACCAAGTTCTGTTTGGACCTATTGTTATACAAAACCACTAATATCTGAGAAAAGTCTTCTTCCTTCTGACAAGGAAAATCCTTCTGAAAAGGAAATTCTTGTGTCAAGCAAAACCCTTCAGTATGTGAACTGTAAGTATACAGACAATTATTCCAGTCTTAATAGGGGATATCATTACAGAATGCATACTCAAAATGAGGAGCGTGGGTATCCTGAAGATGCCTATTGTTTGTGTTGAAAATAGCTTTTTAGAAGCATTTCCTGTCCGTTAAGTGTGTGCAATAACTCAGTGGAAAAATACAAATGTTAAATTTTGTCCTTGCTCTATAGTTGAAAGAAAATTGTTAAAATATCTTTAAAGAAAATTGTTAAAATAAATGGCATTTTTTTAGCTGCACTCTAAATTAGATTTGCAGTGCAGGAATATTTAGGTCACCTCAACAAGTGAAAGTAAGTGGCTGGAGCCAAGAATAGAATTTAATCAGATTGTACACACTGTTGACAGATTATGTTTAACTGCATTTTTCTGATGAAGAAAAATCTTTAGATAGATTTTTGAAACATACTTTAGTGAAGATTAAAGTGCCTCATTATATTAAGATAATTAGAGATTCCAGCTGTTAGTAAATCAAGAGTGAATCTCAGCAATTTTCAGTGCAACAGTTGGTATTTCCTTTGTCTTTGCTTCCAGTTAAAGAATGTTCATTATTGAATACAGATGTTCAGCCTTCACAACTTTCATCTTCTAATATAATAAGCTTATTAGTTTATTCCACCTCAGCTTAGAGAATACAATTAGTGATAGGTTTTGTCAGAATATTCATCATGGGCATTATAATATGGAGCCTAGCTTTATTTCCTTGTTTTCCTACTGCATGGTGTTGATTACATCAATTCATAGCTTCTTCAATTTATCATTATTTATGCTATGAGGATATTAAGAAAACATTTGAATTTGCTCTCTGATTTCAGACTACCAATCCTTTTGTTCTGTGAGTTACCAAAGCCCACAGCAGTCGTTTAAAGTCAGGTCTGTGTGTCACCGTGTCAAAGTCACTGTGCTATGGGAGTTGTAGATATCAGACACTGGCATCAGAGGCATCAGCTACTACAGCGATTTTAAGGTGCCCTGCTGTTTCTCAAATATCAATTAAGCCTGGCTGAATGAGGATTCAAAGTGCCATATACAATATGCTTCTGTTATGAACTCTGGACTGAGAAAGCATGCTGTAACAAGATGAATAATGCAAGAGTCATCAACTTCTGTCAGAGCTGCACCAATTTTATAAATTTTAAGGGTCAGAATTGTATAACTGTCTCCTCCTACTGTTTAAAAAAAAAAAACAAGGATGAATACAGGTGCACTGGTTTTGCCTGGCCTGGTTTTGGTAGTGGTAGGGGGAGCTACAGGGGTGGCTTCTGTGAGAAGCTGATATGAGCTTCTTCCATGTCCTGCAGATCCAATCCCTAATGGCTCCAAAGATGGATGTGCACCTGGCCAATGGTGGGCCAATTAGGAATGGTGGCAACATCTCTGTGGTAACATATTTAAGAAGAAATCAAAACAAAAAGCTGTTTTGTGGTTTTAACTGTGGCCAGAGAACAGCTGAGTGAGAACACATAAGGACAACAACATGGAGACACCAAGGTCAGTGAAGAAGGAGGAGCAGGAGGCGCTCCAGGTGCCAGATCTGAGATTCCCCTGCAGGCAGTGGTGCAGACCATGGTGAAGCAGCTGTGCCCCTACAGCCCATGGAGGGCCATGGGGATGCAGAGATCCATCTGCAGCCTGTGGAGGAGCTCCACACTTTCGGAAACTCATGGAGAGAGGGGCCCTGCTCCTAGGCTTGAGCAGCCTGTCCTTGAAGGACTGCACCCTGCAGAAGAGTGACCCATGCCGTGGTAGTTTTAGGAGGACTGCCTGCCCTTGGGAGGGACTCATGTTGTAGCAGTTTGCAGGGATCTACTGCTGATGAGATGGAGCCATGTCAGATAAGTTTCTGGAGAATTTTCTCCTGTAGGAGGGACCCCAGGGTGCAGCAGAAGAACTCCTCTCCCTGAGAAAACCTCGGGTGATAAACTGACCAAAACCCCCATTCCATGTCTCCTTGAGCTGCTGCAGTAGGAGACAGGACTGGGAAGGAGGGAGGGGTGGAGAGGTGATGTTGTTGAGGGTTTATTTTACTTATTATCCTGCTCTGATTTTGTTAGTGTAATGAATTCAATGCATATCTCGAAGTTGAGCCCATTTTGATTGTGAGGGTATTTGATGAGCAATTTTTCCTGGTCCTCATCTCAACCCATGAACCCTCCATTAAATTTTCTCTCCTCTGTCCAGCTGCAAAAGAGGAGTGGGTTAGAGGCTTTGGTGTCTGCCTGGTATTGGGCCAGGGTCAACTCACTGCAACAGGCTGTTCAGAAATTTATTTAACATATTGTGTAATTTGCCAGTATTGTGAACATGGATACATCCTTCACTGGAAATGAGCCTACAACTCCTGGATGTAATTTTGTGAGATGTTTGTACAGATGAGATTGCAATAAAAATAGCCTTCATACCTGTCCTGGTTTCAGCTATGCACACACATGCAGCTTTAACTTGTGAGGTAGCTTTAAACTGAAAGGCGCACTGGATCAAATGTTCATTTTTGAACTATGCAGCTAAACTTTACAATCTATGAAAAGAAAGAGATGCTCAAAGTGCACAGTTGATCTTAATCTAAAGAAAATGTTTAAAAGAGGTTATAAGATTCATGGCCTAAAACTATGAATTTCATTTTATTGACTCAAAAGCTGAAGTAGCTCACTCAGACACAGATTCATACAGAGTAGATACTGAAATACTGAGAAGGAGATGAATTCCCAATACCAGACAATCAGTTTTCGTACATTCCGTTTTGAGCACAGTACTTCAACTGCAGATCTTGTGAATGAACTATCTCAAAATGTTGAGCCACAGTTACCCTCCAGCTGTTCTGAATTTGGACATTAAATATACTTCTCAGATAGGAGAAAACAAAGAACTTGCCCCTCATTATGTGATAAAATGTTCCTATAGTAAAACAGCCCAGAGTCAACGAGTTAATGAAATGTTTGAGTATTTATATGGACTCTTTAATTCCATTTTTTTTTGAAAGTCTTGTGAATACCAGTAACTAATAGGGCTTTTTGAAAATGAGAGCTGTTCTATAAAGTGTAGCTTACACAATGAGATTCTTGCTAACTGTTGCACAATACATTTACAAGGGTACTAATAAAACAGAAAGCAATTAATTAAAAGAAAGCTAAATATTTAATTTCGTTACACAATACTAATTATTTTCTGGCACTCACTGCTACAAGCTATGACTAATGCAGAGTCTGTAGCATTAAAGGATTAATTCTTTATACTACTGAGGGTACACCCTTAGATAAGATAAATCCCCTCAGGAAGAGGAGATAAAATCTTCATGTTTCCAAGCATAAGGAAGAGATTTCCTGTGTGGTTGGATTATATTTCCAGGCAGATTTGCCTGCAGCTTAGCTAACATGATGATAAAGACTGCTTCCTACCTTTGCTGACACCTAAATTTTGATTAATATCATATTAGGGAACTTTTAGTATATCTGTAGTCACAACCTAATTTTATCTTCCTGTTTACCAAGCACAGGGAAGTCATTTTTCTTTCTTTGAATCATTTATGAGTACTTGGTGTGGAACAAAACCCTCAACATATGGGCCATCATATCTGGCATGGATATTACCAAATTTTCAGCAAACTAACCCAAACTGTGCTGAAAATGGTAAGAGGTGCATTCTTTAGAACAAAAATTATTAACTTGAATTTAAGATACTGTACTTTGGCCCTTTAAAAAAATCCAAACACTTAGCTTTTTGCAGGCTGGTAACTAATCCATCTCACAAACAGTATTTAAAGGTCAGGGTGATAGGGGGGTTTTCTTCTGCTGAAAACTAGAATTATTGTTTAATCTGAAGTTTTATTAGAATTTTATTAGTTTCATGTAATTATTTTTAAAAGTATTAAACAAAAATCAGAGAAGACATGTCTGTGCATACCAACATCATCTTCTAACAAGATCAGAATTTATCAGTCAAATCCAATACTGAGCTCAGAATGCCCTAGCCAGGCCTTCAGATTTGGCAACACTGAAAATTCCCCACAGTATTATTTCTCACCTTTTGGATTTTTATATGTCACATGTAGTTGATGACATTAAGCTTCTGCTCATTTTGTGAGCCTTCATGTTTTTCCTTTGGAAACAAACAGTACACCCAACAGCAAACATCACATAGTTGAATGATCAAAGATGATGGTTGTTGATAAGCACAACCAAAGAGGATTAAAGAAAGCTGAAAACATGCTACAGTGCAATTTTACTTTTAAATTTATACAGATATATGCAAAATGAACATTGCAATGGCTTTTAAATCTGAGAAAAGCTTGACACAGGCTGATCTAAAAGCCGTACACTTAAATCTGAGATATGTAACAATTGCTGTCTTCATTCAGAATTAATGTTTTGGGACTTTTTTACTTGTATCTCTTTATTGGTTCATTTACTTTGCAAAGTATGACATACACGAATCCCATTATCTTGAATAGATGCATAGGTGCATGGTATTTCAGTATCATATTATAGTGAGAGGATGACTGCAACTTTTGTGGCAATTACTTCTGGCAATTCCAAAGGAGTGTAGAAACAATTAGGAATATATTGATTGAAGATATGAGCTTCTCTGAAACGAATGTCCTTTCAGAGAATCTGTTGTTTTTGTTGCTCCTATAGACAGCAAACATAAGATGAAAGGATAGCCAAAGTCAGAAATGCTGCAAGGCAAAAATTTGTTTTTATGTAAACCATGATAATAGACTGTTTTTGGAGAATAATATCTGCAATCAGTTTCCTTCCTTATATATCAACATGAAAATTAGCATCACTATGTGATATTCAAGTACCTCTCATCCATCAGTTTGGAGAATTTTGATTTGGCTTACTGGAAAAACCCTGATAGATTCAGCATGTCGACAGTACATTTCTCTAAGAAGGTCTGATTTACCCTGAATTTCACAGTGAATATTTTGGGTTCGGGTTGGGGTTTTTTCTGGGTTTTCTGTTTGGTTTGGGGGTTTTTTTGCTTCATATTATAGTTCCTATTTGCTGAGTTGATTTATCAGAGCATTGGAGAGACCCGGATACAATGACAATGCTTGATGTACTTGCACAGTGGTTGAGAGATTGGTCAATCTGTTTTAGCACAGTAAAAATTCTTTCATTAAACTATAGAAAGCCTTTTCACTACTCTTAGATAAATTACTCTGGATTCCTATAAAACTTGCAGAAAATGAAAGTAATGTTCAGTGTCTTGGTTTTTTTTTTTAAGCTGTTGTTTGGTTAAGTCTTACTAAGATGCATTTACTGGTTAGTACTTATCTATATTTTCACGTATCATGTTTGATAAAGTCAGTTATCTTTTAACTGGTTCTGGTAGTATCTGTTCACCTTTGCATACACATGAAATAGTTTTTTTTTGGTGTAAGATTAAAGCATTAATATTATATGACTCCTCTCCCATTAAGTATTCAAACAACATTCAAAATGCAATATACTTTTGAAAAAAACTGACAAAATTTGAAAAAACCCCTGGCGATTAGGAACAAGATGGGATGCATTTCCAAATTATGTCATGTGCAAAAACATTAGACTGTGATTTAGGAGTAGCTTATACCATTATAGCAGCTTAACAAAGTTTTGATTTATATTTAGTTAATTCATCAGAGACATGGGATAAACAGTGAGAGATCAAAGTTTGCAAGTGATAGTAAGGATGGTTATTAAGCCAGAAAAAAAATATAAGGCAGCTGAGGAAGTAAATTAAACCAATGTGTACCATGATACTGAAAGAAATTAAGCATTTATGAAGGCAAAGCACTTGTAGGAGGGGATGACACCCTGTAACTGCATAACTGCTGCAGATTTCAAAATCAAATGCACCCACTCTGGAAAGCTATCTGGTTACTAAAGCAGAAAACTCGCTGTAGGATGATCAGTGAGCAATTTCAATTCAAAAGTAAAAACAAAATGCTTAATAAGGACACTAGGTCTGTAACTGTGTTATTTATATGAGAAGCAATATAGGGCATCTCATCTCAGAGGTCTCTCAAATTGCTCTGAAAGACTCACTATGAATATGTTGAGCAGTGGGTGAGGTTGTGTTTATATTTTTTACTCCAGGGAAGGAGATGTATAAGAAGCAGCATGATAAGAATGTAAAATCAGAAACAGCTTAGACAGGTTAAATTGGATGGAGGATAGAAGAGCAATGGGCTGGCAATCTCCCACTCAGTTTGCAGGCTACTTCCTTCATTTATCTAAAATTTCATCTTTAAATTGGGGTGGTTGTGCATTCATAGAGATTTTAAATTTTGTACATGTTACAATGTAAACTTAATTGAGCTGTAAAGAGGCATAGGGACAGAATTTAAGAGAGTTATGGAGGTGTTTAAGGCATGAACTATGCAGGCATGAATTAAAACTCAAACTGCTGGAAATAAAAGGCACAAGTAGATTGTGGTTGGATCAGGGTATCAGTACTTCTATTAGCATACATACCGGTTTGGCCACCAGGACTCTCAATTTATAGATGTCATGCAGGTCTAAGCTCTTAACCAGGCACCATTTTCAGATATTTTACTTCATGAAATGCATTTGAGCAAACAATCACATTCCAGGCAAGCAGGCTGTGGCAGAATTCAGCACAAAAACTGAGCAGACTGACTGAGAGATACACATTCTCCAAACAAGAGTTCTTTGAAGATATCTGTCCAGTAAACAAGGAAACCACTTTAAATCTGCATGAATGGAGTACTTTGTCTTAAATAACCTGTTCACTTGCCTATATTTTGTGTACCATGTCACTCTATAGATTGGTTGACTGAAAAAAAATCTTCTCTGGAATAAAATTCAACATGGCCTAGACTGACATTTGGGTTTAATTTGTGAAAATCAGTTGATTAGTAGTCTGGAGAAAACAGTACATTTATGTTCCATTAATTCCACAAGCTCTACATCTGCTTTCCAGAAAAACCTGCTTTTTCATTTCAGAACTAAAATTTTGTGCTGTAAGTAAATAAGAGTAATCAAAATCCATGGCTGAATTTAAAAGTTGTATTTCCCTTAATCCCTCTCTAATCATAAACAAATTCAACAGAATACTCTTCCTCCTTATAAACATGTTTTAAAATTTAATTTATCACAGATCATTGATACTGTTTGCCAGCCATGAACATTGGACCATTATTTTCTTCTTGCTATGCATCATTGGTTTATATGCTTTCTAAAATGCAAAGCCAAATTAAGAACTGTTGAAACATCACATAAAAAAAAAAAAAAGATTTTATGAATAATGGAATAAAGGAAGTGATCACACATGCAAGAATTTTAGCATTCTATTTCTATTTTGTAGCTCAATAAATCAAGCTGCGATAAAAAAAATCTTTAATGCCTAGAAACACTTGCAACAGCGTCTGTTCTTCATGTATTAGTAACAAATTGAAATTCTGCTTTAGAACATAAGATCTAGACATGCTTGTAATGTGGAAAGAAACCAGCCTCAGTTGTTCTGTGAGCTGTATATTTCCCACCACAAAAAAAAAGTTTAAAAGTAGTAGAAATAAGAAAAATATTTTAGTTCATGATAGGATAATCAATTTGTTTGCTTGTGTTGTTGTAAAATATTTTCAGACAGGTAAATAATTTCACTTTTCAAAGCAATATTTTACCATTTGGTGTTATGAAGCAGTTGTTACTCTCAGCTGGGTGGCTTTTTTTCAGCTGAATCTTCAGTGTGGCTTTCAAGGAGTACAGCAAAAAACCCATATATACCTACCATTTTTGTCTTAGCTTGCTCTCTTTTCACTGGGTTCTGACATTTATATGCATTTGTTTTTATTCTGCATAGAAACTTCAATTCTGTTCTCTTTATGACATGAAAGATAACATATGATCTGAGTCAAGTTTTGACATACAATCCATTTTACATCTCATTACGACTTCAAAGTTATAAAAAATCAAAAAAAGCTTCAGATGAATCAAACTTTTGTAGTCAAAAGGTTAAATTCGTTCTTATTTAAAGAGCAAAATGCGAGTCATCTTACTGGAACTGAGAATTTCATTTGATGGATGTTATAAATTAGTACTATGCCAACATCTTTGCCATTACTTCCTAACTATCAACTTCATTTCCCCTCTTTTTACACTTAAATTTCAGTGAAAACACATAATAGAAATACAGGGACTAGTCAAAAGAGCAATGAAATTGTTATCAGTCTTGTCTTTTGAACAGCTGACACATCAAAGTTTCATGTATCGTATATCACTTCTCTGAATGTCTTTGTCTTCAATACCTAGAAAAAGCTGCTGAAGATTACCTACTATTGCACACTGAGAAAATTTGCTTCCATTATTATTTTTTGCTGAAAAAGGTATGTTCATGTAATGCACATTCACTAAGATCTTCTGAATTTTAACAAAGATTTGATCTCTTTATTTTCCTTGATGCAGGGATTATGGTGTCCTAGGGGTATTAACTTATTCATATCCTATTAAGAAGAGACTTAATTTTCTTCATCTGGGTGTCAAAATAAGGTTAAATGGTATCATTCTACAAGGTGATGCGGAGCATTAACCAGTTTGTAGAGAAACCTTTCCTGTGAACAGTCTGGCCAATATCTTTTGGTTATAAGCTAGCCTTGAGCATGAAAGTGCATAAATGACAGTAAAAAAGCCTTCCATTTCCGTTCAGAGCTACTGAACTAAGACATTTTTTGGATTAGAAAGAGTCTTTAAAAATCAAAAGCAATTTTCCATAAGAGGCAAACAAATTCTTTTTGGATCTTTCAGAGCAACAAGCTTGGTGGTGTTGATTTATCAAATAATTTTGAATTTATTCAAGATATAGTTGAAGAGGTAACAGCATAAAATCTTCCCTTCTTGAAATAGCAGAGAGGAAGTGAGGGGTGAAAATAACAACATATTTCTTCAACCCAGAAATTAACTTGTACAGCCTTCAGATAAAATCTAGTTAAGAGAATTATCTTTCTGTCTCATTATCTGAAATAATTTTGTTAGGGTTTTTTCCGTTTAGAAAAAAACTTTAAAGAACTAACTACATCTTAACAATTGCATGCTTCTTCCTTCCATATGGCATAAAGTCAAACCAACCATTTTTAGATTGCTTTTAAATTATTCCTCCATTTCTATGAACAGTGGGAAAATCTCTTTGATATTAAACCGTGAACAAGATGGTTGTTTTCTGGGTTTTGTTAGTTTTTAATGGATGAAAGAAGACACTATATATATGTAGTGTACCACTGAACTCTAATAAGTATTTTCAGGAATTGCAACTCTTTGCAGTTTACCCAGCTTTAAATTTACAGTAAAATGCTTCTGAAATACCTAAGATTGAAAACTCCATTGCCAGGAAAAAAAGTGAGGAAGCTAGTTTCAGAAATCAGTGATTCCTTAGCTTTCAGATGCCTTTGGCATTGAGACAAGGTGCATAAACACATGGAAATAGATTTAAAGCACTATGAAACTTCTCGTGTTTAATAAAAATGTCATCATACACGTTGTTTCAGATTATATTATTATTATAAAGCTTGTATAATTTAGCCCAGTATTTTGAACTTGAACTTGGAATTAATATTCAAGTGTGTGATGGGAGATTTATAACTGTGCTGTATTCAGTAAGACATGCATAGAGATCCTTAAGAAATGGCCTAATATTAGTTTTCTTTTTATCTCTCAAAGAGATGCAAGGTGAGATGTCAATTCTGAGACAGCTACAGGCCAGTTGCTATCGTCACTTCACATGGTTGGTGATTGCCCAGCCCTCTGTCTTGTCCACCTGTTCCTGCAGGACCTCCCTGCCCTTGAGGGAGTCAACAGCTCCTGTGTCAAAGTCATTTATGAAGATGTTGAAGAGCAAAGGGCTGAGAATGGAGCCCTGCAGAACCCCATCAGTGATAGATTTCATGTCACCTCACTCACTACAACTCTTTGTGCTCAACCCATGAGCTGGTTGCTCACCCATAGCATGACATGTTTATCCAGCTGCGTTCTGGGCACTTGGTCCAGAAGGATCCTCTGAGAGAAAATATGGAAAGCTTTAATGAAATCCAGAAAGAATACATCAGCTGAGACTTCCTTGTCTCTAAACAGGAGAGGCAAGGATTTGATGGCTGGAACACTCAGTGGATAAGGAATTGGATGGATGATTATACCTAAAAAGTTGCAATTAGCTGCTCATTGCCCAGGTGGAGACCAGAGACAATTGGTGTTCCCTTAGGAACATGGACAGTGCTATTGAGGAAGAAATTCTTTACCTTGAGGGTGGTGAGACACTGGAAGGGATTACCCAGAGAAGTTGTGGATGTCTTATCCCTAGAAGTGTTCAAGGACAGGTTGAGTGAGTGACCTGGTCTATTGAAATGTTCCCTGTCAGTGGCAGCAGGGATGGAAGTGGATGATTGGCAAGGTCCCTTCCAAATCCAACCACTTTATAATTCTATGATTCTTGTTTCATGTATTATCATGAATTATTATGTATTATACATGTATTATTTCCTGAAACAGGAAGACTACTGCATAGGAGTCAGAGGTAGTATATAATCAGCTTTAGCTGAGAGATTTAGGAGGATGGAGAAGACAGCTGATAATTATGTCACTGTATTAAATCATTATAGTTACCTTCTTTATGTAGCAAGTTAGCACTTCCTAGGAAAAAAGCTTATTATTTATGATTTCAGTCTGTTTTGGAGAGTGACTGAGTAAGAACTGGACAGACACAGTCTTGTGCTTAGATTTCCAACAGATTTTCTGATGAACTTGAATAGTAATATCTTTCAAAAAAGGAAGCCATACAGTTGACCTAAGCAAGACAACAAAATCACATCTAAAGGAAATTGTTATGATTCACTGAAAAGTGACAGAAAAATTCAGCGTATTTAGTTCCAATTATAGGGAGGGACAATTTCATCATCATCTTTATAGCCTATGTAGGCTCTTTTTAGCCTTGCACAGTTCAGCATTACTTCTCTACACAGATGTTTATGTGAGAAGTTTTGTGGCAGTCAGTCAGAATTAGAGATAAACAAGATGCACTAGCACAGAATTTTTTTTTTTCACTGAGAACTCAGTTGGAAACATCCAACTACTGTACACCTGAATGCTTGCAAATAGCGTGCTTGTGGGCAGCCAGGGCAGAAGTACGTAAGTACAGATTTGCAAATGTAATGATAGTAATCATATACAGTGGTTTTACTATGTTTAATTTGCAAACTCTTTTGGTATATATTTGATTATTGTTCCCAGCAGTATTACAAATATAACAAGCAAGATCTCCTGAGTCCTGTTAACAGTAAGAAAACTCTTACTTAAAGATCTTTCAATAAATAAGATTTGTTCAGGGGGCTTCAGGCCCTTGTATAATTCTCTGAGGACAATCTGCTGAGCATCGACTAACTGGATCTGACTCATCTTTCCATCTTAGTCCTGGGAAAAATCAGTATGTGCTCAGGATTGTAAGTAAGTCCTATAATCCGTGGCTCTCCAGGCCTTGGATGGGTCCAATCCGGCCAGCTCGAACCCAAGCCCACGCGGACTAGCATAGACAGAGATAAAAGACGAGAAGGCTCTTTCCACGTGGGAGCGAGTATCCGGTTTACTGGCTTGGGCCGAGACACAGCCAGACACGGAAACAACCCAGGCAGGAAAGACACGGAGCTATTCCGGCAGCGGGGTTTTATCCCCCAGGATGGGGGCGGGGAAAGAGTACCGCGGCCAATGGGATGCCATTGGGGAGAGGCGAGGGGAGGGGCCACCTGTGGGACGGACCATCAGAGGATACAGAAAGGGGGGGAAGTGTGTGAGGGAGCAACCATATGAAAAGGGAGGGGGAATACACCACCCACGTGACCTGACATACCCAGTAACATTTTTTCCCCCACCAATACAAAGATAGCCACTAAATAAACTATTTAGTGCAATACAACAAGTAAGGATGGGGGGTTGACCTTGGATGCTCATATTGCAACCCAGATCATCTTGCAAGCAAATCTTTTAATGAAGAATTCATACTAAACAAAGTTCTATAAAATTGTGCAGAGTAGGCTGTGGCCAGCTGCCAGATCCCCTTCCGGCTGCTCTCTCACTTCCATTCTTACATAGTATGGGGATGGTAAGAATGGTAGTTTGTGGAATGAGGTAAAGACAACTTCCATCATGGACAAAGCAGACTCAACTTTGAGAAAATTTTTTCCATTTGTTTCTGGTTAAAAACAGAGTAGGATGGTGAGAAAAGAATGACAACTCTTCCCTCCATTCCCCCTTCTTCCTAGGTTTTCCTTCACTATTCCGTTCCCGACTGCTCGGACTGTGCAAGAGGGTGGGGAATGGGGGGACTCCGATCAGCCTACTGATCCTCCTTCTCACATTTCCCTGCTCCAGCCCGGGCCATTCCCAGGGCCCGCAGGGCCAGCCCAGCCCGGCCGGGCTCTCTCGCAGGCCGCAGGGCCATCCCTGCCGGGTCTCTCCTGGCCCCGGCCCTGCTCCCGCTGTCCCCTCGGGGCTCGCAGGGCTGTTTCTCGCTCGCTTCCCCTGGCTCAGCCCTGGCTGCCGGGCAGCGTTTTGCCCTCCCTTGCCCAGGCTTTCCCCGGGGCTGAGGGGCTCGGCCGTGCCCTGCGCTGGGGCCGCTGCAGCCGCTGGCACCGCCTGGGGCCGGCCCGGGCAGCCCCGGCACAGCCCCGGCACAGCCTCGGCACAGCCCCGGCACAGGCACAGCCCCGGCACAGCCCCGGCACAGGCACAGCCCCGGCACAGGCACAGCCCCGGCACAGCCCCGGCACAGCCCCGACACAGCCCCGGCACAGCCCCGGCGCTGCCAGCACTGGGACACCTCGGCCCGTAAAGTACGCAGCAAATTGCCTTTGTTTGCAGTCTTAAAAATAAATATTTAAAAGTGTACAGGTATTTTGCTTCATTGTGTTGTGTATGTGTACCTTTCACTGCGGAATATTTGTCTAAAAGGAATGAGCTGAGGACTGGCTGTACTCGGTACCACTGTGTCACCTCAGAATCTCAGAGCACAGAGCTAATGTTCTGCAGTATTCATATGTGGTGATACAGTATAGACAAAACAAATGGTGAAGATTAAAGCACTGGATCTGACCTCCAACTGTGGGAAATTCTCCCTAGAGCTCATGATCCATCCTGCAGGTTCAGTCTGCTGGGTTCTACATGGTGCCATGGAAACTATTAGAAAACTGCTATGAGATGAGCCATAGTTTCTTGATAATACTTAGCAAAAAGGATTCAGATCACGAGCTTTCATTGATTTCTTTCTGTGTACCTCGAAGCATATTATGAATTTTGATGTAGTTATTTAGAAACTAGATATAGCTATTAACATACAGGGACGGTGGAATTTGTGGGCTCAATAAAGCGTAAATATTTTCCACAATCTGTTTGTAAGTTCTCTCAAACTATGCTCTTGTTTTAGAAAAACTGAGAAAACACTGAGAAGAATTATTGACAAATTCAATTAAAAAATAAAAGAGGAATTTCCTGTTCAGAATACTGAATGTGTACTGGCTGTGTAGAATAAGCATTACTTTCAATAAATGTTTGTTTAAGCAGCATAACATTTCATGCTTTCATTGCAAAAAGCCTATGTTTGGCAAACTTTTGAAAAATATTTTTAACTTTAATAGAAACTAGTGTGCTAGTGAAGTTTTAATAAGCAAAGAGATGTTGGAGGTTACGATAAGAGTCTGTTTTTTATTATGATCAGTGCCTCAGTTTTTCAGTTAAAAAAAAAGCCATCAAAGTTTAATGTAGTACATTATTGTATCAGTTTTTTGGTCCTGTCTCATGTATTTTAAAGGTCACTGAGTCTAATATGAAACCTTGACCTTACATTGTAGTTGAGGTTGAATGCTATGGTTACAAACAGTTAAAAAAACAATATTAGCTTTATAATACACAGGTAGTGAATATTTGTTTGTTTTTTTTTCTGGGATTCTCTTGGGAATGACTCCATAACAAAAGACATGGTCTCCAATTTTAGTCTTTGTGACTGTCACAGCCTCTGGATTAAAGCTGTGTGGAGCGGTGTATGCCTATGTTAACTCTAAAAAAAACTTGGTGTAGACAGCTGTGTTTGTCTACAGCAGATTTTTGTCCAAAGGAATAATATGTATGAAAAGCTGCAGTTTATACCATCAGAAGTCCATCAAGACCCTTGTCAGTTTTCCTTCATAAAGACTTTTTAGCTCCTTTGTAGTTAAGGGCTAACAGGAAGAGTAGGTAGCTGGATGAGCTCTTCTGCAATACCAGATAAGTCTTTTGTGGATCCATTCCATGTCTTCTGGTCCCTTTGGCTCCATGTCCCTACTGACTGCTTAATGCCTGCTAAATGTTAAATGTAGAAAGAGTGCCAGGGTCTGCTGGTATTTCAGAAAATTGGGAGATATGTGTGGGATGAAGGACAAATATTTAATTTGTGCCAGATGGGAAAGAGTTGGGGGGGTGGTTAGTGCTCAGGAATTAGCTGAGCATTGGTCAGTTGGTGGTAAGATATTTTATTTCCATCTTTTTTTGGGTTTTATTTTCTTCTCTTTGGTATTTTTTCCTTTTTTCCATTTTTTTTAAATAATGTTGATTTTTAATTATTAAGCTGGTTTTATGTCAATTTTCTCACTTTCAGCCTTCTAATTCTCTCCCCCACCCCACTTGGGGATGAAGAAGACAGTGAGTGAGGGGCTTTGCAGTGCTTAGTTGCCATCTTTAGCGAAACCATGACAGGTGATTTAAAAAAATATATGAAACTTCAGCTTTCTAGTTACCAAATGTATTTTCAGGGATGATTTCATCTTAGATTCAGAAGTCTTTTGAGATTAAATCTCAAAAATACACTGCAGCTGTGATCAGGTTCTTTGCAATCAGATTTTTTGGGGTTTTCAGTCAGTAGTGCTTGTATCAACTCTTAAGTCAATTTTAGCTTGCCACAAGAAGAAACATGATTGAGCACCATATGTACTTTGACTGCTGGTCTAGTCCCAAACAGGCAAAACAGCTAACCCAACTGAGGATATTTTGCTCTTTCATATTAACTTCTGTTAATTCAAGGTATTGCTCAGATTTGTTGAGCTGCTCATTTTATTGGCTGGACAGTGTCAGGCTTATTCATAATTAAAATGTGTACAGCACTGTGCTGTTGAAAGTAAAATGCTTTACCATAAGAAGTGAAAATTAATAAAGAGTTGAGGGATTTTGCTGGGGTTTTCGTGAGACATATGTAAGTGAAGAAAAACTTACTGTGTACCAAAAAAAAGGCCCCAAAACAAACCAACCCTCTGAAAAATCTCCTTGGTAAAATTTTCTTACATTTTAAAACACACACACACACATATATATATATATACATATATATATATATATATATAATCATTGAAATTTTGAAAAGATTCTTGTCTGCCTCAGGAAAATGTAAAAATACATTTGACTGTATATTGACTGTATAAAGAGGACCAGATTTTATTAATGGTTGTATTTGAAACAAAATAAGTGATTACATACAATTTTCTCTTTAATTATATGTCTCTCACATCATTAATTTAACAGCTACCTCATTAAAATAATAGCTACAATTCCTTGGTGAGAAGATTATTAGCAAAATTTAGAGAGAAGCTGAGCCTGATTAGAGTTTTGGAAATTTTTATTTGGAGTGGCTTTGATCATCATCCTGAATTTTTTGAAACTAGAGCAATTTCAGGTGCTTTCATTTACTGTGTTAGATACATGAGTTATCAGGATGAATAACAAATATTCCATAGTCATCTAGGTAGAGCATGAGATACTTCAGTATAGGTGATCTGCTAACTTTTCCTCTTGCTGCTTGATGAATTCAAACAGGTTCACTGCTGCCCTCTAAGTCTTGCAAGAGCTGGGCCTTTTGTTTCTGCAATGCATTTTTCAGTTACACTGAAATTTGTAGATCACTACAAATATCAACTGTCTTATCAACTCCATGATAATGACAATAATTAAAAAAGAGAAAGCAGGCAATGATAAAGAAGAGTTAAAGGTAACAAGTATCCTTCTGTAAATGCTATTTTTAAATTTTCCAGTTTCATGTTCACAGTAATATCTGTGATAAAATATTTGATTTAGATTTTTTTTTTATTCTATGTTGAATGTTGGACATTTCAGTGAAGTCTTTGTGTTTTCTGTCACCCAAATTGTGTGAAATTTGACATATTGATACAAATTAGTTGCATAACATTGAAAATAAATATATATAGACAATATAAAAACTTAATACCTCTGAAAAGAAAATGCCCCTCAGGACTACTGACTCAGGCAAAGGCTGGCCTTCATGATACCAGAAACAGAACTGTCTTCACACATTTAAACCATTGCCCACCAAATGCCTTATCCATACCTGAAATGGTTGATAGGACTTCTGCCGTGCTGGTAACAAAATGCCCACTTTGCCCATGCTAGGAAGGTAAATGGAGAACATGTACAAGACAGTCAGGCTTGGGCTGAAGGGGAATTCTGCTACAGAGAGTTGGTAGCACCAGTTATAGCAGGTAGATTTCTGCCAATAAAACTCCAGCATTAAATGGAATGTGCAAAGCCTGGAAATTGAATTGTCCAAGATTTTCATTGATTTTCCTCAAATATGTGGACCTGGGAGCAACAACCCTTACCTTATTATATGAATGGGCGTGCACATTTAATAACAAAATTAAGTGTATTTATAGTGGGGTAATGTCAATTTAAAATATGCGGTATTCCAGTCACTTTGTAAATAAGTATTAAGACTGCTCCAATACCTTGAAAAATAATTCATTTTTATTTTGTGTATTTATCTTCTGTGTTTGCTTTATATGAGCACCAAGCGTTTTGCTTGCATAAATATTCTCAGACAAAAGCATTTTACCCATATTCTCTGAACACCCAGTACATATCAACACAATCCATCAATAAAATCTTGATTAAAAATGAAATGTTAGTAAGTAATTGAGTTTGAGTTATCCTTGGTTATTCTGCTGTATGTTGTTTCTTGCAGAACATTTAAAGTATTTGGAGTATCTTTCAAAGCATCTTGATGCTTGAAGATGACAATTAATAAAACTTTCTATTGGAATAGGTCAAAGGCTGTTCTCTCATTGTAAGGACATTTTTCATTTTTAAGACTCAGAATAATAGAATAAACTGCATGTTTGTTATCTTATCTGTAATAAGCTGTGAAAATTTTTTAAAAAATTGATTTCTGAGAAGAACTGTGTATTCCTAAGCCTGGTCTGGTAAAAGTAATAGCTCTCTTAATAAACTGCTGAACTCCTGAAAGAATGCACAGCAGCAAACCCAAAAATATGGAAGGATTGGATGCTCATAATCAGAAGCGGATCAATATTTAATGCAACTTTCAGAACATTCACAGTATTCTGAAGAAAAAACCAATTGTTAGACTCAACACACATATTGTATTTTAGTACAGAATGTCCTAGACCTGCTACAATTACTGTATGTTTTAAATCAGATTCTGCCATTGTTCTGTATAATATCTGTTTGAAGAATAGTCCCATTGTCAGCATGGGTGAAATCCTGACTGTAGAATTGAACACATCTCTATATGAGTTTGAATTAGAAGCCTCATTAGAGTGTACTTGGAATACTTTGTGTCTTTGTCACACAGGCTGTGTGCCTAAGGTTAGTCTGCAACGCATTTGTAGAGTGCGACTGGAATGTCTACTGAAATACTATTATGGACTCTGAGCTGCAAAAAAATGGGATTTTGGTATGTTGAAATAAAATCACTGTCACTAGAAAGACTATTTTTCCAGTTGTAATAAAATTTATGCACCTGGAATCTTTTGATCAGCTGTGGGTTAAGATAATCAAACACCTCTGAAGTCCATTTGTATTTAGATCTAGAAATACTTACCTGTCTCTTGCTCTTAAAAGTTTCACTGTAGATGTTTTACATCTTTAAATCTGATACATATCTTCACTGTCCATTTGCATGATTTTCACTAATAGATTTTTGCTATTATAATCAAAATGATTATGTTAAATCTTACATTCTACCCTAAGTAAAACATTAATAGTTCCTTAGAAGGAATCTGCTCATCTGTGATACCTGAACTAATACACAATGTTGAACACATTCTTTGTCATTTTTTCTGGTTTGATAGCTGAATTTGATCTTGTTTTAAAGAATTTGGCTGAAGATGGGTCAGCACTGGAAAAAAAAAAAAAAGTAAGATATGAGAAAAACCATTTGAGGGCTGAGAGATCATACAGTTTATACATTCAAGGAAGCTGTTTCATCTGGGAAGTGAGGTGTTTGCCCAGGAAGCAAATACCTAGAAAATAAAAATCTGTCAAAAGCAAATCTCAATGTTAGGATTTAGAAGTTATTTAGACCCTGAAGAAAAATCATATTTTTGGTTGATGTAGGAATAAAAGGGAAAGCAGAAGAGAACTCAGAAATTAAATAGAAAGGAAGATCTCTTTATTAGGGAAACAAATTATTTGCATACCTGAAATACAGTTACTGTAGCATTTTGTCATGGTGTTGGTTCTCTTGGCAAGATTGGTGGTGTGTTTTTGTTGGTTTGTTTTTAAATAAAGGGTTTACTTTAAAAAGGCCCTTCCAGATTGTTTGGGACTGACTTTATTAGGGCACACGTGCCAGCCTCTACACTGTGTGATGAAGAATGATAGAATGCTTTCAAGTGGAACTGAGTGTATCAGGCTTTGAGACACAGCTTCTACATAAAAGTGAGTTATTTGATTAGAGAGTCACTAAATCAAACCTGAAACCACAGTCTATGGAGACATATGTCTTGAGGTACCTAGTTTCTATAAAATCAGACACAGACATTTTAAATGCTGTTTCAGTTTAGGAAATAAATCCATTTATGCTAATAATTTCCAGATGACTTGCATAGTACTTAATGGTGTATAAATAGCACTGTTGAACATACACTTGGTAAATGTGAGGTGCTTTTAGATTCCAGAAATTTGTATTTCAGATAATCACAGTTTACAGGGATCCATTCAAAAATTCTGCTCAGGCCAGTTCCGCTGACTTTTGGTAAATTTTTTCACTATTTGATTTCCAAAACTATTAGTTATTTCATATTCAAGTAAAGAAAAGAAAGGCTTACAATTCAGCGGATGCATTCTTTTACTTCTAGTGGAATAAGGGTGTTCCTAGTAATATTCAGAAAAGTTGTCTATCTGTAATATTCTTTGTCCTTTCTTCAGTTCCTATTCTGTCAGTGATCCAGTTCAGAGAGACTTTATGGTTGATAGGTTCAATGAATATATCTTTTAACATGAATGTACCTATAGATGTGTCAACATTTATTGTCTTCCATGACTAAGTATTAATCTTTGCTAATCCATCAAAATTGAGCACTTAATATTCTCTCCTGATTTACAATTTTTTTGTAACAGCACCAGCAAATCTTTTATTGTCATACTCCTGGACTTTAAAGATAACAGTAAAAATCAGAAGATAAGTATTATTGGGGTAGATTCATCATTCCAGATGATTATCTTAGCCTGAGACGGATGCAAATATGTTGATTTTAAAAGAATATATCTCTGTAAGAATAAAAAAATTACCCCATGCAGTGACTGGAACAAACCCAAACCTGCTTCATTTACTTTTTTATGTGAATATGTAACTCCTCTCATTTACTTTGCAAAAACAGTTGCCTTGAAACATCTGACTATTTTATTCAATCTTCCGTATTGTTCTATTTGTTCCAGTCAGACAAATAGAGCATATAGTTATGATTTAATTTCCTTATTCACTGAATCTCTATTCGTGTAATACTTCTACTGAATACCTGTATAAGCTAATGGAAGTGAGAGTAAGGCTTTCACTCAGGTGTGCACCAGAATGTGCAGGAACAGTTACAGAATGTTGCAAATAGCCCTGGTTAAATAAAAAGGGTTGACATATATTACATGACTGGAATATTATTTCACTGCCAATATATTCAATTTTCTCAAAGGATTCAATCTGACAGACTAGTTTGGCTAGAAGCAAAACAGGTACATTTGATTAGAGAAAATATTTTGGTATGTGTCAACTGAGCAGTTAGTGACTTTTATTTCTTTCAAATTATACATAATCTGTCACCTACCTCAAAAGCCCTTAATTATTACTCGTTCTGACTCTTGATTTTGCCATTTTTTCTGAATTTTTTAAGTACACTTCATAATCTAAAGTGCTGAAAGAGCAGATAGAAGAAATTATGGCCATATTAGCACTTTATCCAAGGTGTGGTTTCATCAGTTTCAATGGAATTACTCATGGAATAAAGCACTAATATAATCTGATGGTGATTTGCCAACAGTGATCTGTGTCATTGTTGTGCCTTACAGAACAACAAAACAAACTACCATCTGTTACTGAAGAAAAGGAATATGTAACATACAATTCTGCTACTAGAATAGGATGTGTCCCTCCTAACCCTGCTTCTTGGTATCAGTAAGCAGTAGTGGGTGGAGTGTGCAGAACAGATAAAATGCCAGGTATTTGGTGATTATGATAGAATATATTCAGAAAATATGTAATATGGTATTTTTATACTAATTTTCTATGGTAAAATCTGAAAAGCTACCAAATAGAGGTTAATTTTTCTTAATAACATGACTTGCTCCAAGTGAAATTGCAATATAATTTCCATACTTTCTGAAAAACTCATCTTTAAAATGTTGAGACAGTTGTGAATTAGCAGATGGACGTTACAGGATCTCCTCTGATCAGGTCCCTGGTACTTGGTCTGACTAAGCCTGTGGAATCTCATTCCACAGGCATCCCGTTTCTTCTGCTGCTTCTCTAAAATTTGTCCTTGGCAATCCAGATAGGCTTTAACCCATAGACTTATTATGGCATTCAGCATTAGGAAAATAATCACTGTAGTATCAATTAATGAAATAAGAAGGAAGCCAGTTTTAATTTAGTCAGGTCAGAAAACAAGTTATGTTGATCGAACGCAATTACTTAAAGGTGCCTCAGAAAAGAAAATTGGGTCTGTGCCCTCTTTCTTCATTATGAAATATAAACAAGATCAGAAATTTTGTTATTTTTCTTTAAATAAAAGTTGCTTATATTCACATTCAATATTAAAAATCCAAATTAATCTCTATTTTGGAACATTTTGTAGGTAAACTAATTAACAAGTTAGAGCAGCAAGGCAGCATTTTTAATGTCAAAGAGCATGTAAAGAAGAGTAAGATCTGTTCTCATGTCACTGACATTAGTCACACATAGGCATGAGTGCAGGACAGTCTCTACCTGATGCTTTTGCAGACAAACTCAACGTTTCTGTAACACTGGTTGTAGAATATTTTTAAGCAGATCCAGGCAATCATATTGATCGTGGCAACAAGATTGACAGTGAATAAGCTTTACAAAAACTGTACATAAAAGGTCTGAAGTTCTCCAGAAATTGAAATGATACTTCAAACTTCTTGTTTGGTCATACTGCTGAAGACACTATTCAGCTAGCAAGGCCAAGTTAAAAGCCCAGGGGTACGAGTGAGTTTCCTTATAGTGTTTGCAGCCAGCCTGGAAACTAGTCCTTAACTGGTGTAATAATTTACATGCTTGCTTCTCAGCTAACCTAAAAGCATTTTCAATTGATTTTAGTGTGTTGAAATCAATGTCCTCATTATTCTCTATGCTATCAACATCTACAGCTTATCTGGAGTAGGAGCAATAATGGTAACATTGCCATATTTTATGAGGCAATAATAATGACCCGAGTGAAGTTAAAATCAAGAAATGTAATAACAGGAAGGATATATGCCCAGGAGTGTAATCATGGCCATTTTTTTCCCTTATCCTGACTGAAGGAATATCTTTCTGTGAGCAGACAGATTTAGAAACAGTTCCTATGAAAGAAGAAGGTAAAGAAAAGGGCACTGTCTGATAACAACTACTCTCTAGCTCTAAAGGGAACATTCTCAGCTGGATGGAAAAGGTGAAGATTACCATGTCATAAATTCTTAAAGACTCTCATTTTCTCCAGTGTTGTCACAAAACTCTCTCTGTTTGTTGAATAAGGAAATTACAACTTTAAGTCGCTGGAAGCTGTCACTGCCAGCAAGGATGCCAGTTACATTTTTGGAACAGTCTCTTACTACACCATCTGGATGCCTTTAGTACAAAGTCCAAAGATGAAATCACATGGGACCATATTTGTAACAGTCATACTTGTTTGAGAGTAAGAAACATTTTGCAGTATTTATGTGCTGGGGTTTTTTTCCCTCTCCATGCAGAAATACTTGACTTAATCCTCAATAATATACAAGTTAACTGAATTTCTCAACTTTTTATAATTCAGCTCTTTATCTGATCTTTGTTAGAGATTTGTACATGGGATATAGATGACAGGGTGTCACATCATGGTTTTAACATTGTGAGGCATTCAGAGAATAACCAGGGATTACTACCTTGATTTTTCCAGTGTGACAGCTGTACTGCAGTCTTACATTCATATTTATGTAAATGTTAAGTATTTTACTGTCTGGTTGTAAATTTTTGGCTTACATTTTCACAATACACCCTTTTCTCCTTCTATAGGTATACAATGAAAATACATGTTCAAACCAAATAGTAATTTAATTGAAAACTTTTCGCTCAAATTTTTCTAATTCTTTTCAAAGTGTTGACTGTTGCTAATGAAAAGTAGGAATCTCTGGCTTTGCAGTATTGATGACTTCAGTCTTCAAAGCAGTTGAATACTTGATGACTGAGGCTCATATCTGTAACAATAGCATGTTGCAACAGCAGTTTTTGCAATAACTTGTGCAACTTGTGCAAACTTGTGCAACTTCCATGCTCAGCATCTGTTCTGAGGTAAGGCTAAATAGGTGTGAATAATTCACTATGGTGGGGTATTACTGCTAAATTTTCAATTATGCAAGCAGGATCATGTTTTTTGTCAGTTCTACCTCTTACCTGTAGTCTTTCCATATGCAAAACTAGAAAGAATAAAACATAATAAAACTTACTTACACTGTTTAACTTTCTCTCCATTACAAATTCCAAATTGACTCTCACTTAGGTAAATAATTCTGTTATGAAGTCAGCATAAACCTTTGAAGAAACTTCTGATTTTTCTGTATGTTTGTATATCACATAAAATATTTGGGGGTTAATACAAATTTCTAGGATTAGACCTTTAAGCAGAAATCATTTCTACCTCCTAGATATTTTCATTGATGTAACTGTAATCAAAAAGTATTGTTTACGTTTGTGTTTTTTCTTGGGGAAATATATGCTTAAAAATATATGAGGCTTTTTGGTGAGATATAGTTTACTAATAAGTCCTGGATATAAAATCACATACAGGCTATCTTAAAACAGAAAACATTTAGCTTTCTGGAAGATGTATTAGCTCTGGGTGGTTTTCAGATTATTTCAGTTTTTCTTTTTTTTAAGTAATCAAAAGTCAGTGCACAACATGATGTGTACATGCCATGTAGTTTTTTGTACAAACTTAAATGTTACGCTCAAATGTGGTCCAAATCTGTGTATAGAAGAACAGTATGATCTTTTTCTAAGCCCTCAGTTCACAAAAAATAATACTTCAATCTGTGCATTACCATAGCTGTAGTTCCTTTGAAATTGATGTATTTGTATCCATGTAGACAATAAGACAAAAGGAGAAATTGCATAGCTGCTTGCAATGTGACAGGATGCTTTATGAAGCAATAGGATACAGCAATATGTTACTCAAATAAAGCTATTTCTGTGGCTAATTCTGACAAAACCAGAAGAAATTAGATTTGCAGATTTATGCTCTAACAGCAGTGTAATTTTGTTTCAAAATCGAAATCTTGAATTGCCAGTGCATCCTACTGTGCCAGTAGAATTTTTAGTTTTACTGAAATTGCACTTTAGGAAAAAAAATAGAAACCCGGAAAATTATCTTTGCATGCAGTCAACATTACTTGTCTCTAGAAAAAAGGATCAGAATACTTTTTGATACATTTGCTACATGGGTATTGAACTTAGAACTGAATGTTTTAGGTATGGAATGGAAAATAAATTCCTGGCTTTCATCTCCTCCAGCTCCTCCCTTTGTTCTTTTTTTTGCATTAGATTGCATTAACATCTCAGTTCATGAGAAACCATGGAGAAGTGGATCTCTTCCTAATTTATTAACTTTTTTATGATGACTGAGCACTAGTGGAGTATCTGGAAGTATCAGTTATATAATAAGAATAAGATTATGTGATAAAGGTGTTTAAAAGAAATGCATTATATTTTGAAAATAAGGAATATTTCAATGGCATAACATTTCCTCCTGAGCAGACAAGAAAACGTGTGTTTCCAAATAAGTAAAAAAAAAAAAAAAAAAAGGGAAAGGCTTAATTTTGCTTTTATGTTTTACCTCCTGTTTCTGACTGTGTCAGCAGCTATCAACCACAAGCTGGACATCAACAGATAAGTTCTCTGCTACTTTCAAGGCTTTCCAAACCCATATTTTGGCAAAATAAGCTTTAAAAATGTGCAAAAACGTTTATCTCAAGTCAGGAAGTTTCTTCAAAATGGCATTTTCAAACTCCTTAAGTTAAAAAAAAAAAAAAAAAATCTGTGGTTTGCAATGCCAAAAAAATGAATGGGTAGGACAAGCAGATGCTAAGCATCTCTGAAAAATCAGTCTATCAACCTCAGGGTCCATTGTCTTCCAAAATTGTAAAACAGGAATAACAGAAATGCTCTACAAGTTGGTGGACTTATGCATAATTCACTGAAATTTCTGAGATGCTCAGATACTATGGTGATGAATACTCTCAGCTACAATGGTAAATAATAGAAGTAAGAAGAATTAATTATTAATTTATGTGATGTTATTCTCTTTTCACTTCTCTCTGCTGAATAGGACTAAAAATTAGATGAGCTTGAACAGCAAAATAACTGGTATTTTTCTTCTTGAAAAATGCAGTATGTGGAATTTAAAAGCTGAATCTAAAATGTTCATGGCTATGTAGAAAAAAATTTGTCTTCTTTAATGTGTAGACAACTTCAGTTGACAGTAGTGATAGATGTAAATTTCAGTTATTAGATATACATGAACAAAATAAATTTACACATCATTATTTTTTAATTTTAGTTTTAGTCTCCTACTTTATGTTTAATAAAAGGCAGAAACTGAAGAGATTTATTTCTGGTTTAGTTTCTGCTTAGATGTTATGCAGTGTATCAAATAAAAATCTTCTCGTGTTTTCTTATCTAGGAGAAATCCATAATGTTATTTGGAAGACATTCTCTCAGTGGTTTCACTTTTTATGCTACCATTTAATATTTGCTTCTTCAGTGAAAATGGTTTTAGAAGAATTGTAGCGTGAAAGAGAAGAGTTCCCATCCCCACCAGAAAAAGGCTTTGAAATACTCTGCCATCACTGAATAGCACCAGGGTGGACTTGGAAATAAGGCATGGCACTTACGAGAGATGTGGACCAGATACACACAGGAAGCTTATGTCATTTGTCACCTCTTCTACATCAAATGCCACTTTCATATTTTTGCACTAGTCACAAAAACAGGATCCTTAATTCCAGCACTTCTCTTTCTTACTCTCTTGAGTGTCTGTTATCCTCCCCCTCAAACACTATGCAGACATTCTGTGTCACAGCCTTGGACAAATGAAGTCATCTTACCTGTAACAACATAGACAATTTGCACTAGTTGAAATGGATTAATCAGATTGCTAGGGTAGTTGACTAGTTGACTTTGACACCTTTCACTTTCTTCTCTCGTCTGATGCCTTAAGTTTTAGCTTTCATATTTTTCAGATTCTGTACTTCATTGGTGTGTAGCTCTGAACTTCATATGGAGTGTTGGCAGGTTCCTCACAGTTTGGTAGGACAAAATAATCCTTTTCCAGCCCCAGAACTCTGGGAACTCAGCACATCACTCTGGATGTCCAGAGTTGCCAAGAACCCTCCCGGGGGGCTCGGAGACCCTGGCATGTTGCCCGGAACACCTGGTTGCTTGATTTTGATCCTTCTAACAAATTGCCACCTGTGTATGAGGACATGAGAGCCACACAGGTTTGAATGGCGCAAGAATGATGTATTCACAGGGTGAAAAATATAGATTTTAGGGTTTTTGCTATAGGGGTTATGGGGACAAAATAGAGGAACCAGGGCGTGTCTCGTCCTTCTTCTTTCTTCTTCTTGTTCTCCATTTTCTGCTGTGATGTTGGCACTTGGGGATTGGTTTAAAGCAGAAGTGCACTGTCTAACATAGGTGATAGGTATTGGGAATTTAAAGTAAATATGATGTACATAGTGTGTAGTATATAAAGATGACACCGCCCCGGGGGCGGTCAGAGTGCCTTTGCTGCCTTGCTGTGCAGACCTCGGCTGGGCAGAGAGAAAGTTTTGTAGATAAGAAATAATAAACAACCTGAAGACCGAAAGGCGAAGAGTCCAGGCTCATTCTTTGGAGAGCAGGCTGCCTCAGAACCATCCCACGCGTCTCGGGGCAGAGACAGACAGCGGGACCCAAGACAGAACCAAGGACACTGTTGTAGCTTCAGGCCTCAAAAAGTATAAAGAAAAACAAATTTGGGGGAGCAGAACTGGGAGAATGTGACTTCATAACCTGAAGCTGTAATTGGACAATTAACCCAAATATGCAGATGGACTAAATTCATAAAAGTGTGAAAACTCATGACCTGATGTCCATCTTGGGTGTCACTTCAGCCGGGGTCTTGTACTGCTCGAGGTGCCTTTGATGGCCTTTTTAATAAATACCTTCTTTATTTCTTTACTCTTTCTAGCCTCTCTTTTAGGTAGCCACTCAAGGCATCGCTTTCATGGTATGACTGGCCATTAATCACTTTTCCTCTGGGTTGATAAGTTGATCTTGAAGGAAAAGTACAGAATTTTCAGGCTGAATAGTCTGGCAACTGCTTCAGTGTCTTAGTGGAAAAGGTCAGATACTCTTGATTTTGGAGTGTGGTGTATTTTTGTTTATCTTTAGTTTCAGCTATAGCTGCTTGTTGTTTTTTTTTTAGTTGTGGCAGATTATATCCAATTCGTAGCACTGATTGTCTGTAAGTATATTATTACTAATCATGTAAATTATGTGAAAACATTTTGTCTGTTCACAATGAAAGAACAAAGATCTCAACAAGTACGCTGTTTAGAATAGTAGCCATCATTCTGTAAGGGTTGTTTACAAACATTTTAGAGCTTACAACATTTTAGAGCAGCTATAACATTTTAAAAGGCATTAGATTTTACTTGTGGGAAAGCATGCAAATATCTCTACTCATTTCTAAACCTCTAGTTTCAGTTTTGACTGTTTCTATGTGAATTTCCTTTGAGAGTCTGCTTCTATCCATATTTAAGTAACAGAGATGGGCCACTCAGCATTTGGTGTGGTGGGCTGACCTCATCTAATGGAACTGACTCCTTTCTGCTGCATGTCAGAGAAAAAAAGGCAGGTGATAAGATTCATGGATTGAGAAAAAAAATAAACCAAACAACAAAACAGTCTAATAGGGGGAACAAAAGGTGCATGTGAAAGGAGAGAAAAAAAGGAATTATTTTCTTCTTCCCATGAGGAGACAGAGGTCTACCAATTTCATGGAAACCACGACTTCAGAATACATAACAATTACTTGAAAAGAAAATGCTTTAACTATCAACTTCCCTGGGTCTGTTTTTGTTTTTGTTTTGTTTTTTTTTTTTTCTTTCCTTAAGCTTTTATTGTTGGACACAACAATATGGTACAGAATACTGCTTGATCACTTGTTGTAGTGAGTACTCCCGGCCTCTTGCCCACCTCCAGCATACTCACTGGGATACAGAGTGGGAGACAGATGAAGCCTCGACTGTGCAAGTACTGTTGAGCCACAGCCAAAACACTGCTGTGTTATCATCATTGTTAGTCACAAGTCAAAGCACAGCACCATACTGGCAACTGAGAGGAAAGTTACTTCCATCCCAGCCAGGCCTGGAATAGGTGGGGACCAGCAGAAGACTAGAAGGCTCACTGGTTCTTTCTCTTTCCCTATGTCAGTTCTGGGTTGATGCTTGCTGCATTAAAAGGCAGATAGGACATGAATTTTCAGAAAAAATTCTTTTTCAGGCCCTGCTATTAAAAAAATTTAATTTTATTTCACCATGGAGACCACGGTATTGGGAATGGCAGGGGAGATATTTGAAAGATAATATCTTTAGTAAGTACTCTGTGCTCTCTGGAATAGTTTTTAAGGACTGTTGTTCTAGCATAGTGCCACAGAAAGTAAGCAACTACCATATAAGGAGCATTTCATTTGACGTTTTCAGTTCTCTTGGTATCTTTAAATGTAGATGTACATTTAAACTAGTAACATTCATTACAGAACAGTGGCACTTCCCTTTCTCAGCACAGAGCCAGAGCTCCATTCCAGTATCATATCAGTGGTGGGTGAGGCAGATTGCCAGCTGGGCTGGAGACAAACCACGGAGGAGTCAGAAGAGGTGTTTTATCACAGCAAGGTGTTCCACTTGTCTGTTATCTAGAGAATATGAGCTAACTACAGCATGAAATAAAATATCAGAGATTTTAAATGCACAATGGCTACTGCAAATTTAAATTATGTTAAAAATCGAAAAGTGAAAGACCACATACCTAGGTAAAAACTGGAACTATAATTGTTGTAAACCTTTTGAATGGATCTTGGGTTGTGATTGGGTACTATATCATGTTTGTATGGTTGGGTTTTGGTAGCAGGGGGACTACAGGGATGACATCAGTAAGACACAGCCAGAAGTTTCTGCCATGTCTGACAGAGCCAGTGCCAGCTCGAGGACAGACCTGCTTCTGGCCAAGGACAAGCCAATCAGAGGTGGTGACAGCCCCTCTGGGGTTACATATCTAAGAAGTAAAAAAGAAAAGTTATTGAGCAATTTCAATTGTAGCCAGAGAAGAGTGGGGTAAGAATATGTGGGAGGAACAGCTCTCCACACACCAAGGTCAGTGCAGAAGGAGGGGAGGAGGTGCTACAGGCACTGGAGCATGTTTTAAATATGGGTTTATTATAAGTTGGTTATTTTTTATAAGTTAAGAATTTGGTTTGACCCTCGGTTCCCCTCACATTCTCCCTCCTAATGGTTTGTTCCTCCCACCCGTTACCTATCAGTCACTGTAACCGTCCCCTTTCATTTCGAGAGTCTTCTGTGT
The DNA here is from genome assembly GCA_013401095.1 of Passerina amoena. Taxonomy (NCBI): domain Eukaryota; kingdom Metazoa; phylum Chordata; class Aves; order Passeriformes; family Cardinalidae; genus Passerina; species Passerina amoena. The sequence continues at coordinate 1,437,532 of WBNP01000616.1, read as the reverse complement.
CGATCATCCCTTACCTAACATATGATTTGCCCCCTGACACCTTTCTCTCCCCTGGGCCCTTCCTATTGGTTCTGTGCGTCCCTCGCTCCATCCCTGGGCTTTGTTCACTGGTCCCTCGTGTCCCCATCCATTACCCCTTTCCCCTTTATCAGTGCCTCCCTAATGGTTTTTACCTGACACCGTCACTGGCCCTATCCGGGCTAATAGAGGGCCTTGGCACCCATATGAGTGTCCATTCCTTCCTTCCTTAACCCCAGTACTTCGCAGTCCTGCTCTTGCCTGCATCACCACGCCGCAGACGGAGCCACTACTCAGGGGTTCTCGCAGAGAACCTGGGAGTGGCGGATCTCGCAGTCTCTGCCGGTCACTCCGGGAGCGGCTAGCCGGACCCGTCAGCTCCAGTGGCTGTGGAAGTGAGACTGCAAGGCAGCTTTCCCCCGCACCCTTGGACATCCATGGGGATGGAGAGATTCCCCTGCAGCCTGTGGAGAAGACCCACAATGGAGCAGGTGGATTCCTGAGGGGAGGCTGTGACCCTGTGGGAGACCTGCAGACCTATGGAGAGAGAATCCAATGCTGGACACATTTTCCTGTAGGATTTGTGATTTAGTGGGGTACCCACACAGGAGCTGGCTGTGCCTGAAGGATTGCATCCTGTAGAAGAATGACTCTTGTTGCAGCAGTCTGTGAAGAATTGTTGCCTGTGGGATGGAGTCATGTTGGAGAAGTTCATGGAGAACTGTCTCCTGTGTAAGGGACCTGACATTGGAGCAGGGGCAGGACTCCTCTCCCTGAGCAGTGGCAGAAACAATGTGTGATGAACTGACCATAACTCCCATTCCCTGCCTCCCTGCATTTCTGGTGGGGAGGAGGTAGATCTGGGAAGGAGGGAGGAGTGAGGGGAAAGATTTTAAGATGTATTTTCTTCTCTTTGTCCTGATCTGATATTGTTGCTAATAAATTCAATTAATACTACCAAGTTCAGCCTGTTCTGTGACTGTATTCAATGAATGATCTCTCCCTGTCCTTATTTCCATTCATGATCCTTTAACTGAATTTTCTTTGCCCTGTCCAGTTTCAGAAGGAGCTGATAGGGTGGCTTTCGTAGGTACCTGGCATCCAGCTAGGGTCAAGACACCATAGTCTTTTTGGTGCTGAAAACTGGGAATGAAACAAGGATCTTAAGGGACCTCATAATTTTTAGTCCGCCTAGACATTCTAACAACAGATAAAATATTCATCATTTATATGTTCATATGTTTACAAGACAAATTTTATTAACATCACTTGTAAAGTTTAAAGTTAGATTGGTCTCTAAACATACCATTGTTAAGCATTTTCTTTTTGTGTCTGTCTTCCTCTGTTTGTCTGTCTCCCAGATCCATATCTTCTTTTACTTCCGAAAGAATTAACTGCTAACAAGAGCTCTTAGGTTTGTCAGCTAAACTTCACAGACAGTTTAACAAGCTACTTATTACAAATCTTCTTAGAGAAAATCTTGTTTAAAATTACATAGTTTGCATTTGAATTTGTAATGCTAAAGTAATGTTAGTTTACAGGTCTATAGGAATAAGAATTAGAACAAAAAATAAATGTAAGCTGTGCAATGAACATCCCTTCATTTTCATGAAGAAAAAGCTGCAGTTTAAAGATCAACTGTTGACAGAAACATGGTTTCTGATCAAACAGCTGGAGGAAATCCTGAGTTAAAAGATGTCTTTTGTAAAGCATCTTACAAGAATTAGCCATACACTTGCATAGCTAATCCAAGTTACTGATCTTCAAAAAGACATGACAACATAACACATGGGTTGTAACTTGTTAAAATGCCCATAAATCATTATGACATGAATAATAAACTGAGCTGAATGCATGGTTGTCAGTTCTATAGGATTAAAAAGTGCATTTGAAGGGTTTAATTTAAAGGGTTCATATAAATATCCCTAAGGCCTCGCATTAATGCACAAGTTGTTTTGCAAATTTGCTTTTTAAATTGCCAGTGACAGCAAAAAGAGATTTTTTTTTTCCTTTGGATAGAACCTTTACACAAATGCCATAAAGCCTTCATGACATGGTGACTAAGACTAGATCTAATGAAGAAATTAAGCACCTACAACTTAGGTCCTACAATGTTTTAATGATTAGTCCCTCCTCTTTACCAGAAGTTCAGAAAGAGGTACTGAGTTTGCTTCTAGTAAATAGAGCATTCAGATTCCACACCATTAGTTTGAAAATCTAGATGTTCATTTTGGTTGGTTTTCATTTGCTCTGAAACTACAGAATGGTAGGATGCTAGGAGAATTGCTCAAAGTTGTGCAGGGCTTTATCCTGAAAATCTTGAACTTTGAAAATCTTCAAGGATGGAGACAGCACAGCCTCTCTGGACTGCTTCTGCAATTCCTTGGCTGTCTTCAGGGTGAAAAGGAGTTTCCTGACAAAATACTGTTTTTCTCTGTGCTTGCTGTCTTACTTCCCCACTGTGCACCACAGCAAAGATGACTCTATCTTGTTGATAATCTGTACAGAGGTACCAGCAGGCTGCATTTATTTCCACCCAAAGCCATTTCTCCTCCAGGCTGAACAAGCCTGGTCCCTTAGACTCTGAGTCCTCACAGGAAAAGTGTCACAGACCTCAGCCAACTTGAGGGCCCTCCCTCTTTCCTGTGCTGGAGGGATCCCATAGCTTGGAGTATACAGATGGGAGCTTAGGAGTGCTGAGCAGAGTGGGATAGTCCTTCCCCTCAGTGTCCTGGCTATGTCCCTGTGAATAACTCCCTGTGTGCTATTGGCCATCTCTGCACCTGGGCACACTACTGGCTCATGCTCAGCTGGTGTTTTCCAAGGCCTCCAGGTTCTTTCCATCCACCTGTGCTTGTGCTCCCTTGCCAAGGGAAGCACTGACTTTGTTGTAAAGTTCAATACTATGAACTGACTGAAATATTACACCTAGTATTACTTCTCAAAAAACTGAGAATGAAAATAAGATCATTAAATCCCCAGATGAACCAGCAATCGATCACTGTTAGATGTTCTAGCTAGCAGAGTATTGAACTGCAATCACATACTTTATGCATTTTTGGTGTGGTGCCTTAATTCTGTCTAAACCCCATTTTAGATTAATATATCTTTTACTAAATGATTATTGATATCTTCTAAACATATAGAAGAGCATTCACCAGACCCTGTCATGTTCAAACCTATTCCAGCACTACATTGTTCTTAAAGTGAAGTCTTGTAGGATGTTTCCTTTGTTGTTGCTTTATGGTTGTGTTTGTTTAACAGTGTTGGTTTTCTTCAGACAGTTTCCTGGCAAGGCATATCACTCTAGTCCACCTCAGCTATCAATAAATGAGGATGAAGCATTTCTGCATCCACTCCAAAAGCAAAATACACTGCTGGAATTCAGCTTTCCACAGGAAATTTATTTCTGGAGTTCCCCAGAAATGAACAGATAAATATACTGTCTCTGTTCAAAAAAATGAAAAAGGCAGAAAATTTTCATAACCAATTTTAAAGCAAATATGAGGAAAAATATCCTTTCGGAAGGAATCTAAAATTATTTTCTGCTTAAATTAAAATCATCTGGCTGTCATTGTGTACGATGTGAGTTAAAATAAAATTCTCTAAATCCATAGAAATCGTCAGTAAAATTATATATCTCTCTTCTCTAGTGGCTAATAGAACATTGAACTCTCGTCTTAGTATGAATTTTACAAATGTTTGCCTTAGGTTGTCTTTAGAGTCTGAGCTTTTTTTTTTTACTTGCAATCTAATTTGGGAGCTGTAGCAACATTTGAGTAAGTTTGAGGTTTTTTGTAGGTTTTTTTGGTTTGTTTTGTTGGGTTTTTAAGGTGAAGATAAATGTTCAAGGGTGTTCTCTGAGAGGACTTTGCAAAGAAATGAAAGATGGAATAGAATTAAATGCTGGGATCAGAAAATGCCATAATGGAGTCATCTTTGTTCATTATTTTTAGCAATTTTTCCTTCTCTTCCTGCCATCTACTGAAAAATCCTGGATGTTTTTAGGATATTTGTTGTATCTTGTGTTGAAAATGAAAAATGGTAGCCTAGTCCAGCAATTTTCAAGAAAAACAGATACTTCAGTACCTGTTTTTTTTGTGTCAATTTTTTTTTTTTTTTTTTTTTATTGAAGGCTTCCGACAATTCTGGAGCTCATGATATAAATTGAAAGCAATTGAAACTTTATAAAAGTCCTTGCAGGATTTGTTGAAGAGTTATAAAGAATGGCCATGTTTTTGTCACTACTCTTTCCAAAATAAGATTTTGGTTACAGATGTGGAATATTAAATATAATGTGGAATACTCAAACAGGCCAGTGTCAAATGAAGAAAAAATTATGAACAAAGAAAATGGAATTTAAATGTTCAAATGAAAAGAACCTAGTAAGTCATCAAGTAAATGGCATATGCAGATTAAAAAGGAGATGAAGAAAATCCTTCAAAAAAGAAAAAAAAAATGAAATTTCAGTGGTCTAAATGCTTTTTAGAAGCAGGCCAAAAGAGTATTTTTATGGAAGTATTTGATACCATTGTAAACTAGTATAAAAACAATGAAAGATTTTTGATTCCAAGTCCAACAAGAACACCTATGATTATTGTACATGGTTTTAAAAATTTTTTTATTTAACCAGGAAATTCAGTGCCTGAATGTTATACTTTTTTTTCCAGTGGGTTTCTTGGATGATAACACACCACTTCTTGTTCACCTATGCTTTGGATTTGACATAGGCTGTTGATTTGAAACTTGCTTTTTCTTTTTTTTTAGCCAGTGTATATACAGGAAAAAGTACTTATATATTTTTCTTACAGAAGTTTAAGTTACTCATTTTTACTTTTTTATTTGCTTAGCTGTCTTCATTTAAGCAAAGCTGGTCCATGGGTTTGGAATTTTTTTCCCCTAGTTCAAGCTCTTGTCAAATTACAATTTTGTAATTGCATTAAAATATGCTAATAAGTTATTCTTCTTCCTACTCTCCTACTCTCTTATCAAATTAAGCACTGAATTTTATGCTTAAAAGTGAAACTGCTTGTATTGGTTTGGCACAACCTGGTTTTTGGTATTGGAGGGCCTCAGAGGTGGCTCCTGTGAGATCTGCTGGAAGCTTCCACCATGTCCAGCAGAGCCAATCCCTGATGGCTCTGAAGATGGACATGCTGCTCATCAGGGCTGGGCCAATTAGAGTTGGTGGTAACACCTCTGTGATAACAAATTTAAGGCGAAAATCAAAACAAAGTGTGGCACGCAATTTTAATTCCATCCAGAGAAGAGGAGGAGGTGAGAACCTGTGAGAGAAACAACATGGAGACACCAAGGTCAGTGGAGAAGGAGGGGAGGAGGTGCTCCAGGAGCCAGAGCTGAGATTCCTCTGCCGGCCGCAGTGAGACCATGGTGTAATATATGTTATGATATAATTCATACTTATAGAGAGAATGTATTTTATAATATTAAATATATTGTTGAATCCAACAAGCAGCCTAAAGGACAGATGTCTACCTCAGAATCCTGAAATTCCTAGAGGCCACAGGAGAACAATACCGCCATTTAACTATGAATAGACGTGGCCAGCTATGATCGTTCCCCGGCCAATCAAGATGTGCTCAAGGGTGATCATGGCCCCTGTTGATACCACCTATCGAGAGAACTGATGTTACCAGAAAGATACATCTGAATACACGACTTCCTCTCAGCACTTGCTACAACCCATGAAACAGCAATTGCCCAGCCTTGCACAGAGAAAGGAACTCTCATGCATATGCTGGTTTACAAAAGAAATTGGGACTCCCCTGCCTCGGGCATAAAAAACTGTATAAAATAGCCTTGCTGGAAGTGGCTCTTGTGAACAGAGGGAGACCCGATGCAATCGAGGTCGGAGCCAGGTTAACCCAGTGCCGATCCCAGGCTCAACGCTGTCTCTTTGGCTGTGGGTTTTGAGGACCGCATTTTGGTTGCAGAAAAAAAAAAACCAAAAAAAAAACTTTGCATTTTTGATAATTTGGCTTTTCGATTGATCATTTATAACAATGGTGAAGCAGCTGTGCCCCTGCAGCCCGTGGGGATCCATGGGGGATGCAGAGATCCACCCGCAGCCCATGGGGGAGGTGCCCATGGCAGAGTGAGTGGATGCCTGGAGGAGGCTGTGATCCAGTGGGAGACCCAGTGGAGAGAGGGGCCCTGCTTCCAGGCTGGAGCAGCCTGGCCTTGGAGGACTGCACCCTGTGGAAGAATGACCCATGCCACAGTAGGTTTGGGAAGACTGTGTGCGTGTGGGAGGGGCTCACGTTGCAGCAGGTGTGGTTTGGCTGCTGCTTGTGAGTGGAACCACGTAGGAGAAGATCATGGAGAACTGTCTCCCATGGGAGGCACCCCACGGCCTCACAGGGGAAGGACTCCTCTCCCTGAGCAGTGGAAAAAAATCTCGATGATGAACCAACCAAAACACCCATTCCCTGTCTCCCTGTCCTGTTCCCTCCTGGGAAGGAGGCAGGGTCTGGGGGGAGAAAGTGTTCTAAAGGCTTATTTTTTCCTCATTATCCTCCTGGGATCCTGTTAGTAATAAATTCACTTTGCAACTAAAGTCAAGCCTGTTTTGCCCTTAAAATATTTTCTCCTTGCCCTTATCTCACACATGAATCCTTCATTAATTTTTTTCTGTTTTTTTTCCTCTCCTCTACCCAGCTGTGAGGGGAGGGTGAGTGACTCTTGTGGGTGCCTGAAGTTGGGCCAGCATCAAACCATGACACTGGTTTACTATATTCTTTGGCAAACATTCTGATTAGAAATGCATTATTTTCTTAGTAGAATTGTTTATCATGAGGAATTATTTCACACTGAAAAAAATCAACAATGTTATGAACAAGCCTTTTGCTTATTTTTTTGGAGAGAAGTTACAGAAACTAGTCACTTGTAGCTAGGCGTTGTCTGTTATGGTAATTACAGGTATTTACCGTTAATGGCTCTTTTTGTATTGGTGATAGCCCTAGCCGGGCGAGGTTGATAGCCCGGTTTCCAAGCGACAGTGGGTGGAGACCCCCCTAGACAGTAAGGAAGGGGGCAAGACGAAGGAGGGATATGCAAAGTTACCTTAAAACCAGCATGCAACAGGAAGCTGCCACCCCAAAGTTACTAGAGAAACCCCTAGAACAGCGAGTAGATATAAATCTGAGAAACCAAAGTCGTGTCTGGGTGTGAGGCGCAGTGTGCTGAGCATGCAAAGAGGAACTTTCGTTGCAACCCCCCTCACCCTGAGCAGGGCAGTCGTCTGAGCCCCAAGCCCCGGAGCGGCGAGAGGCGGAGATCAACATCTGGGTCACGCCCAAGGCTCCCAAGAGGACCGGACCCCCGGCTCTGCCCCCGGGAGACAGAGCTGCACAAGCGTCCTACCTCCTCAGCGTCACCCTAGGAGAGACGTCGGGACTGCCCAACGAGCTGCCCCGGTCCGAGCTGATCACTGTTTAATAAAGGCATTTTAAAAGGAGAAAAAGTCTCCTTGCCCCGTTTATTTCAAACAATACAACAGTAACAACAAAAATTTAAAACTGGCGGTCATTTAATAAGAAATAAAAGCAATATCATGACTCTAAGTAGTTATAAAATGGTACAGGCAAATGTCCAATCTATTCAACATCAAGTCTGGCATCACAACCAAACTTTTAGAAATATCTAAAAGTTGCTTTTGCTCTGTTATGCTAAAGCAATCTTTCAGTGCTGTGGCAATTATTAGACAAAAAAAGTAATTTTAATTTAGTCGTTAACTGCTTGTGCAGGTTAGAATCCTCCACAAATACAAAAAGTACTTTGATGCTTCTGATGTTACTACATTTCTGCCAAAAAGAAAGAAGTGCTGCCAAGAAAAATCATTCCTGTTGAAGATTGTTGTGCTGTTTTTGATGTGGCATTCTGCCCTTCTTTTTTTTTTTCCCCTTGAAAACACTGGTGGTGGATTGAATATATGATGGCTGAACAGACAGTCAATGGATTAACAACAGGAAATCAGCCACAATACAAGTCACATACTTTTTATAGTCATATTGAAGCTGAAAAAAATTATTCTTTTCTGTGGCTTCATCGGATGCACATATCACCAGCTGTTACTTTCCATTGACTCAACAATTCTGTGGATAGCTGTTGCTTCTACTTAACTTGAAATTTGCTGCTATGTATGAAATAAGTTGTATTTGTTCTTAAATTTTATAATCACACTTTCTTTATCATGGGCGCCTGTCATGGTAGCTTTAAAAAGCATTTAATTGTTTCTTTCATTCAGTAATAATCTCTGAGATATCTCTTTATCATCATTGGATTTTTAAAAGTATTTAAATTTAGTTTCAAATTAGCCAAAGCCTATATTTTGCATAGATACTGCAAGTTCTTTGAATAAAATTTTTCACTTTAAATGGCTCTTAATGACATTTTTTAGTACAGAGTGATTATCAAAAAACATGATGTCATTTTTTTGCTTGGTATTCTGAGGTATCATGTTCTTACCTTTTCAGTACAGTAAGGATGATCAAACAATTGATAAATTCTTAATACAGGTAGTATAATACTTAGATGTCCTGCCATGTAAGTAACCTGCAGGGATATCACACACAACAAAAGCACACTGAATGAATCAGTCATTGTTGAAAGTCAACAATGTTTTGTTCCTAGAAAGAAACTATTTTCTTCAAGAAGTGTTCAAAATAGAAAATTTAGTTCATTTTATATCTAAAGTGTGTTATAAAAACAAACAACTCCTGCATACACTCCCACTAGTTTAGATTGCTCTGTTTGCAAAAACCTGTAAGGTCAAACTTGGTCGATTACACTTTGGCCTGAACGCTTAAATCATGAACCCTGTGGGCTTAATGAGATTTAATGATTTTGCATCTGGTGGTTATTTACTGCTATTTTTTCTCCTGTTTCTCTTTTGCTTGTTTGTAAGCTGTTATTTTCTAACTTATATCCAGTTGTATGCATTCCTTATTGGTGGAAAGGAATTGGTTAAAACTAAGGGGAGATAATTCAATTTAGAACGCCCACCTCCTAAATTGTCTTAAACCAAGACAAGCATATGGTTATTTCTGCTGAAACATTTGATTTTTTTCATGGGAAAAATGATTATAAAAATGAAGTTTATCTGGTTACAGCTTTCTTAGCTTCACTCTTGTCTTAAGTCCTCTTAAAAAGTTTCATTTAGGTTTTTTTCTGCTGTGTCAGATACTTTGACGAGACTGCTATAAACTTTTGTCTCCATTCCCTTTTACACTTACATTATGGGACTTCTAGACATGTCTCCTTGTATGACAAAGAAGGAAGTAATTCTCCAGTGAGTTACACATGAGAGGTCTGACATCCCCTGAGAAGGAATCCATTTTTGTAATTCTATTTCCTGCTCTGGGCAGCTAATGAGGGAAGACAAGACCTTATTTTAGATGAAACCGATCATACAAGTTGACAGTATAATTTACTCTAACAAATAGATCTTACCCTGAAACCCACCTCAGAAATATCAACTCTTTTATTTTTTTTTTTTTTTTTTTTTCAGTTCACAAAGAAAAAAACCAAACAGGTCACTACATTTGCACATGACATTCAGGTAAAATGAGTATATATATCATCTTAAAGAAGCATACAGACTGACAGGACTAGCATGAGTAGTGATTAGTACCTGTATTTCCTTACATGGCACACTCTTAGGGTTTCAAGGATTTCTTGTTAGTACAGTTTTTCTGTCATCAATCACCTTACTGCCATATTCTCTGTCTTCCAAGCTATAATGTTGTTCTCATTACAGCTGGCCTTTATATTTCCTCATATAGTGCTTGGTTTTATTTGTCTAATATTAAATTAAGCCTTATGTATCTGTCACGCTCAATCAGCTTCATAATTTCTGAAAAGATTTCTCTGTATGAATGTCTGCCTGAAGTGAATATGAGAAATTGGTAGAATTTTAGAAGATATGCAATGTCTCCCACATATGAAAAATGTGCTTATTTACTCTGATATTTTACGCCACAGAGAGAAATACTAATTGATTTTTTTTCCACATGTGATCTGTGCAGGCTATCTATATTCAAAGCACTCATTTTATATGTTTTGTTGTCATTGCTGAGTCTGTAAAATATGAATTTAGGGAGGAAGACAATTTTTTTTTTTAAATATAAATTGTAAGAATGCCTATTGTCACTGCTTCCAGGAATGTTTGCAAAAATAATTATAAACAGAAAAAAAACAAAACCAAAGGAAAAAAAAATCCCAAACCCCAAAACCAAACCAACAAACAAACATACAAAAGCAAAGAAACAAAAAACCAAACTTGTATTTCTGCCACTCTCCTACTATTTCATTCATGGTATGGTGAACAGCTAATTCTCCATTCCCTTTGGTAACGTCAGAGACTGGACTACAAATCAAACCATGTAGGTATTGCAAAGAAGACTTCCATCTCAAGCACCCTAAAATACATCATCCAGATATATCTAAGTATCACATTAAGGAAATAGCATGGTAAGGAGGATGTAATTGTTTGACAACTATCTCTACATCATACCTGTTTATTTTCCAAATAAATTAAAGTGTAATTTATGAAGGAGACCAGATGATTTTTGATACCTATTGAGTTGCATAATGCTAAGGGTGTCAGAAAACTGCTTATGTCTCTGAAATACCCATTTTTTCAGTGCTGATAATGGCTTTAAGCTTACTGTTTTGCCAGCCAGGTTTCTATTCTCCTGTCCCCCAGCGCTGTGTCATTAGCAGTAGGATTAGTGCTTCCTACTGTCTTTTAGTCAACTGCATCTGCAGAGTGGATTTGCAAATGTCCCAGTCACTTTAATTAGCTGTGTTACCTCTTTGGGGCGATATCCAATGGCAGAGAACTGAGAATCACCAATATTTTGCAGGCGCATCTCCACGCCCCTGTGGGCTTACCGGGAATGTAATGGTAAAAAAGATTGTTTTAAAAAGTCTCACTTAAGCAATTATTTAAAATGCAATATCCAAGCTCATTCAAACAAACTTCTCTGCATCACTCTGAGCATGGTGTTTGCGGAAAAAACTGAGATTTGATAGACACTGTTCTGTCAAATGATGTGCACTGTAGAAGAGGAACATGAAAGTTATCTGCTGCTGCAGGCTGACAGACTGCACAGAATGCCCTAGCTAGCCTGGCATTTTAGTACAATGCTGTGTGCTGACATGGTGGAAAAGAGAATAACTGATAAAACCCCCATAATATAAATATATTTGCTATTTTAAATAGAGTGATTTAATTTTATATAGTATAAACACATTCGCTATTTTAAATCTAGCAATTTAAATCTGTATAAACTTCAGTACACTTGGTTTTATAGAAATTTGCTGTGTGAACATTTATTACATTCTGAGACCCCAGAGCAACAAAACCATTGAGGTAGAACTTTATATTTTCCTTAAAATAAGGACACTGAGAGATATCAGAAAGCTTTTCATATTTAATGATGTTATAATGCAGCATATTTTATATTGGAATTCACTTTGAATTAAAAAAAAAAAAAGTTGGTTTTGCCAGCAGATACAGGTTCTGAAAGTCATTTCTTCCCTTCTGTCTCAGTCTTACACATGGTAATTGGGAAAGTTATCACCTCAAACTTACTCTCCTTTATCAAGTGTCAGGGGCATCTTAGACTCCTAAAGGCTTTACACAGTCATCACTGACTCTTTAGGAGAGTCTGTTGTTTTTTTCTTATCCCACCAAGGTTTGGCTCACAGCTGCCATTCTGCCACCTTAGAAAATACCTGTCTCTCATGGGCAATAGTCTCTCTGCCTGTCTGGGGTTTGGTGTGGTCATCTGGTCTCCAAGAAAGATACAGCCTCATTCCACCTTCTTATACTTGTGCCTTACCCAGGGTGAAAAAGCAAAAACATGGTAAAGTCAGTTGTTCTATCTACCTTTAGTCAAATATAACATGAATTTAACATTAAGTCCACCATATTATTATCTTGATCATAGGAAGCAAGCCCATTGATCCTCCAGGTGTACAGTTATCACCTGCCAGCTAATAGAAGTGGTGCAAAGAATATAGAAATAGAAGCAAAAAAGAAAAAGGTAATTGTAACATTAATACCAATGTTTGAGCAACAGTCACTCCTCAGCCATGTCTTAGTCACCCAATATTATTAGGAAATCTAAAGAATTTCCTTTCAGGAAGCTTCTGAACTTCATTTGAAAATTTGACCTTAATGTTGCAATGAGGTAGCACAAGGAGCAGTGACTCCTAACTGAAGTGCATTCCTAGAAGTTACAATAAATTGAAATAATTTTAAAGTCTCTGTACATACACTGTCATATGTTTGCTTTATATATCCCACAAAAAATCAGACTTTATACAGAATATACTCAGAATATTCATTTTTGTCTTGAGCGTCAAGCAATAGCTTCCTTATTATTCCCAGCAATCTGAATCTATGTCAGAGTACATCTTTTGGAAGCTTTGGATCATCCTCATCAAGAGACAAAGCTCAGATGTTCAGTTTTTGCAAACCACATTTCTGTTACTGGAGCTCGCAATGACAAAATACATAGATAAAAGAAATTATTTTGAGTTTTCTGCAATGCTAGTTCACTGAAAAGCCATGCAATCTGTGTAATAGTTAATAAAGTTATGTCCTGGCATACCAAACTTTCTAGTGACAGTTCATTCAGCTCCTATTCAAAAATTAGTTGTGAAATGAGGTGCGGCTTTCACCAGAGAATTCCCAGTGGAAACCAATCCCAAGGGTCTTAGGGAAGTAGTCTGTATTAGCAATTATTTTTTGTGAGCTACTCTGGTATTCTAAGCTATATTTTAGGCTAGAATAAAATAACAGAAGGTCTCTTCTTTTTTCCTTTACCCTTTTTTCCTTGAGCTATCAAAGATTAAATGCCACACTTTCAAACAGGAAATGGGCTCACAAAGTATATTCATTCCCAACTCTGATTTTTGCCTTCAAAATGTTGTTCTCTTGTGCTGGGTCTAGCTGTGTTTCACCACATCCCTTTACTCTGGATGTTTACTTCAGCTCTTTATTTCTTGCAGATGGTATCAGCCAAGCAGAAAAATGTTGAAATTTACAATTTGCATATGTTGGTAAACTCTACTTTGAATTCCATAATGGAAACTGTTAATGTGTCCTAGATATTCAGCAAACATTTTAAACATGCAGCCACTGTTATCCATTTTCTGTAAAACATTATCCACAAAGGTTCAGAAACTTTCATTAGGGTTGCTATAAAAGTCACTCTTCTCTTAAGCTGAAGTGTCTTGTACCTAATAGAAAGTACTTTGTTGATCACTTGCTAAGTAAGTGCGTGGCAGACAAACAGTGTCAGTGATTCATTTTTATACGGAGAGATAATATTAGAAGAGTCAGAAGCTAATACATCTTTAGCTAATGATTTTTCTTTTGTTTTCAGTACGTGAGACAGTAGTTCATGCCCATTTTTCTATTTCTATGCCCTAGTTTTGGCTGAAATAGAGTTAATTTTCTTCTTAGTAGCTGATACAGTGCTGCCTGTTGGAATTCACATGAGAATAATGTTGATAACACACTGGTATTTTAGTTGTTGTTAGGTAGGGATTACTCTGATTCAAAAGATTTTCCGTTTTCCATGCTCTGACAGAAGAGGTGCACAGGAATCCGGGAGGGACAGCTGATCCAAACAGGTCAAGGTGTTAATCCATCCCATAGAACTTCATGTCCAGTACCTAAGATCATCCATGATGGAAAGGTTGCTGTTTGGGGATGGGCTGGGCATTGGTCAGTGGGTGGTGAGCAGTTGTGTTGTGCATCACTTGCTTTTCCTGGCTTCTCATTCTCTCCAACCCCTTGCAATGTGATTAAAAGTAGTAGTTGTAGTAGTAGTAGCTGAAGTAGTGGAATATTTTACTTGATTTCAATTATTAAACTGTTCTTATCTCAACCCAGTAGTTTTACCCTTTCTCTGCTCTCCTCCTGATTCCATGGAGTCAGGGTGGGGAGGGTAGTGAGCAAGCATATACGTGGTGCTTGCTGTTTGGGGTTAAGCCACAGATATCTTTCTTGGTGCCTAGTATGGAGTGGGTGATACAGCAACAAAAGTTTTTGAGAAAAGGAAGAATAACCCAAATCTCTCTGAAATCTGATTTTGCCATAAACCAAAATAAGGTCAAGGGATCTGCACAGGAGATACAGTTTTTAGGAATAAACTGGCAAGATGTTTGTTGTAAGATGCCAGTGGATGCAAAGAACAAGGTAACAGCAATGTCTCCACCAACTAACACAAAAGAAACAAGCTTTTTTTTATCCATTGTGGGTTTTTGGAGAATGCACTTTTCAAACAGCAGTCTGATTGTAAGCTGCCTCTATCAAATGACCTAGAAGAAAAATTATTTCAAATGGACCCCTCAGCAATGACAAGCCTTTGAACAAATCAGGCATTAATTAGTTCATTCAGTAGCCCTTGGGCTAGTCAGGACAGAGCAAGATGCAAAAAATGTTCCCTACACTGCACCTGGAAAGAATGGTCCTATCTGAGGCTTCTGGCAAAAGACACCAGGGAACACCTGAGGTTTACCCCTAGGCTTTTGGAATCAGGGATACAGAAGATCTGAAGCCACTGTACTCCAACTGAGGAGGTACTGGCAGCTCACAAAAGGGTTTAAGTGGCTTCAGAAGTGATTGGTACTGAAGCACAGTTCTTCCTGACACCTCAGCTGCCAGTGCTGTGCTGGTTGTTCAAAGGGCCCTCCTTTTGACTCCTGTAAAGATTATGCAGCTGATGCTGCATGAATTGACTTGCACTGATCAAAAAATAAGCTCAAATAATAATCCCCAGTCATCCAGAAATCCTAGAAGTGGTCTGTCTGGCCCAGAGGCAAAGACTTGGGAATGCCACCAGAGGACAGTGACCTGTGCTGAAGAAGTCCCACTGTGTAATAAATTGCCAGGAAGTGAGAAGCAGTGTGCCTTGAGGGTTCCTGCTGTACTGCAGGAAAGCATTGGAGGTTGAAGGCAGTCGTATGGAGTCCCCCAAGACATGTCAGAGAAACTGCTGAAGGAAAAGGTAAATCAAGTCAGTTTGCAGAGGTGAAAGCCATCCATCTAGCTTTAGACATTGCTGACCAAGAAAAATGACTAATATTCTATTTTTGTTCTGGCTCATGGGTGTCAGCAAATGCCCTGTGAGAGTGGTTACAGAAGTGGAAATAGAGCAACTAGCAGCAAGAGCTAAATCCCTCAGAGCTTATGCAAAGTATTGCTGCTTTGTGTGAAGAACCTGTTTGTGAAGGTACATCATGTGGATACTCATGCACTCAAGAGCTGGGCCACTGAAGGGCATCAAGACAACTAGCAGGTGGGTTAGGTTGGTAGGACTGAAGTAGCTTGGGTGGTTCTGGACTGGAAACACGAGTAACTTACTTCTACCTCAGGGGGCCTATGATGTCCCAGGCCACCAAGAAAGAGATGCAACATATACACAGGCTTGTGATCAAGGGGCATATTTTCACAGGATCACAGAATATTCTGAGTTGGAACGGATCCACAAGGATCATCAAGTCCAGCTGTTAAGCAAATGGCCCATACAGGAGCCAAACCCATGACCTCAGTGTTATTAGCACCAAGCTCTAGACAATAGAGCTAATTAGACTTAACCAGGGACAATATGGTTCAGGTTATGAATGTGAAATTTTATGCTATAAAGCCTCCTAGTATAAAGGACAAGGGCTGAAATATGATTATGGGGAGGCCTGGCAGATTGACTTTATCACACTCCCCGAAACCTGTGACCTCAAATGCCACGTGCTTACAATGGTTGAAGCCACAGCCAGATGGTTGGAAGCATATCCTGTGCCACATATCACTGCCTGGAACCATCCTGGACTTGAAATAGCAAGCCTTATAGTGACACGTACCCAGAAAGAATTGGGTCCAACAACAGGGCCCATTTTGAAACAACCTCATAAATACTTGAGTCAAAGAGCATGGCATTGAGTGAGTCTGTCTCATCCCCTATTATGCACCAGCCTCTGGAAAGATTGAGCAATACTGTGCACTATTAAAGACTACTCTGAGAGTAAAGGACAGTGGGACCTTCAAGCATCAGGATACACATTTAGCAAAAGCCACATGGTTAGTCTGCAACAGAGGATCTAGTGGGCCCTGCACAATCAAAATCTACTTTATGTAGAAAGGGATAAAGTTTCTGTAGTGTATATTAAAAATATGCTGAGGAGAACAGATTGATTTATTCCTGCCTCAGACAAAGGAAAAACTCTGCTTGGGATTACTTCTTCTCAAGGATGTGAGTGCACTTTGTGAGCAATGCAGGACCATGGGGAGGTTCAGTGTGTATCTTGAGGGATTTGATTTTGGGTGAGAATAGCCAGTGAGTTAAGTTGTACCTTGTTACTCGCTATAAAACACTGAGTATCATCACCTCTATGCTGGGTGTGTGCCCATCACTGTGTGGGATATCTCACAGTGCCTGTCTCTGCTACTCCAGACTTGAGAATCTGAACTTGACTCCCTTAAAATCATCACATTAATGAAGAATGGACCCTGATTAAATCAGGTAAGTCCAGCAGTGATGGAATCAGAATTGGCTTCAGCTTTCAAAGATACAACACCATTTTTTCCTGTCCTGAAAGACTGTTTCACTTGCATCTAATAGAAAACACTTTATAGACTACTTGGTAATGAATGTAGCAGAGAAGCAGTATAGGTGATTCATTTTTATATGGAACGATGAGAAGAAGAGTTAGAAGCTAATATATCCTCAGCTAATGACTTTTCTTTTGTTTTCAGCACATGAAACATTATTTCATACATATATTTCTGTCTCTGCAAAGCATCTAAATCTGCATTTGGGCCAAGCTTATTTTTATTATATAAGTGAAATGTATTCTTCCATGTGCAAGTTTTTGTGAGAAACAGTGGAGATGGATTGAATATTAAAAATTCAGACATAAGAAGCACTTAGCTCACTTATTTTTCCCCATACATCACGCAAAAACCCTTACAGGTAGGTTGTGGCTTGCAGAGTAGAAAACTAGGACTGGACAATAGAGATTGGTCACTATAATTCCGTGAGGAATATAGAGACACAATTTTCTTTTCTGGGGTAGATATTTTGAGTCAACAGAAGTAAGAGGAGTCTGGCTCACTAAATTGCAATACAAAGGACTTATGAAGTGCTTATGAAGATTTTTCATCACAGGGAATGTGATTTTGATTCTGCTGTAATTCCTGCTTTTGTGAGTACTGAAACTGCTTAAACTTTCTCATGCCCTTCTCTGAATGATACTTCAGTATGGTAAATGAAGTACAGCTATTTTGGTGATAAATTATAAAGTCATAGATTTTTGAATAATTTTTCTTTTCTTTTTTTTTTTAAGCACTAATCAAAGATTTCATATGTGACAGGAAGGTGAAAGAGGAGAAAGAGGAAATGGCACACAAGAAAAAGAGTTGAAAATCTTAGGATTACAAGTAGGACTAGACACCTAGCTTGAAGCTACACAAGTTCATGCAGGGACATTGACTCTTGTGGAGTGCATCCCTCCTTTTGCCACTCTCCTTTTCTATTTCTTTGACTGTCATGGTTTAACCCCAGCCAGCAGCCAAGCCCCATGCAGATGCTCACTCACCCACCCACCAGCAGGATTGGAAAGAAAGCAGCAAGAGTAAAAGGTAGAAAACTCATGGCTTGAAATAAAGACAGTGTAGGAGGGAAATGAAAAGTCACGCACACAAGTAAAGCAGAATAAGGAATTATTTGCGGCTTCCCATGGGAAGGCAGGTCTTCAGCCATGTCCAGGAGAGCAGGGCCCTATCACATAACAGGGACTTGGGAAGACCAACACCATCACTCCAAATGGCCCCTCATTCCTCCTACTTCCCCCCAATTCATATGCTGAGCATGATGCTGTACGGTGTGGAATATCCCTTTGATCAGTTTGGGTCACCTCTCCTGGCTGTGTCTTTGCCCACCCCCAGGAACTCCCAAATCTCT
This sequence comes from Passerina amoena, assembly GCA_013401095.1. NCBI lineage: Eukaryota > Metazoa > Chordata > Aves > Passeriformes > Cardinalidae > Passerina > Passerina amoena. The sequence goes on along the minus strand of WBNP01000616.1, from coordinate 1,419,518 downwards.
CACCAGCAGGGCAGAAAAGGCCTTGGCTCTGTGTGAGCCCTGCTGTGCAATAACAAAAACACCTCTGTATTATCAACCCTTTGTTCAACACAAATCCAGAAGGGTATTAACTCTACCTCATCCAAAACCAGCACATTCTGTTCCTTGTGTCCCGTCAGGCTAATCTCAGCCTCCAATACAGTCAGTTGTTTGGATCCCCCTGTCACTACAAGCAAGTCACTGGTCAGTACAGAACAGTACTGTATTCACTGATAATTGTTGAAATTCCTGTCCTACCTAGTAAAATAAATTTTTATTTATCAGGGTTCAAAACCAATAGATAAATAGATACACTTTTTTTTGGTATGAATATAGTGCTGAAATTTTTGATTCTCATTAAATAATAACTTCCATTTCACTCAGAAATACAAATATGTTTTGACAGGATGGAGATTTTAAAGTATATGGAAGAGAAGAAAGAATGTTCTGCAATAGAACTCTATTCTCTTGGCTCTTGAAAAAAAAAGCAAATAATGTTTTAATAATAATCTGCCAGTTTTGGCCCAGATAGAATTTTTAAACAAACCTTATATTTCTTTTCAAAATCATCAATTCCAGGATGTGCATTTTTCTTTTTTTTTTTTTTTTTTTAATTTAAAAAATGCTCAACTCTGATCTTAATGGAGAAGTATTTTGCTAGCACTAAGTTTTCCAGTGGATCAGTTTAATCCTGTAAATCCTCAATTTAGACAGGGCCTATTTCAGTACAAGTACACACTGCTGTGTTAGCACTGTTGCAGTGAAGGCTACTTTTGGTAGAGCAAATAACCTCCCTAGAGCAGCAAAGAAAACCTGACTTATAAAATAATTTTCCAAATATTCATGTATAGTGTTTTGGGAACCCCTTCAAAGAGCTTTTCATCCCTCACCTGACACTCTGGGTAAAAAACTTTAATCTTGCTAAGGACTAATAGGTAATTTGGCACCAAATGACCTTATCAAATTTTATCAAAAGGAAAAGCAATACAACCAGATTCCCTCAAGTAATTTCTTGAAGCACTTTTAATATAATGTTCAACCAGGGAATTTTTTTATCACTTTATTTTAGCACAACTTTATCTGGGACCATGTTAAACTGATGCTAGAACACTTTTCATCTACTATAACTTGAGCTTTAACTTTTTCACTTAAACATGTCATGTTCTATTTTTAAAAAAACCTTTAAAAATATATATAGAACATTTCTGCTCTTTGTACACCTTCTTTGATTTGTGTGTTGAAGCAACTGGAAGCTGATGAATACATGAGGGAAATTGTGCTTAACTAACCTGATTGCCTTTTATGATGGGACAGTGGCTGGATAGAGGAGGGAAGAGCAGTGAATATTGTCTGTCTTGATTTCAGTAAGGCTTTTGACACTGTCTCCCATGATATCCTCATAGACAAGCTCAGAGTGGGGAGTGAAGGGGATTGAGAACCAGCTGCATGGCAGATCTCAGAGGGCTGTGATCGGTGGCACAGAGTTTGGTTGGAGGCCTGTCACTAGTGGAGTCTCCCAGTGTTCAATGCTGGGCCCAGTTGCTGCTTAACTTATTCACCGTTGAATGGAAAGATGTCATGGAGAATATCAAACCTCAAATATTTCAACAGCTTTAGAATATTAGGAAGTTTTCCACATGAGAAAAGATTGTAATGGAAGGATGTGTCTCATGTGCTTGTGCAAGCTATATTAGGAAATTTGTTCATTAAAAAACAGATTAATTTTTTAGCTTATTTTTTGTAGTCCTTTGCATAGAGCTCTTGGTGATAAGACTGTAATGTTAACATGTGCTTGGGTTAACCTTTCCATCATTTCAGTCAACTGAACTGATTGCATTCCCGTTGTTTTTTCAGGTTGTTTTTTCTTTTTTCTTCTTTTTTGTTTTTTTTTGGTTTTTTTTGTTTTTTTTTTTGGTTTGGTTTGCAACCCATTTTTATCATTGTAAATGGAGACTACTACATATTTTTATTCTACTGTCTTCTGTAAATTGTTTAAACTTCGGTGATGTTTACTGAATTACAAAGCAAAAACTGATCAATGGTCTGGATCAATGGAGCTAGTTTAAATATTTATTTATTTAAATGGCTTATCATATTTCATATGACCAGATATAACGTGCCATTCTGTACTGAGATCAGAAGCCAAGTATCCAAACAAATACAGGGAAAGCAATTACTGCATAAATTCTCCAATGCTTAGGTAGCCACATCCTAAGAGTGATACACATTTTACAGTCAAGTATCTGGTCAAAATCTTTTGTACTAGATTGCAGAAATGAAACTGAATTTCTCATGATGTCTTTGATAATAGGCGCTCTTTGATAAGATGTACCAGATGTACCAGAGACCAACTCAAATGAACAGCTGAGACATAATTAAAATGCAAATAAAAATGAACAGCTGATGAGCACATTTTTGAGATACTTTGAGGAAAAAATATATGTAACAACCTAGTTTGTACTCAGAGTGCTTTGGTTTTGACCTCTTGGAAGTAAAGAAATAAGGAGAGTAAGAGAATTGAACAAACCTGAGTAGATGCTTGCATGATGAATTGTTGTGAATGAGTAGAAAACTGACTTTAAAAATAAAGTTAAAAATTTACACCTATAAATATAAGAATCCCAAGTAACAGCTTATGTCCCACTTTATCAATTGCTGCATTCAAAATTTCTGGGTTATTAATTTGGAAGATGCTAAAAATTAGCATCTGTCATAATTATCTTAGTTATAAGAACATTTAAGGACTGATTGAAACAGATTAAATAAAGTTAAATGTCTTTAGTGATATTTCTTTTGGCCTTTTGAATCTGTAAATTTCAACTTTATTTTGTAAATTTATTCACCTATAAATTGTTGTTAAATAGATTTATTCATGCTTAAACTGATCAGAGATCCATGTTGCTCTCTGAAATTTACGGCATTAAAATAATCATGCTGCTATTGCAAAGAACACACAAAAACAGAGACTGTGCCTCTATTACTCACTAGAGTGTGCTTTCAGAAAAAAACCTGAAGATCATGGTTTCATTAAGATTTATAAATCCATAGATTTATAATAAGATTGCATTCATGAATTCAAGTTATGTGTATGTTAATATTTGGATAAAAGCCCATCACATTCAATATAGAACAAATAAAAAAATCTGACAACAGATGGATGTGTCTTTTGCACATAGTTTATACATAAATACATATATTAGTACATACATACTTATATTAACATATATCTGCATGTATGGATATGTAAATATATATAAATGTATAGATGCATATAAGCCTATATAAGGAGAATTAATGACAGAAATAAAAATAAGGCAGGGAAAGAAGAAAATAAATCTTGTTTTTGAATCAATCAATATGTTGTCATTTTTATTGTTTGATAAGCTTGTAAGGTAAAGTCATAACTTGATCACAATTAAAGCAAAGTGCCCTCATTTCCTAAGAGATTCAAAATTCCACCTCTTATGCTCACATTCCTTGTACAAAATCATTCCGACAGTCATTACAAAATCAACCCTTTATATAATTTAATTAAAGAAAAGGAAATATGTATGGGATGCATTTTCTTCTAATCTTTACTAGTTCCTTACCGCATGAATATAACTCAAGATCACAAAGATGTTTCATTGGTGAAATAGCTAGTGAAAGAAAGCTAAAACACTTTCACAGGTTTTCCTTCCTTGAATGACCAACTTGGTCATACACCAGACTTATGTGAGGAGGAGTATTAAATCAAGAAAACATTAGCATTCATGTATTCTAACTTGCAAGGAAAAATACCTCACTTAATAATTATTTAGATTGTAAACTGAATACCCTTTGAGATTGATACCCAGGTGAAACTGATCATGTTACTGAAAATAAGGATTGAGAATAAGTGGAAGGAGAAGTGTGACAAATAAGAGAAAGGAGCAAAACTGACTTTTAATGAGAGGGTAGTTATTAGCTCATTATAGGAACAATGCAGGAGGGACTTTTGTACGATTCAAATGGGGTGAATAAATCTGAGCTGTCAGTAGGTGACTGTAGCAGATAATACTAAGTAAAATATAAATTTAAATCCATGTAGGAATTGTCCATCATAGAAAAACCTTATAGAAGGCAGTATTTATAGTCTTCAAAAGTACTGCTATTTTGATCAAATAGAAGCTTTACATTTTGTAATTTTGAACATCTGGTCATTATAAGGAGAAATTCCTAAGCAAAAGGATTCCATTTGTAACTGCGCCTCACATTCAGTTGTGGAAACTTATATTCTGAAAATATCACTTTAGTATTCTGTTAAGGAGTTTAACCCCATGGCACACTCAAGTTTTAAATTAGAAAACCTGACTGAGATTTTTAGAACTTCTATCCTGACTCTTATTCTTTACTGAGAGAGTGAGAGTGATGGGGCACCGGAACAGGTTTCCCAGATATGTACATGTCCCATCCCTGGAATCGTTCAAGGTCAGGTTAGATTGGACAAGGTCAGGTTAGATTGGACCTGGTCTAGTGGAAGGTATCTAGAAGATCTTTAAGGTCCCTTCCAATTCAAACCTCTCTTTGATTCTATGACTTACATGGGTTTGGATATAGTACTGTGATTTTCTTGTCTTCAAATATTTTTCTTATCCTCAATTGCCAATTATCCAGTGGATTTCTACCTCATTCTCTTTTTGCACATCTTTTAAGTATGCAAATTAATTCAGTAGTATTAGAATACTTTATGTGGAAAAAGAGTTCTTTTTACCTGAAATTGTATTATTACAATTGACAAGTGTCAGGATTCATCACATCTGTGTCACTTCTTTTCCCAAACTGAATAGATAGCACTTTGGAATACCATGCAAAATTACTCGCTTCTAAAAATGCTACAAAAATATCATAATGAAAATTATTAATAAGGTATAAACCTTCATTTTTCTAACAAAAGTAGGGGAGGGAATGAAAAAATAGATCGTTGTGGATTTTTTAATCAAATATAATGTATGTACCTCTGTCAGACTGTCAAAGTACTTGTATTTTACTATCAATTTATTCTGAGGAAAATGATTTCACTCAGCAACTTAATACATACAAATTCAACATGATACAGGTAAGGTAGGAAGTCTTAGCTGCTAGGGAGCTATTTTATTACTTTCCTCATTGTTTTGGGTTCCAGCATATGCTGTCCTCCATAAAAAGAAACTTTTCTATAGACATGACATTCTTTATTATTCTTAGAATTTATAGGAATTTTTATTAGTTTCTTTGTTTTCAAAAAAATCAGCAGCCTTTGGATATTTTCAAAACCACATCCTCTAACTGATGGCCATACAAATATAAATAGAAAGCAAGGTCACATGTGGGCTACTAGAACATATGGGGAACAGAACCCTCTGAATCTTTGAGAGGATTAATGGGAAGAACTGACAGCATAAAAACCCTCTGATTGAGGTAATGCTATTGACATATAAGTTTAAGACCTCATTTACCATTAGTATTACTCCCATCTTTAATTGGCTCATCCCAGTAAAGTCAATTGACTAAAGTTGATAAATGCTATCTCCATTAGGTTAGAAACCTTTTAAATACTGGGGTGTTTTTCATTTTTTCCTGTGGAAAGAAAATTCTGTCCCTTCTATTTCTTCTAGTCATATTAAAGCCCATTAACATTTTTTCTGGTAAGTTAATAGGCTGAAAGTTTAAATCCAGTGTTTAGAATGATGCAGCCTTGAACGTTTTCTTACTACAACTTTTTTTTTAGCTCTGCTGGTTTTGGCTGGGGTAGAAGTAACGTTTGTCATAGTAGCTGGCTGGCATGATGTTGTGTTTTGGGTTTGTGCTGGAAACAGTGCTGGTAACAGAGAGATGATTCTGTCACTGCTCAGCAGTGCTTACACAGAGTCAAGGCCTTTTCTGCTTGGGTAAAAATTGTGAGGGGACAGAGCTGGGACAGCTGACTCCAACTGCCCAAAGGGCAGAATGTACCATATGACATCATGCCTAGGATACAAAACTGGGGGAAGAATAAGGAAGGGGAGAACATGTTTGGAGAAATGGCATTTGTCTTTCCAAGACACTGTTACATGTGATGGGGCTCCACTTTCCTGGGATCACTGAGCACCTGCCTGCCCGTGGGAAGCAATGAATAAATTCCTTGTTTATTTTACTTGTGCACGTGGATTTTGATTTCCCTGTTAAGCTGTCTCTATTTCAATCCATGAGTTAATCCATGAGTTTTCTCACTTTTACTCCTCCAATACTCTTCTCCATCCCTCTGGGGGCAAGTGAGTGAGTGGCTGTGCGGCTTAGTTGCCAGATGGGTTTAAACCACAGCATTATTTTACAGCATTGTAGTATACCAAGGTTGTACACCTAAACAGGTCAGTGCAAGTAGTCCTATTCCATCTCTGAACAGCATCAACTCTTATAATTAATTATCTGGCACAATTATCAAACTGAGGAGCTGAGGATAGGTGCTTATGGTTTCAGATTGGGCGCCACAGTGAGGTAGTTTGACATCTACCAGACCTCAGCTGCCTAACAGAAGTACTCTTCCAAATAACAGGGCTTTTTTGCTACAGACAAATCTTTCACTCTGAAGAGAATAACACCAAGCCTACTCAAAAGATGCAGAATTAGGGCAAATTGTGGGATAAGCTACACAATGATATCCTTTTTAAAATTTCAGACATCCATCCAGTTTACTGAATGAACTAGAGGTTTAACAGAAAGAATAGGATTTATTACAGACTATAATATTGTGTATAGTACTTTTTGCAATAAATAAGTGCAAAAAGAATTAAAGGATGGTTACATGTTATACCTTTACTAGGTCATCAGCACATAAGACCAATCATATCTGTTCAGATCAGATGTGCAGAATCCTTCAATCCTACATTCAAAAGTGAAATAGATACTTAGGAAAGAGCACGAGGACAAATAAATTATTTGTCTCCTCTAGACACCAGGGTTTTTTTTATCTTACCAATGTCTTGAACCAGAACTGCAACCTGTATGTAAATAGCCCTTGGCTTTTGAAAATTTTATTTTTAAATTTATTATAGGGTTTCATCTAATTGGTTTTGCAGTTTTCAGAATTCAGAATAACACATGGCAGGGAGTTTCATAGCTTTTTAGATTGTCTGTGAAGAATCACATCTTTCAGTGTTTTTAGAATGTTACTTGGTTTCATGTAATAACTTCTGGGGTTGTTATTAGGTGTGGAAGATAAAGTCAACTACAGTTCCCACAATTTTCTAGATTGCTGTCCTGAGTTATCCTTTGCTTCTCTACATGGCAGCACTCTAGACTATCCACTACACAAACATCAGATGTTTCATCCTGCAGTTATTGCTATTACTTTCTTTGAGAATGCGCCAATTTTAGTATACTCCTTCTTCTGAGAGGGAAGCACCAAAACCAGAAGAGCTGTTCAGGATGAAAGTTGATACACAACTATGTCCAAGCCAAGGTTTGATGGGGATCTGAGAACCTGGTCAAGTAAAAGGTATTCCTGCCCACAGCAGGGAGTTGGAACTAGATGATCTTCAAGGTCCCTTCCAATCAAAACAATTCTATGATTCTATGAAGGATAGCATATTTTTCTCTTTTTTCCTCTATTACCCCCAGGTTGATTTCTAACATTTGTTCACCACCTGCCCAAGTTTTCCTTTAGGAGTGGTATTCTCCAGTTCAGAGCCAACTAAACTTTTCTGTTACATAACACTAGCATTCTCGTTTTGAAGGTATGGCATTTCACATCCCTCTATGTTGAAATGACTTACCATTTTACTACAGAATTTTCCATATTATGAGATCCTTTTGCAAATTGGTCATGTTTGGGTAACATCTTTTTTACCATGAATTCAGTAGCCTGCAAACATTATTATCTCAGTAATTCTAATGTTTCCAGGCTATTCTTACCAATGTGCTTAGTACAGACATTTGACTTGATGGCTTGGCATCTCATAAAATGGCCTAGAATATTTTCTGACAATTGACAACCCATCATCTGTCTTAGGGTAGGACAGCATTTGGCATTTTGGAGAGGAATTTCATATGAAGACAGTATTTCAGGTGTTTCATCCTTTGGGAGTTTCTGCCAATCATTTTCTCATCCTTGTGATTTATTACGGTTCTCACTAGCTTTTACTGAGTATCCTTTATCAGCAAGTTTTTAATTCAAGAGGGAACTTCCCAAGGGCCACCCATGTTCTGACATGAGTATTTCCCTTCCAGTTCCTTTTGTACTGTAAAAAAAAATTCTTATTATTTTTTCAACATTTAGAAGTTGGTCTTCCTTTTCTTGTTAATATTTATCTCTTCTGTATTCTATATATGAACACAACTTCATCTTTAGACCAAGTGCTTAAAAATACATAGAAACAAGAATGCAATATTTTTCAAATGTACTTAGCTAATTCCCTTTTTTCTCTTCCCAAAATTCTTGTGTAGTCAACTGGCTTTACTTACCCTCACCATTTTTCACAAGTCTGCTCAGACTCCCAGATGCAACCTCCTTCTAAGCAGCTAGTGTTTCTTCAGAAAGGCTCAGATCTTTTATTGTAACTTTTGGTAGTAGTTTTACCCCACCAAATGTCATTAGAAAATTTTTCTGCTGCTCTGTTATCTGATCTTCTTCATCTGTGCATTCAAATATTTCTCTTACACTGATAAAAAAATCATTTCATGGTGTATTTAGGGACAAAAATTTGAAGGTGAAGCCAAATTGGTCATATAAGATTTTTTTTTTACTTGAAGAGATGAAGAGAGGCATAAATAGATTAGACAGCAAAATATCTTATTGATTCATATGAAAAGATGTTAAATCCATTATGTAAGCACACTAAAACAGTCTTCTTAGTTTTCTTAATTGTGAAATGAAGCTTTAAATTAAAGAGACTGTGTTTCTCCTGACTTAATAGCCATCATGGATGGGATAAAAAATAAGAGAGAAGAAAAACACAGAAATGTTTATGTTATTTGAAAACTTCATTGCAGTTTTCTGGATTGCTTGCAAATTTTATGTTTAATGATCATATTGTAGAGTGACTTAGATTAGAAATCTGATCACAATATGCATTTCTTTTTTTACTGGCTAAACGTAAATCCAGGGATTATCTTCCTGGCAGGAATGTTTGTTTTGACTTTGAAATTCATCTTACAAAGACATTTCATGATATTCCTCTCAGTAAACTTTCTTCACTAGAATTATTCTAGAAAGTAATCAAAAGGGGGATCACACAGAGATAATTTTAAAGATATTGGTGTTTACCTAGGTGCAAGCATATTCTGTGTACACTTGTTTCTTCGTCCTTTGATCCATACACAGCTACAAATGAGTAAACAGATCCCAACACCAAAACTTGGACCCCTCATTACAGTGGTGTACGAGCAGACCTCAACACTAGCAAGATCCACTTCTGAGTAGTAAAATGCAAATTAAGAGACAGTTAAGGACAAATTAATACCTAAAGTTAATTACAGCTTCTGGATGTAGGAATATGCAGGAGTTTTGAGCTATACTGTCATGCATCCATATTTATGCTATTATTTTTATTTAAATTGCATGCACGGGATGGAAGCAAATCTATGAATTTCTTTCTTATCTTTGCCTGTTGATAGCATGCTTGTCAAACTTTCACCCTTTGTAAGAAGGGATCATAAATTACAGAAATCACAGAAACAATCAGGATAGAAGGGACCACATTAGATCTTCATTCAATCTCCCTGCTCAAGCAGGGCCATCCTAGAAGACATTGCACAGGATTATGTCCAGATGGTTCTTGAATATCTCCAGTGAGGGAGGCTCCACAACCTCTCAGGGCAACCTTTTCCAGTGCTTGGTCCCCTGCACAGTAAAGTTCTTCCTCATATTCAGGTGAAACTTCCTGTACATCAGTTCCTGTCCATTGCCTGTCCTAGAGGCTGGCACCACCAAGAAGAGCCTGGGTCCATCCTCTTGGCACCCCAACTCTAGGTATTAGTACACATTGATGAAGTCCCTTCTCAATCCTCTTCTCGAGGATGAAAAGGCACAACTCCCTCAGGTTTTCCTTGTAAGAGAAATGCTTGAGTCCCCTCATCATCCTTGTTGCCCTCCACTGGACCAGCTCAAGGAGCTCCATGTCTCTCTCATACTGAGGAGCTCAGGACAGGACACAGGATTCCAGATGTGGCCTTGCTAGAGTAGAGTAGAGAGGATTTCTTAATATATTGTATCTCTGGGATTTCTTCATTCTTATTTATTACAGTTTCACTTCTGAGTTATTGCTGTACCAGTTCTCAAAACCACAGAATTTTATTGATGATTCAAAATGACCTCTTAGCAGACTCTGCCTAACTATCAAAAAGAAGCATTTTCCTTTATCAACTACATTTTATGAACAGTTTCTTTGTGCACCTGTATTACATATAAAGCTGAAATAAATACAGAAAAACCTTTGGGATATGGTACCTAACACCATTTGAAGGAGAAAAAAAAGGAAGAAAGGATAAAGAGTTGCTTAAAGGACAGTGGTAATATTTTTGGTTTTGATGCATTTCTCATGATCCATTTGATTTGGCCGAAGAACAGATTGTTCAAACTGTCACTTCAGTACTCAGTCTCTGTTCTTTATAAATGACATGAACATTATGTGAAGTTAAGCTGACACAAGGAGTTATATTCCTGAATTGGGACAGTGAGTGAGAGGTGAGGACAAAGTTGAAAAAGTAGAAGAGGCCTCCCAGTGCTCAATCTATCACCACTGGTGGATCATGTTATCTGTTTTGGCATGAGTGCACAGTTATTTTAAAATTGTTTTGTGTATTTTGTTCTGTTTTTAAATAAATATGTGCAATAGAAACTGGAAATTAATATCAATCTGGGAAACATATAACTGTTTTTTGAGTGATGATGCAGTCACGTTAATACAGGTGAATAATGAAAATACAGTAGAACAAATGGGGTTTGGTCACAGACCAACTTTTTATAGTGCCATTATTTCTTCTTTCACGTGTGTAGACAAACACTGAAAAACAGCCTTTGGTTTTCCTCTGTTCTTGTCAGTATAATTGGGATGAACATCACCCACTCCTTTTTCCCTAAACACAGAAAAAACAATGCTGCTCGTTCTGGGTTACATTGTTTTGGTTGCAATAATGACTGATTTGCTTGGGAGAAACTGTCAAGTCTCTGTGTAAATTATTAACAAACATATTTCTGTATTATTTATAAGACATTTAAAATATGGCTTAATGATAATTTAAAATGATGGCTTTAGAAAACAATTGTTTCTTTACAGTTCTTATTGACACAAACAGTTTTTCATTTTATATAGGGAATATTTCACAGAGCAGCAAAGAAAAGCACAATTTTAATAGCATGATTTTTGCATTTACCTCAACATTTTCTATCCCTTTTATAAAATATACTTTTATTGTAACAGACACAAAAAGTCTGAGGATAGAGTAGATTCACTTAGTGAATCCTGTGAATATTGTGCTAATGTTCATGTGCTGAACAACAGAAGGTATATAAAACATATTCTGCTCTTCTGCTGGACATCAGAGAGAGAGCACGGTCTCACAGTCAGGAACAATCTCTTCCACAGATACCTACCCCAAGCTTGGATTAATACATAACCCTCCGTGCAACTTTATGTTTCTGATTTTAGTTAATGTTGTTGGTAACTTCTCTGCACACATAAGGTGATGTCAGAGTGTATTTACATACTGTATGTCACTGGGCCCATATTAATGGGATCACTGATACAATAATTTCACTGGAGCACAGCCTGATTCTCATCTGGGACAAGGATATTTGCATACAGAAAACTTGCTCTAAAACTTGGGTAAAGAGAATCAAAAACTACATCACTTACCTTAAAAACTTTTTCAATCAAACTTAATTTTACTCCGAGTTTGTTCAAAACTTTAATGACTTCTTCTTCCTGAGTGTGTGCCACAGGCTTTCATGAATACTTCCTCAATTTGAGAACTACAATTAAACTCGCAGCTCTGATTCTTGATAGCAATAAGGTGAGATGTCTTAATTGTAAAGAATGAAAACAAGGCCTATTGTTGTTTAATGGTTTGTTGGACATTATTTAGGGCATAATTATTTAGAGGAAATATTTTAAATTATTTATTTCTCTAGATATAATTTTACTTATGAATTATGTAATAATTCAGGGATATAAATAAAGAAAAGCAGTCTTCAGTGTCATCTATTTTTCAAAGATTGTCTCTCTTGCATTTTTTCTTCATTAATGCACATTAGAAAGTGAAGAGAAAAACTCTTTCACAGACAATAAAAAAATGAAGTTCTGTTTTGTTAACCATCAAACTGTTTTGAAATATGGGAAGGTTATTTTTTTTTAAGCAAAATTTGGATTTTGGAAAGGAATTTTCCTGCTCACATGGAGCAATATCACAATATCAGCTCTTTCCACCAAACTATTTGGTCTTAATTAACACTTAGGTAATTACTGTGAAGCCAACATAGGAAATTCTTCTTTATTCAATCCAGCTGCATCAAGAAAAAGTGTCCAGACTCTATTAATTTCCTTTTGTTACCATCACTGCAGAATTTCTAATGGGATTGTGTTAAATAATGGGCCATCACAGACTGCATTGACAGTAACATAAGGAGATAACATCCTTTCATCAGGTTGTGTCTATTGATGATCTGGGTTGTGTAGACAAAGGGTTTATAGTCCCCTTATTTCCACCCGCCTGTACATGTTTTGTCAGGGCTGACTTTGTGCATGAAAGGATGTGGCCAGGGTCCAGAATGCTCCAGCGATTTTCTGGCAGGCAATGTTGAGTAGCAGAGCATGTTATGATATTTTTTGGGCTATACATCTTACACTTGGAGCAGAGGTATAAATATAATCTGAATATAAAAAAAAAAAATTAACAGCATGCTATTTCATTGCCTTATGTAATACTTCATTCTTCTTTTAAATGCAAGGACATAATACAGGAAAGCCAGACTGATGGGCAGAACCATTAATCAAATATTTGCAAGCATTTCTGCTGGATTTCCCTTCTTGTCATTAGAAAAGTTAGTCAAAAGAGAGTTTGAGAAGAAAAAGTCAACTTATTCACTAAAGAAAATTTCATACATTTTCACCTAGGACTGAATCCGAAGGTTCACAGGCTGCTGAAAAAGATATACACAAATGGTGACTCTGACTTTTTAATACTAATGAGGTGAATGCAGCTATGAGAGAAGATAATAAAAAATATTTTTAATCCATTTGCTTGAAAGGCAATAAAAATTCTTGTTCCTTGGTGTAACAAAAGTGTAATACAGCTTTTAAAGAAATTGCAGGGAGAGAAAGATCTAAATAAAGCTGATACATCACATTTAGTATAAGGCTTAATGGCATATAGGAGTCTCAAAATGTTATGAGGCTTAGAGAAAGTATATATTGGCATAAGTTTTATTCAAGTGTTAGATGATATGCAATGTCACCAAAACTGAGACGAAGAAAAGGTCTACAATGCTATGATAAGCAGAGGACATAATTACAGAAAAAAAATGTATTACTTTGTGAAATTTGAACTGTGATTTTATATAATAGAAGGCTTTGTTGCAATGCATCTGTGGCACATTTTGATGTATTAGGACAGGATAAGCATAGGGATGATTTGAGTGGCCAGAGAAGACACCCTGCTAAGAAGAAGATATATCCCTATGTCAAAAATAGGTGCTACATTTAATTCATTAAGACTCATCACTTTGGAGAGGACCATTTCACTTACAGGCATCTTTGATTCTGGCTTTATAACAGTGAGAAGATGAACATAAATGTTTTCCTTTAAAGGTGATCCTTCCAGTAACTGGAGACATCCCTCAGCAAGAAAAAATAAAAATGCTGGAAAACACTCCTACTCACCTTGCTCTTTTCTGAAAGACATATTGCTTTTATTCCTTCTAGTCTGAGTGCATCTGCATTGGCATTCTAGTTTGGATCAGAAGACATCTTTTGCTGTGGCTCTCCTGATTCACTCTCAAATTATTTTGATTTTAGAATTGAGTGGTCTTGGAATTAATGAGATTTAATTATCTTGAATTATCTTGAATGATACTAAACCACAGGTACACATCAGGAGCACACCTGGTACACTGCATCCACAAATGGACATTCAGGCCATAGGGACTCACAAGGGTCAGTTTTACACACCCTCTTCCCTCCATACAGTGTGGGCATTCATCCTCAAAGTCAACTATTTTTCTTCATAAATTTGTGCTTATTTGCACACGGTAGTTCCTGAGGTAGATGTAGCCTTGGTGTTGAGTGCTCTTCATTGTTTGAGGATGTAACAAAAAACTAAAATCACTGGCCTTTAGTAGGCAATAAAGCATACCTAATGGAAATGCAAAATATTTTTTGTTGCTTTATGAAAATAATCTCATTCAAAGTTTTTCTTAGAGTCTGCAGGAAAAAAGTTGATATTGATTATTTCCTTGAAACTTTTGACAAAAGAAGTCTTGTTTCATTCCCATCTTTTTCCTCTCTCTAGTTTTAACAAATGAGCAAGCCTAGCAGAAGGAAGGCCTGTGCAATTTATCCTAGGGTTTTAGTAGTGATTTTATTTGCTAAACCTATTCAATCATTTGTTCTAAGTGTATTTAGAACATGCCATATTGAGCTAATACTGAATGGCTGTCATTTGCATTAGTTTAGTACAATGAACTAAAGAGAACATGAAGACTCCAGTGAAATCACTTGGTTTATATATCATAACTGATTAATCAAAAAAAGTAAATGGTAAAAGCTTATTTTGGCTCAGCAGACAATTCCAAAAGACATCTGAAGTTCAAAAGTGATGTTTGAATGTCTTGTTAATTTGACCTTTATATGTACTTTGTCTTGTTTGAGGAAAAAATGAAGAAATGAGCAAAGATATCTTCTCATAAAATCACAAGAAAATTCTTATAATCACTTAATTTACTATTGTTTTCTGAAGTAAATGTTTTCTATTTATCCAGCAGAGGGAAATTAAAGGGCTGTGGAATTTCAAGTTAGATTAAATCCTGTGAGCCATATGGGAAACAAAAATCTCCCTGGTTAAAGAAAAGCAAACAGTCTTAGAAAAGAGTAATTAAACTGCAACTAAAGTACTTTCATGAAACACAGATTAGTGAGTCCCTCAAAGTAGAAAATATGTAATTTTATATAACATTATGACTAGGTCTGATGATAAAAAGATAATGTAAACTTCTAATACAATCTTATGATTCATGATAAAAATCCCCAAACATTTTTCAGAAGACTTCAGACTGTCTCAAATTGCAGATTTATGGATGTTTCTTTGAAATTCTGACTGTGATGCTTAAAAGCAAAAGATAAGCAAATAATTTAGCAAATGCATCTATATAGTATTCATACTAACTGTGATGCTTAATTAATGTCTTTTTTATACTGTGGCAGCCAAAACTGCACACAGGACTTGAGGTGAGGCTGCCCCAGCTCAGAGCAGAGCAGGACAATCCCCTTCCTTTCCTGGATGGTGATGCTGTGCCTGATTCCCCCCCAGGACAGGGTTGGCCCTCCTGGCTGTCAGGGCACTGCTGACTCAACTTGCCATTGACCCAGACCCCCAGGTCCCTTTCTGCAGCGCTGTTTTTAGCATTTCTCTTCCCAGTCTGTCTGTACATCCAGGGTTGTCCCATCCTGTGAATCCAGCACTTTCTCCTGTTGAATTTCACAAGGTTGGTGATTGTCCAGCACTCTGATTTGTTGAAATCTCTGCAGAGCCTCCCGGTTTTGGAGGGAGGCAACAGCACCTCCCAGTTTTGTATCATCTGCAAACTTCCTTAGTATCCCTTCTAGACTTGTTTCCGAGTCATTTATGAGGATGTTGAAGAGCATGGGGCTGAGGTTGAAGCCCTGCAGAACCCCACATGTGACAGGTCACCAGTCTGATGTTGCCCCATTCACTCTTACCCTTTGTGCTCGACACAATCTGAACAGAGGTCTGCACTGGGAAGTCACCAAGCCTGTCTGCTGTGTGCATTGGTATTACATGGATAAATCCTCCAGTTCTTTCCACACTAAATAGTAATAGTACTATTAAATTCATAGATATCGACTATAGCAAACTGATGTATAAATATTCATGTAGGTGAATGCTTACATTTTTGTGGTAATAAGCTTGCACAGCAAGACTTCCACCTTAATGCTAAAATTTTGGAGATGACCCAGTTATTGTATCCATTTCCATTCACATATGCCAACATTCATTTTTTTTTTCATGTAAGTGACCATTGCTAGGCATTAAAATATCAGGAGACCAAGTCCAGCCGTATTTTTTTAGTATCAGTTTTTACTGTGTATTTAGCATTCTTGGCTCTTTATGGGTGTGTTGGAAGAAAACTTTTCGGTCAGTTACCACTAAAGAAGCTATAGTTGACCTAACCTTCTGATGAAAACTTTTACAAGATATTGTTGGATCTTATTTGCTACTAAAGCAGCTATATAAACTTTTTCTTTCTAAGAGCTAATGCACACTGTTCCTATTTGAGAAGTTCAAACTTTCATTATCTTTGTGCTTTTAGGTTCTCATCCTCACCACCCTTATTTCATTTTAAGAAATCAGATTTAGCAGGCTATTACAACCCTTAGGTATTGTGGTTTACTTCTTCACTCATTTCGCCTTCTGCATTTCATTATGCAAGTATTTCTTTTTCACTGCCCTGAAGGATTTCTTTTTCATTATGTTGACCAGAATTTGCTTATGTGTCCTCATTTTGTTTGTATTAAAAATTTATGTAAAAGTATTTGTAAATAGGAACAAACCATATAGCTCATATCTGGAATCAGATATGCTCTGCACATACAATGCAGCATAAGAGACATAAAAAGGAGAATTGAATGTAGTCCCTGCTACATGGGAAAGCATGGAATTAATTGGCAAAACATCTGGGAAGTGATTAAGATGATTTTTAATATAGGAAGGAAGAAGCCCTAACATCACAGCTTGTCCCAGACAACCTGCAGGATGCAGCAATCTGTCACAACAGTAACGGAGTATGCTAAATGTCAAACCAAATGGTCAGCCCATCCCAACACACACATGACTTTGAAAAACCTTTTCATCCAGGGACCTTCAGAAGATATCTTCACACAAAGAAGATAAAAATATGATGGTTTGGATGTTTCTCATTCTATTTCTTAAAATATATGAAGTTTATTTAACATTTTACATCTCAGTGAAATTCCTTGCCTGGAGATTAGACAAGGAAATATGAAATCATGTTCTTTCTCTTTTATATCTTGCATATTTATCATTCCATCTTTTCTTGTCATCCACACCGACAGTATTTCCTTTTGGTTGTTTTTTTTGAAAATGCCAGTCCCTCTTCTCAACAGTAGTTTTCCATAGGTCTCCCTATCGATTTCTTCAAATATATAATGCTTAACATTCCATGAGTTTTTGGAAACGGTGCTGCTCAGGAGCCAGAGGAAGTCAGGCAAAGGTGCTCTTCTCACTTGTTCTTTGATTACAAGGTGCAGGGCACAGAGTGGCAGCAGGCTGGTGATCCCACAGCTGACTCCTAAATCCTGATTATAAGGCAGCCATTTTGCTTAAAGAGCTCCAAGATAGTCAATATGGGTGGCTTCCTTAACTCATTTCAAAGCCACCCCGTTGGAGCCCCACCTAACAAGTTTCCCCAGAAGATAATGCTGCTGGTGACTGCACCAGTTGCATCAGACCCAGCTCCACAGTACTTTAAAAGAGCTCCCTACTTCCCGGCAGATGTTATTTCCAGGCAGGTCACTCTGAGTGGCCAAAGGGATAGGGTGAGTTCTTGTGGGCAGAAAATATATCCATGGAAAGGAAAGGGCCAGACTCTTAACGGGGGTCAGGCACCAGATTGCCTATGGTGACAGGAGCACAGGCTGCTTTGGAAAAGGGGGGGCCTTGAGCAACAGCAAATGTTTTTCTGCCACTAAGCCTGGGGGAAAAAATGCCTGCATCCCTTTTGCTTCTTGTTGCCCTTCCATGACCTGGATCCTACTGAGAGTACCTCTGATAATTTATTTACTTCAGCTTTGGGTTAAAAGCAAAAAAGAAGCTCTGCATGGATTTTAGTAAAACTGCTATAAATCCCAACCCAAATATGAACAATGCCAGCAGGTGTCTAAGACTCTATGGAACAGGCCACTGGAAACACATTTGTGTCAGCTCAGTGCTGTGCAGGGAAGCAATGGGCTTCCTGATGGGTGGATACTCCTACATAATTTAGACTGTAAAAATCCTTTCTCAGTTTATTCAATGCGTTAGTTCAAGGTCCAGGGAAGCCAGTGTCATGCTACTCACTATGAAGCCTTTTTCTGTGCTGAATTTCTCTAAGTCTATGTTCATTTTGTCAGTTTTATCCCATGCTACTTTGCAGACTGTCGTTTAATATTAGCAGTATTTTAAATGATGGCAACAGGCTCACTGTGGTATTGCACCAAAAGTAAAAAAAAAAACCCTGAAGCTTGGAGAATAATTTTTTTCTTCTTGATGATCTATCTTTGTTCAAAATGTATTTGAAATTACTGGGTCTGTGACTCACAGGAAAAAGGAAAAAAGGTGACAGAGGAGGGGGGAAGTGTACAGATGGCAACTTGAATACTTTTTCTGGCAAAGCTATAACAATACCAGAGATTATTTCCAGACTGTTTATTATACTGGGTCCATCCTACTGTGTGGTAATTACATTACTGAGAGCTTGAGACCCATGTACAATATGGAATCAAATTACAAACAAGTACTGCTAATCTCCAGTCCTCTTCCTTGTCACTGTGAATTTCCCTTTCTTACCTTGTAGGAAAGGATGGTAACTGAAAACAGGGGAGGCCTTTCAATGGAGGTTTATAGCATATACTGAATAGAGAAACAAGGGTCATGCAGGCAAAATCATGTCTGTGTACACAGCTGCACAACTTGACACAGGATTACTCCTCATTCCAGTTGAACTCCAAAGTTCATCATCTGAAAGCAGCTTTTGGACAGCAGCAACTGTGGTTCTGTATCAGCAGGACAGGTAATAGTGGCATGATCATTACCATAAGCTGTGGTTATCCAAACCCTATATAGTCACCTAAGAAGTTGCTGTAGAGGGAGGTATATGATTATATAATTATTAACAGAGGCTTTGAGTTTATACAATGAGGTTGCCTTGGGAGAACAGTGTGTCCCTGGCTGGGGAAAATTCCTGTGACTGATATCCAGCTCTCTCTCTCTTTGTCTCCCCTGGACACAAATAGTTATCCAGTTGGTGCCCAGATTCTAGAGGAGTAGCTCACTTCTCCTTTTACTTAGTACCATCATATTGTAGTGATACAGTCAGTATTTCCTGAAGAGCAGACTGCACATGGCAGCCAGCAACCCCGGGGAAAGTGGGGCTCCCTCACTCATAACGGCAGCTTGGGAAGGCAAAAGTCCCAGCTCCAAATGCCCCTGATTCCTTCTTCTTCCCCCTCCTCATATGCTGATCATGATGCCACAAGGTATGGAAGTTTGGTCAGCTGAGATCAGCTTACCTGGATGCATACCCTCCCAGATTCTTGTGCACCAGCAGCCTGTTTGCTACTGGGAGAGTGTGAAAAGCAGAAAAGGCTTTGATGCTGTGCAAGTACTTCTCAGCAGTAACAAAAACAATTCCTGTGTTATCAACACTGTTTACAGCACAAATCTAATACATACTCATATGCTGGCTACTATGATGAAAATTAAGTATTCCAGCCAAAGCAGGTACATGAGTGCACATGTACATGACCCAAATGCTAGCAGTCCTCACAGATTGCAAAACCTCTGGGTAATACCTGGCCTGTGGTACAGATCTGCTACATAAGTGCTAAAACCCATCAAATTTCTGGTATAGATGAAACAAATTATCAAATAGGCTAATTAAAAAAAAATAGAAAGGAAAAGCCCTCCATCTAAATTAGCTGTGCATCAAAAAACTTTATTGTGTAAAATTAGAATGATTTACAAGACATTATCCTTAAAAAGCATGAGCATTTGAAGAATATCTGAATTTTGGCAATATGTATATATTTGAAAGTATGTGATTCTTCTGTTCAGCAACACTTGCGCTCTCTTTTCAAACAGTCCTTCATTGCAATGTTACATGACTTAGAATATGTACAAGATTAAGGCCAACCTTGCTATAAAAATCATGCCTCACACCCAACATGAGCTTCTGAATTGGTATCTTTTATGGAGCAAAAAAAAATCAGTGATGAGGAAAAGTTAACAGCTAACTGCAGGCTTTAGTAGATCTGAAGTAGCAAAGACAAGGAATATGTGTATTTCAAGCTCACAGAAAATTACCTTTAGAAAGCAGGATTAAAAATATATGAAATATGCAATGATAAAACAGCTATTTTAACATAAGATAAGCAGAACACATAATGCCTGTCATCTCCTTTTTTTCACAGTTTAATTCACTTTTTTCTTGTTTGGGCAAAGAGAATTTCCTGTGCAGTTTGAGAAGTGAGTAGTAGCATGAATGTATATGAGTTTGATATGTATAATGTCTGGAATGTTATTGAGTAGAGATCACAAATCTTCACTGCCTAATTTCACAAATTCCTATTGGAGTACTATAATAGCACTGAGAAAGATACGCCTTGGAAATGCAAGCTTTTAATAGGGGCCTATTTGTCCTGCAACGATTGCACTTGACCAAGCTTTAATGAAACATAAGAAATTGTTAAAGCTCTCACAGCCTTCTCACTTGTCAATGTCCTTTCCATTCTGTGTGAGTAAGACCAAAAGATGAATGAGCTGTAAGTCACTTAAGTCCACACAGGAGGTAAAATGAAACTACCACTTTGAAAAACTGACCTACAGATAGCTTTCACACTAACTAAATTGCACCACATGGCAATGTCAGATTTTCTGTCTTATAAAATCCAATAAAAAAACCCATGCAGAAGACAACCTACATTTTTCAACAACTCACGAGTCAATACAACTGTCTCAGACCTTAACTCAAAATCAGTAATTACAAAAAAAAGTACTTCAATTTTGCACTAGCATCTGAATTAAAGAATCAGTAGAAATTCTATTTAACTTTCATATTATATATGAGCATCTGCAAATATCAACAATGCATAGTAAATGGTCATTTAGGTCAATATCAGCTAGAAAACACCAACACCAGAGATGCACTCTTGCAGTGACTGTATGGTGTGAATGTGTCAGCTTGGCAGTGAAAGGTGGGCCTTTCAAGATGAGGAGTAAGAGGATGCTCTATTCCCTCATTTCCCATGTGCCTTCTTCAAATATGCAACAGATGGCCTTATTACTTTGGGTGCAAAAATGCTCTGTGCAGCCTTGAGTGAGTGCCTTTGCAAATAGAAATGTATTCAGACATGCCTTTGAAACTACAGAGGTTCAAACCTTCAAAGCCCAACATCAAAGAGGTTATGAAAAAATGGCAAAGACTAAGTTTCAGAAATTAAACTAAAGACCTATTCCCTGCTCTACATACCAAAATATGAATGCTTAATTAGTGAGGAAGGATCTGTAGTCCATTTACAAGAGACATCTATTCTAAGCAGGCTGTGGGAAGGCCCAGGCCCAAGGCAGGTATGGCTGGGGAGAGTGTGGATGAAGTCCTTGAAGAAGAGGCCAGTTCCATGCACAGAGCACCTCTTGAGCAAGGCTGGCAAAAGCATGCCAAGCCCAAGGCACAAAAGGAAAAAATACTGGGAGAGTTAGCATCATCATCAACATTCCTGCTCTTTTCATACTCCTCTTTGTGGTAAGCTCTAACAGAGATTGTGCTAGTTCTTTTACCATCTGGCTTGGAAGTGACCCCAAACTTAGTATGGCAAATCTGTAGTGAATCCTACACTGATCAATGAAACAAATTCTGATTTCTGTCATCGGAATAAATACAGTTAATTCTCATTTGTTCTCATTAAAACCATATGAAGAGTTAAAAATAAAAAGGAAACAACAACCTAAAATCGACAACTCAAAAATGCCCCAAATATACAAACATTAAAACCAAGTAAGCTTTAAAAGAACTGTTCTGAGACAGGCCCATTGAATCATAAAAATTCTTCTATGTGTGAATTGAAGCTTTCTATTCACTTTCTACACCATAGGCTAACTCATGAAGTGTTATGCACTATTGAAACAATTTCCTGGTTTAAAACTGCTAACCTCTTCAATGCGTGTCGCAGACATCTTTCATGAGAAATCCTTTCTTAGGATTTCTGAGAAGCTGTAGTTCAGCAACTAGATGTAAACAATAGTTATTTGTTGTTATGGAATGCAACAAGTCTACTTGTGATTGGGCTATCTTGTCTGTTTATGGTTGATAGCCAATGAAAGATTGAGCTCTCAGGACAAGAGTCAGAGAGAGCTGCCTTTGTTATTCATTCCTTTCTTGTCTCGAGTTAGTTAGCAGCCTTCCAAGAGAAACCCTCTCCCCTTTTCCATCTTCTTTTTAATATAATGTAATATATACTTATTATAACATAATAAATCAAGCCTTCTGATGAAGACAACATATTCACCTCTCTCTCATTCTGAAAACCCTCCTGAACACTGTCACAAATGCGAAAGGCAATTCATTACACACTAAAATACCAGTAACAAATAAATACAGCTTCATCATACTTCTAATAGTTGCTTGTTACCTGTTCACAATAAATAGGTGGTGACAGTGAAATTTGTACTAAAAGATTACTTCCCCTGATGCTTATCAACTCCATTCCATCTGACAGTGTTTATCACAGGTCTTTTGCCTCTATAAGTTAAGTATAAAACAGGAACAAAAAAAGAATGTGAGGGAAAGAGTGATTGACCTTAGCTGTTTAGGAAAGTTTTCTAATTTGTTCTTCCATAAGCTACTGAGAAAAAAGAGTATGCATTCATAGTGTGCTATTTCCTATTACAACTGAATGGACAGCTTACTTCCATCAAAAGATCTCATCCCCAAATTCCGGATTGCAGATTTTTTTTGCTAGTCTTTGTCATAAACCAAGTCTAAAGCTTATTTGAACATAAAGTAGGTAATTAAATTTTCTAAATTGGCAAAGTAAGTAGCATGCACTCCTTAAAAGAGAAAAGCCCTTTTTCCTGGGTTAGTTTTTTGCAATTTTACTGACTTAATCAGGTAAGCTTCAAGTCAGGATAAAATCAGCAAAAGAATAGAATAGGAGGACAAATGACTTCTGTCTTTCAGTAACAAGCTGTTAATTTGCTTCCACTTATAAAAAGGCACCTCCATTCCTTTTCAAAACTTCAGATATCAATATGTGGTCCTCTTAATGATTATGCAGTATATACCTACTAGCTACTATTTTCAGTACCAATTTCTTAAATTATCCTAATATTTTGCATATATATTTAGTGAAAGATTTCTTTCTGAGAGATTTCTTTTTCTTAACAGGAGTTTGAACTCCTCTCAAATTTCAGAAAGATTTTCTTGATAAATCATGTAATAAAACTGTGGGGATTGCTTTTTTATTTTACTTAACTTGATTTTTAAGAAGTTAAATGAAAGAAATAAAATGTTTTCTATTGAAAAACTTTTTCCCTTGACTTTTATTACCTATGAGCTAGTTGTGGAAAGTCATTAAGCATTGATGCCTAAATGATTTCTTTAAATAGTAGTGACAATTTTCCATGGTGAAATGTGTCCTATTACTATTCATCATATACATACATCATACTACATTAAATAGAAACTATTTCAATTTCTAAAACCTTATTAACCTAGGTAATTATTGTTAGAAATAATAAGCACACACTTTTAAAGGTGCTTGTCATCTTTTTTGACCAAAAAAAGCATGTATGCTTTTAGACCTGTATGTGATAGAATATGTTCCAAAATTTCTCCAATTGCAAAGGTTTTTGATTAAAATTTGAAAGTTTTTTGTAAGTTTTTGTAGAAAAACAAACAAATCTTTCATATTAGAAACACCTTGACCCCACTTCACTTCTTTCCTTGCAAGGGAGAAAGAAAAAACAAAGGGGGAAAAAGAGGTCCTTTTAGGCATAGTGGCTTATGACTCATAAATGCATATGTCCTGAACAAAAATTACCCATTCAGGATGCTTATAGTCTCTTTTAAAGCATTCTTTTAAACCCCTATTTGTCTTAAAATTACTGAATTGGAGAGATAAAGATTACATCTGTGCTAAACTGTATTGAGTTTCATTTATTTTTTTCTTCTGCAAAATCCCACTGTTTATAAAGGAGGTGTTCATACTGATTGCTATTGTGCTGACAAAATAACTTCCATCCTTAAAATCTTTTGGGTTTTGTACATTCATTTAGTAGATAGGTAATTTTAAAAAAAAATGTTAGATGTTTTACCCAAACAACTGAAGCACATTAAAAAAAAAAAATAAACTATGACAGTAGATATTAAAACTTCACTGTAGAGTGCTTATAACACATTTGCTGTTTTATAATCATGACTGCTATTTCTGTTAATAGCTGAGACTCATCCAAATGTTGCAGAAAATAAAATTCTCACAGAATTCCTGAATAACTGTAACATATATCTTGATCAGAGGACGAGTCAAAACATTAATATATGGTTTTCTTCAAATGTTTTGAGTACAAACATAAAGTTTCCCAAAATGAATGAAAGATATATTTAAATTTCTGTTTAACATTATTACAATATAATAGCTTCATCTGTTACTCTATCTTCATTAGTAGCAAAGTTTTGCCTGGTACCAGGGTAATTTTCAATTTTCTGTCTCTTACCCAAAGTAGGACTTTCAGAGATGCTAAGCTGGAAAAAATCTTGTTTTTGGAGGACGAGAAATGCTCAACTGTTCCTCCAACATGGTAATCCAACTAAATTCACCAGTACTGAGACATCCAGAAAGAATGATCCTGGTGGAAATGAGGTATTGAATTCCTTTTTGTCCTCTTTTATAATGAGCAGCACAAGTATTTTCTAGGGAATTTACAAGGTTCTATTAATTGATGCCTATTAATTTACTTAAAATCCCTGAAGAAAATATGTTATGTAATTACAAAATATTATTATTCCTCCTTCAAAGTATGGGCTTTATTCCTCATTTTACAAGTGGAGCATTTTGTCTGCTTTTCTGCTGGCTAAGTTCCAAAGTGGGAAGACTTTTAATTACCTGCTAGAATGATAAGGGCCATTAGGCAGCTCTGGGTGCAGCTTCTCATTGAGAAACCAGTGCTTCCAGCCTACAGAGGATTGTATGTGCCATCTACTGCACAGGAGTCAATTAAAATCTGAAACGTCAGCTGAAGAAGAGAAAGACGAGCTGTGATGGCATTATGCTAATTGATTCCTGTAGTTGTACTGAAGTGAGTCATAGAACAATATTATAGGATTAGTCATTCAGATGTATTGGAATCATGGAATCGTTCAGGTTGGAAAAGAACTTTTAAGATCATTGAGTCCAACCATTAACCCACACTGCCAAATGCACCACTAAACCACGTCCCTAAGTGCTACATCTACAAGTCTTTTCATAATATAAGATGAATGCTCTTTCCAGTAAAGCTCATTTTGTTTATCTAACCTTTGATTAATGGTTTTTGAAGTGTTACTATTTCCTGCCACATATTGATTACTGTAATTGAACAGTGCTCTAGTATCTCAGCAAGTGTACAAAAATCAGACATTCATCTGAGCATGTTTCTTAAACAGAAAAATTAATTATCATGATACTCATATTGACAATTATTTATGTTAATATTCTAGAACATATGTTTTCTGTCTTACCATTTCCTGCTATACCAAAACACTCCATGTGCATTTGAATTGCTTTTTACTTGGTATTCTTGGTATTGCGTATCAATACTCAAGGAAGAACAGAAATATGGGAGAAAAAATTCTTATCTTGATTTTTAGATAACTTCACTGTATTTTTTTCCACAGTGATTAATATTTAAACATACAGTATTTGCAAACAAAAAATCTGAAAATGTGATCTTGTAAAGGATGAAAAATATTAACTGTCTGGCCCGCATGATATTGTGTAGTAAGAACTGGGTGTATTACTGTACCTCATGAAATCTTCTTGTACCTATTTTACAGAATGGAGAGAATTTCTGGTTAAACAGCAACTCCCTCGAGTCCATGCAATATTCCAGTCAGATGGAAATATTCATTATGAATTAACTAAAGTTGAGCATGTTAGACAATGATAATAATATGAGTCATTTAAATCACATTGATTTATATGTACTTTTCCAAATATTACTCACTATGAAGGAGGATGAATGGGATAACCAATCAATTGTTCTTGAGTAAACAGTCAACTATAGAAAGGATAGCATTAGACAGAGGTTATCACAACTGTATTCATCAAATACAGATGCTGAGATGGGATGAAGATAGGAACTCCACAAACAACAAAGCTAGCCTTTCTAAGAAACATAGCAAATCTTTCAGGTTTATCATAAACTTCAGTATAATCATGCCAGAAAATATTTAGGTATGCCATGGCCATTTACTATCCAGTTAAAGTTTATAGAAGCCTTCTTAAGTGGAATAGTACATGAGTTGTATTTGACAATAGGTGAAGCAGGGGATGTTCTTTAAAAATTTGAAGATGATCCTTAACCACACAGCAGAACTGCACCATGCAGAGGTAACTTCAATGAGAATGTAAGCTATAGAAAAGGGTAAGCTCATGACTGGGAGACACCACTATCCTAATCAATTATTCCTAGCTATTTTTACTGTGGTACTCCCCTTCTGGAGCCTGCACCAAAAGGTGGGACATTCCACTACTAGAGATTCTGCAAAGAGCATTGCTTCTTTCTCCTTTGCCATAGTACAGCCCCCTTCATCCACTGGTCCTGCCTCCCATGGCCTCTTTTTGTATTAGTTTCCTTTAAACTGATTGTTCATATTCCCACTTTCTTTCAACCTTCTCTCTTGGCTGAATCTGCACTAAAAGAACTTTCTTTTAGGAGAAAGGGGCTTTTCATAGTGTTACAAGGTGGAGGCTAGGGAAAAGAAAACTCTGACCTATTTTCTCTGACCTAGGTACTTGAGAATGAATTCTGCTGGTCAACACAGCAGGATGTTAGTCTTTGATTGTAGCTTGTACCTATTAATAGGTCACAAAACAAAGTTTGTCACAGCTCAAGGTGTGTGATGCTGTCATTCGCTTATAAGAGGAAGAAATAAAGCAAAGGATGGGTTTTTTTACATTCTTTTTGTTTGATTGGTTTGGTTTTTTGGTTTGTTAAGGATATTTTTCTTGGTTTTGTTACACTGTTCCTGGACCACTATAAGCTATTCTGATATTTTATTTCTGGTGTAGCTGGAGGTGTCTATTTATATTTGAAGGGCAGAACACTGTTGCTCTATACTGACAAAATACAGATCAGTTGCATATTCATTTCAACAGGACCTGGTAGGATATCCAGCAGGAATGTCCTTGTGATTTTTGGAAAGTAGCCGGTCATTCTGATTGCACAAAATGTCCACACATAAGAATTATTAAGAGGATTGTACACTGAGTAATTGTTATTTCTTAAAATCTGGACATAAATTCTTATCGCCTATTGAGAGATTGAAGAACTATTTGAATTTAACATCCCAAATAACACCTGGGAATGCTCATATCACAGCTCAACTGCTTGGGGTTGGATTGTGCTCCATAGCCAGATCACAAGTGGTAGTCATTTTTACTTAAAAAAAAAAAAAGTAAACAGACTCTAAAACTTTCTACTGAGCAGAGAAAGGGAGCACTCATTGCTAGTATAAGGCCTACTCTTGCCTGTGCAGTCTGCATGCTGTTAATCCTGCACTGCAAGATTTAAATTGTAAAATAAATTCAGATTTCATGCAATAACACTTCTCTTTGGCTTAATTTAACAGTCCTGATTATTGACTTAGTGGTGGGTTATAAATTATTAAATGGCAACAAGCTTGTCTGGTTCAGGTATATTCAGTCTGTAACTAGGGAATCTTTCTTTTCTGGACATGCTCTTGTCTGTATTTTCTAGATGGAAAGCAGAGTGTTAGAATCCCATTGGTCACTACACATGTCCTCAATCCAGCCAATAGCAGGTAAAGGACAAAAGCAGGAGGATATTCCACAGGAAAGCTTTGTCTAATTTGTGTTGAGTTGGATTCAGTACATGTGGGGAGGGAAAGCTTCTGTTTGGTTTTATGCTTGAGAGTTTTTGTTGTTGATTTTAACCTCAGATACCTGTTTGCCTTTGAAAGCACATTAGCAGGTCAATTTTGTCTACCAAGCTTCACTGTCACCAATCTCCACAGTTAGTGAGTCCCATCCAGATTCTTGGTAGCAGATCTAAAAGTTTCATTTTATATTGTTTCCAATATATATTGTTTTATATTTGGTTTATTTTATATTGTTTTCTTGAATCACAAATGGTGTTACCTCTGGGTGACTCAGCATTTGTATTAGTGCCCTTTCCTGCCTCCCATGTCCTTTATGAAATGTTTTAAATTCAGCTTTGCCTTTTACTATTATCCCAATTTTGCTGCTCACATAAGAATGAGAAATTCTGCAAAAAGTTGGCAAAGGGTATCTAAATCAAGGCACGAATGAGATTTCAGTGGGTAGATAGATTTCTGTGACAGAAGAGAAATAAGAATGAGGAGCTGGTTTTTTTGTCCATTCCCATCTGTTTTGAAATAAAAGCCATGCAGCCTTTGTAAGTGTACAAGAGAAGTAAAGGACACGCAGTCTTTTTGACCAAAAAAAAAAAAAAATCAATTTATTTCCCCGCACAGGAGCTGTTAATGGCAATTGTTAGCACCTACATGGAATTCTATTTTTCTTCTTTCCAGGCATACTGAGCCGCATTTCGACAGGAAATAAATAGCTTATTACTTTCTGGGTTAGGAAATAGCTTCTATAGAGATTCTTGACTGGGTAGATGAGACTTCTCTCTATATGAAAAGAAATTACTTGTGTGTCATTATTCATTTCATTCTATCTGTATTAAATTATTTTAGATGTGTTTAATTAAGAGAGAGGTTGCTTTTCTACAGCTATTTTTATATTATGAACGCCTTTCTTTTATAATGGAAATAACTTTGTGGTCTTCTAAAGGAATCTTCCCAAAAGTTAACGGGTACAAAATCTGTTTCTTGCTGCCAAGTTGATTGTATATTAGTTAGGTATGGAAAGTTGAATGTAGCATTGTGTGTCCTGTATGGGTTTTATTGTAAAGTTGGTTATTTTTTATAAGTTAAGATTTTGGTCTGACCCTCGGTTACCGCCATGTTCTACCTCATAATGGTTTGTTCCTCCCGCCAGTTACCTGTCCATCATTGTAACCAACCCCCTTTCATTCTGAGAAATTTCTATGTCAATCTTCCTTTACCTAACATATGATTTGTCCCCTGAGCCTTTTCCCTCCCCTGGGCCATACCTATTGGTTCAGTTGTGTCCCTCGCTCCTCCCCTGGATTTCGTTCATTGGTCCCTTGTGTCTCCTCGTGTCACGCCCTTCCCCTTTATCGGTGCCTCCCCAACGGTTTTTCTCTGACACCGTTACTGGCCCTGCCTGGGTCAATAAAGCGCCTTGGCGTCCATACATGTGTCCATTCCTGACTTCCTTCGCCTCAGTGCTTCGCAGTCCTGCTCTCACCTGCGTCACAACGCCGCAGGCAGAGCCACTACTCAGGGGGTCTCGCAGAGAACCTGGGAGTGGCGAAATTCGTAGTCTCTACCGGTCACTCCGGGAGCGGCTAGCCGGACCCGTCAGCTCCAGTGGCCGCAGGATGAGACTGCAGTTGAACAGAATCCTTTTTGTAAAAAGAGCAAATAGATGAAGCAAGGGATCCTGTATTGGTATTATCTAACATTTTTTACATACATGTCATAGCAAAAGCAGGAAAAAAAAAGGGAAAAAAAAGAATATTATTAAATATTTTTGCAGAGTCAAAATAGCATCATTGTTTGTTTAGCCAGTTATGGAAATATGTTAACAATCTTTCCTGAAAAGGAATATCATCTTTGCTATAGACAAAGATTACTCACTACATTATAAAACATAATGCTTGATAGTTTTCTGCCTGTAATTTGCATGGAATTTGTATTTTTTAGGATTCTTTTGATATGATGCCATTGTCATGTTTGGGATTGGTGTAACTGGAACATTTGAGACCCCATTTGAAACTGGCATTTTCACACTCTGGCTCATCATGACAGCAAAGACTGAAGTGCTTGATATGGACATCATGCAGCAATAAATTTAAGTTTAAAAATACTGTATTTTGCTAGCCAAGGGTCTTTTGCTGCCATTAATATGTTTAAATGTTTTGCTGATCCACCTGGCCCATATTCACTCATGCATGTAAAAGCCATTAAATATTTTTTTGCCCCATATTGCTTTCTGCCCTTGGCAAACACCTGTTTATCCATATGGCAAAATAGGCCCTATCAAAACTAGTGTTTCTTAGCAATCACTATTTGATTCATTTAATGCCCTCCTTCCCAAACAAAAAAAAAACCAGCAAAACACAACCAACCAACCAACCAACCAAACACAAAACAACAAACAAACCCCCCAAAAACCAAACAAAAGCAAAGTAAAAGAAACCCAAACCTACAGAAAAATTACTTCATTTGGGGTTAAAATAATTTGGAGGTGTTTTTGTCTGATATTTTTATTTTTCCTAGAATCTCTTCTAATATTTTATTTCTTTGCAGCAATCAATAAATTCATTTGCCTCTACAAGAAGGGAGGTTTAAGAACTCTATCCAGAAAGACCTGATTTTTTTGCAGAGCTCCAGTGTAACTCTTACAATATTCTCTTAGCTATCTATATGCTTCATGAATTTTTAATTTCACCCCAAAGGTTATCTGTTCTTAATTTTTAACTTCTTTGATGTTGAAGAGCATTTACATGACAAATAAACATATAATGAGATTGGAAAAGACCTTGCTTGACTGGCACTGATTGTTCTTATCTTTACAGATCTTAGCTTTTCTACAACATGGCACAACTTGCACCACGGCCACAACTAATCACTTGGTGCCACACGTGCAGTGAGCCTGTTGCTTTCTGGCAGTTCTGGATTTATACAGCAAGGTCTGTGGGCAAGCTGCAGTATGGCTCGGTCTGTGAAATCCTTGGGAAAGACAGAAGCTCAGTGGGAGCTAAGGCTGCCTGAGCACTTCAAGCAGTCTGCTGTAGCCAGACTGAAATGAGCAGTTCAGATAGGTGCTCAGGTCATGGCAGTTTCTCCTTGAGGCTGACATGAACCGCCCTCTGCATCTAGATGTTGTGTCTAGAGCATCTGGGAAATGGAGGAAAGCTTGAACTAAATGGGTACTTTGTGCAAACATCTTTAGGTTGTTAACTGTCTCTGGTAATGATAAAACTTTAACTGTACAGGCTATTTCCACCACAGACCATAAAGAGGAGGTAATAGCTCGTGTGCAGATGTAAAAGCACTTGAGAGAGTGATAAAGGTTAGAAGGTAAGGTGATGCCAGCCCTATGTTTCAACTGAAGACAAAAATGCCAGTCAGAGCCCATGAGAACTTTTTTTTTTTTTTTTAGCAAAAATAGGCCCTAAGATTACCTTTGCTCAGTATCTAGAGCTTCCTTATGCTGAATCTTAATGACAGTCTCCTGTTCCCTCCAGTACTGGAAGTCTACTGGGGTTTAATCTGACATAGTGCTCAGGGGAAGAAGGGGAAAAATAGTTGAGAGACCTTCACCAGAAGCCTTTGCCTAGGTAGCCATTCCCAGGAGACCAGGTAAACTGGGAAAGGCTCAGGCAGTCCTAAGGGTGATGCAGAGCAAAAATGGAGTATGTAAGGGCATCAGACTCTGTTCCATGGTGACTATTACACTTTATTGAGAAGGGGCAGAAAAAAAGCTAGCAAGTTATAAACAACTTGTGTGAGACTGCTTTTAGGTAATACTGTATTGATTGCACAAAAAAAAAAAATTCTAGCTGTAAAGCAGCAACCTTTAATGAAGGTTCCATCTTAAATCACAGTATACAATGAAATCACTTCATATATGTTGCTAAGAAACTTTCTGTGAGTAGTTCCCAAGCTCATAGCTATGGGATATATCACCTGGTACTATCCATAAATTACCTAGAGCCAAATGCGTAAAGAGGTAATGCTGAAATTACAGCATTGAACTACTGCAGGCACTATTAACAGTAACCAGAGAAATAGGCACACTATCTGTGTCCCCCATTAGCAACCTAGGTTAACAGAGTCCCAGGCATTTCTGGCAGAGCTCATCTGTCACATGATTATGGTCCTGTTGCCACAGATAACTAAAACACTGCCAGTGCAGAGCAGTGCCCTGACTGTATCATTTATGAGCCTGACAGTGTTTAGAACATTTATTTACAGTTGTGGTGATGTACCAGGGTCTCAGATTGCTGCAGTCTTTGGAAGACTTGACTACAAGAGCTGTTCAGTGAAGAAGGCATGGTGTGTCTGATACCCACTTCTGAGAAAGCAGAGGTACAACAAATTGGAAGGTTAAAGAATTAATTGTATGTATCTGTGGAACTGCCATACACCAACATGGATGTGTGTGTAACATCCCTTTATCCTTTCAACCTTGAAGAAGAAATTAAAAAGAAAATGAGCCAGTTTTTCACTGATAAATCTCCCGACTGAACAGGATCAGAGGGTCTGGTGCCTCAGGGGCCAGCTTGGTCCTGCTGGCACTTATCACCCTGACTGGTAATAAGTCAGTGAGTGGCTCTCACTTACCTGGGGCTGTGTGAGACCATCTGCCCCAAAGGGAGGAGCAGCCAAGGAGTGACAAACACCAGCTCTGGGTGTCCTAGGGCAGGGTCAGCCAGTTTGTGCTGGCCACACTGCCCTGGCTGCCTGGGGAGGGTAGTGGCATGTACTGAGGGAACATATGGAAAACAAATACAAGCATACCTGAGTATTAAAAGGGAAGAAATTTCTACCATGAACACCAGATTCTGCTTGACAAAGACCTCAGGATGCTGATGGTAGTTGCAAAAAGCCAGTGACAGTCAGTAAAGGCTCACAACTAAGAAGTTGCACAGAAATGCAGGCATAAGAGTATGTATGTATAAGAGTGGGAATAAAAATTTCCTCTCTGCTATTAATTTCCTTAAGTTGCTGAAAACTAGGGCTTGTTGTAATTTTCATGAAAATTTAGTGAAAATTTTAGTGAAAATCCATATTCAGTCTCTGCTCATCAGCACACACCTAACTGATGCTTTTTGTTCAAATGATTACTATAACTAGTTCCCATATAAAGAGTACTCCTCATTAAAGCACTTTGCAAAAGAGGTCAGTGTCATTAACTGCACTTTGCCATCAGTGAAACTGAAGCATAGAAGCTTATGGCTATGACTCTAGTCTGCTGTGGTCACAACTAATCCATACTGCTTAATTTTTGGATACATATTATCATTGAAATATGAAAAACAAAAATCTTGCTGCAAAAAAAAGCTTTTTTTTTTAAAAATCAAAATAATTTACAAATTTGCTAAGAATTATGCCCTATTTGTTTCCTAAATTGTTAGTAAATCAACTCTAAAACCAGAAAGACATGATAAAATCCAGAGGAAATACATTCAATGGTGGTCAGTCTCAAAACTTGCATTTGGCAAACAATAAATCTTTGGGTTAAAAGTAACAATTTGATAATTTGCTGTCAAACCTGACCCTATTGCTGTCAACCCTAGTGCCAGCTAGGTACATAAACCAAAGTATTCAAAGTTGTCTCAGCCTACAAAAACAAAATACAAGTAATTTTGAATTAGAATTGCATACACAAGAGCAGCTTTCTTCCTAATGTTATAGATTATATAACTGCATACCTTTGCTTGCTGCTAAGGCCAACCTTGCCCATCATATTTTCTTTAAAGAGAATTTGATTCTAGACTTAATGAGGGATTTTTTTTTCTTATTGCTTATTCCAAATTTATTTGAGTTGATTAAAATGGGGGAGAGGGAATGACTGTGGATCTTACTGATCATCTGTAATCTTCAGATTTTTTGAGGTAATTCCTTTATAAGAAAGAAAAAGAAAAATATTTTTTCATGTTCACAGAATTTTCCCTGAGAAGATTTTTAGTTTTGTTTTGCTGCAGTGAAATTGTTGTGTCTTTGTCAGCTGGAGATACTTTATTCCATTCCTCAATGGCAGAGACAGCTGATGAACTAAAGTTTATCTAAATAGAAGAAGGAGGAAACAAAACCAAGAAAAAGTGACTGATATGTTTAGTTGTATGTGGAGGTAAATAAAGAGGAAAAGAGTTCAGTAATTAGGACTAAAGCTTGAGTCTTTGCATTTTCCACTTTTGGAAGACTCACTCTCTTCTTGAGCATAGCATTTAATCACTTCTCTTCAATTTGTTTTTAAAGTAGAGATACTCACATTCATCTACATCAGATACCACTAGAAAAATAAATAATATAGCCATTTATATACTAATATTTGACCATGTTTATACCAGTATTTAATTACATTTATATATCCCTATTAGGCCTCCTAGAAGCATCAAAAGGCATATAGGACTGTCGATATGTGTGGAAAAAACAGTCTACATTGAGTATCTTCATTCTTGACAAAAGTGCTAGTTCCGTATTTGTAGAATTAATGGGAAGAATGTTGATTTAAAAAATTCTGTGCTTTTCATTCCCACATCCTTTTTTTTTGTTTTCCTTTCTTCCACAGATGCAAAGCTGATATACAAAGGCAATCACATCAGTGTTTAGAATACAAGCTAAATGTTTGTAGAAAAGTTCTTTAAATGATGTTCTGAATAAAATGTCTAGGCATTATCACATAAGAAAAAACTGAATTTATTAGTTTATCATAGAACCATGGAAAAAGACTGTACTAAGCACTGAAATGGATCTTAAAGATCATCTAATCACATCACCCTGCCATGTGCAGGGGTACCTCCCACTAGACCAGGCTGCTTAATGCCTTATCCAACCTGGCTTTGAACACTACCAAGGCTGGGGCAATGCATAAGTATGTATTTTTCTGCACATATTTAATATTAATAAAAATAAAATAATTTTGTGTTCAAATGTAGTTTAAGTTGTATGCTAAAATTATATAGTTCTATCTGTTTTTGTCTTTGACATGTCCCTGCAAATCCATGGGAAGTGTCTTTGAACTCAGTGCAAAACTCTTTATATGTGTAACTAAATACTGGTTACAAAATTGTGTTTCTCTTATTTTCTTTTTTTCTGGTCTTTTCATAACTTTAAGTGTAATTCAGAATGATAGCACTTTATTTTGCTCTCTTGTTTGCTTTTTGGTTTTAAAATTATGCTACTAATGTGTAGATCGTGGGGTTTTTCTTCTTTCAGACTGGGGTGAGAGCAAAAGGGCAGTGTATAAACTGGCATCGATTTTTCACAGCATGACCAATAAGGACTATGGAAGAGACCCTTAGAAAGTGGTGTCCTGCACTGAGATGCCTTTCTGAAAGATCAAGGTAATCTGTATCTTTTCAGAGTAACCTGCAGGGAGTAACATCATAAAGCAGTGAAGTGCATCACATGACAGTTATTTGTGCTGTAGACCAACAGATTAATCCCAGGTAACAGGCTCCAGATGCACGTCATATTACTAAGCCACCTGTAGAGAACAATCAGACAAGGTCACAGAGATTTCAATACAGTGGAAAGAGTGAAAAACTTTATAAGAGTAAGATATTAAGTTAACTCCTGTCATCTGTTTGTTCCCTTGTACTACAGCACCATTTCTGTCTCTGCTTATCTGGTGTTGGAAAAAAAAGCTTGAAACACCACCACCATGTTAATCCTAGCCTAAACTAGAGTCACGCAGACATGGTGTCAAGAGCAAATTGGTTGCATCTTTGCACGTTAGTTAATATATTTTAAAACATCTATGAAATAGAAGGTAAATGGAATCTTTCTTACCAATTTCTCTGTGGCCATTGCTTTAATGGCACAGATGTGTGTGTAGAAGGAGTCTATGCCCAAAATGATGTAAACAAAATTTAAACACTAATAAGCTCCCATATTTTACTTTAACTTCCAGTCATTAGACTAAAATTTGAACCACAGCTATTAGGTTTACCCTTGTGACTGAGATACCAAACAGATATTTTAATTTTCGCAGACTTTAAGCAATAGCATGAGATTGAGTTAAAAAAGGAAGTCAGAAAGGGGTGTAAAAGGAGTTCAAATAGTAAAAGCTGCTTCTGGCAGCAAGTCAAATCTTGTTTAATCAGGACTTTGGCACAGGCAGAGTCAGGAGTGAGCAAGCACATGGCAGGTTTGTTTTGCCTGACAGGAAATCACAGCATGATATACTCAAGTGCTTATTTTCCCTAAGGCAAGGGATTGCCTTGTCAAGCCTTGATTCATGCATGGTCTTCGTCTAAAACATAATAATATTAAGAACATTTATTTTAAAATTTTGTTCTCATTTTAGAATATGTTTGCTGAGCTGATAGAGTTTGCTTAGTAATGTAACCATTTTTGTGAAATTTCTTTTTTTTTTTTGATGGAGAACTGGTAAAACTACATCCAAACATTTATACATTTCCTGGAATGCATTTTGATTTTTTTAAAGCTGTGTGTTAATGAGGATTTTTTCCCTAACTAGTTTAATTTATTTTCAGTGAACTAATAAATACAAGAAATATTGAAAAATACCTAAATATAATGTTCATGTCTGAATAGATAAAGAAAAACTGGATAAATACTTTTTTAGATCATATCTTTATATTGAAAATCTCTAACTATGAATATCAGGGAAAAGCTAATATTGTGGAGGTTTTTCTGTTTTTCTCTTTACCTGCAGTGTTCATCCTTTTTATTTGTGTTTTGCTCACCTAATTTCCTTAAATTACTTTCATCATTCAAGTCCGCTCTGCCAAACTTCACAGTGAAAACTTCAATCCACCTTGAAGGAAGCTGCAATTTCCTACTAGGTAATCTGATCTCAACACTTACTAAAAAAAATCCCCCAGAGCTGCTGTACCAAGTGTATAAGACTTTCTACAGTCTGTGAGAACTTCCCAGAAACACTGTTCTGTGACTTGATTAATTTTCCTCCTGCCTGATGAAGTTTTTAAAGATGATCGTAAATTTGAAGAAAGAAAAGAAATATGATTGTGCCAAAATGGCCTGCAGCCATCTGTGATCTCATGAGATGAATGAATTTAGGTATGATCAAGGACTTCTAAGGAAAGCCTCATTCAATAATCTATATTCGATACTGGGAAAGTAATCTATTTATTTGCTTTAAATACATGACTTTCAAGAAAGTTTTGACCTAAAATGGAGTGTGACAGAAGCAGCTAAATGCCTTTCTCCATCCCATTCCCTGTATTAGTTTATGTGCTCCAGCTGTCATATCTACTACGTAGGAATGGGTTCAAAACTTATCCTGAAAAGAAGAAAAAATGAAAATTGAAGAGTAATTTTTTTTCTGCACTCAACTTTTTATGTGCTTGTTCAACTGTCAGTCACTGTTTCTTCAATCTTACATCATGTTTAATTCTTCTTGTTACCTCAAAACTCTCCTAGGTAAAATAGGTAGAAAGAGAGTGTTTTAAGCACACCTGATATGGTTTGGTTTGGTTTTTCTACCTACCTGCTAATCTGCTGCTTTATTACATGATGTTGTAAGATGCTTTTTCATTATTATTTCTAGGAATCAGTCTTTTGCCCCTGAAAACATGCAAAGGCCAGGCTGGGGCCCTGATCTAGTAGGAAGGTGCCCCTGCCCATGGGAGGAAGGCTGGAACTAGATGATCCTTTAGGTCCCTGTGGTGGTTTGACAAGAAAAAAGATTTCTGAGATCCTGTGGTCAAACCAGTAAGCGCTCAGATTGTAATATTGACACCTGGTGTGACCACTGAGCCATTAGATCTGCTTTTGAGAACACAGGGTTAAAAGCAGAGCTCTCTCCCTGGGAGTTTCTCTTTAGCTTTCTGGCGGGAGGAGTTAGATCTCTCTTCCGCCCCAGCTGCTAGCTGGGCGGGGGGAAGGGAAAGCCATGCGGCCAGGAGAGAGGTAGGCCCGGCCCCCTGAAAGTGGGAGAGTAGAAGAGAGCAGTACCGGGAGGCACTGGGCAGCCTGTTTCTCCCCCCACCCCGGGAGGGAGAGAGAGAGAGCTGTGCCTGTTATCTTGGAATTCAATAGGGGAGATGGAGCAAAAGATGAAGAAAGAACTGAGCAAGTGTTGAAAGTCTAGGCAAAGGAGAGATGTGAATAGAATAGAGAAGAACCTTAGGTGGAAAAGATGATAGAGTAGCATTTTTGCTAGACTCTTCTTTATATAGCCATAGACAAAACCATGTTTCCTTGAGATGCAGAGACTGCATTCCAGAGGGAGGCAAGGCCTCAGAACCAGAAGGATTCAGTGTGGGTACCCCTCAGCCCCAGGGGATGAAAAAATGTGGGGGGGACAGGTGTCCCAAAAGAAAAACTGTGCCTTTTTAGAATAAGACAAGGCATCCTTAAAAGATGACCCTAGAAGCAGCTCTGGTCCGTGTTCAGTGGTGAAAGCACTGAACATGAAAAGAAGTCACCATAGCCGCAAGAAGGACTCCTTCTCCTCTTGATGAACTGTAGATTGAGTATTCTAAAAAGTGGTGCTGGACCGACAGTCAATGATCTAGGGAGTTGTAATGTATTGGAGAGTTAGTGGGGAGGAAGAAGAGATGTGTTTGTGAAGTTTTCATTATCCTTGTATGTTTCCTTTCTTTTTTCTTGTAGTTTAGTTAATAAAGTCTTCTTTATTTCTAAGTAAGAGCCTGCTGTGCTTATTCCTGGTCACATCTCACAGCAGAAACCAAGGAAAGAGTATTTTCATAAGAGCACTCGCATTGTGCCAGTGTCAAACCATGACAGTCCCTTCCACCCCAAACCATTCTATGATTACCTTGTTGTTATAGCACAAGTTTAATGTTTTATGAGAGGCTGGGCCAATAAATTAAAAACTAGCATGGAAGGAAGACATAGGAAAGAGTTTTCTCATCAAAAGGCTCTTCATGATTTGCTTATCAATTAGTATAGTCAAAAAGAGTTACCCCTTGGAAAAGTCCAAATCAGGGAGCAGGAAACTTGATGCATTGACAAGCCTGGAATCAAAACTCATTGATTCGTATTCATTAGCATCAATAACGTACTCTTTAGCAGAAAATTTGCGCAGAATTAGCAAAAATTAGCAAAAACGTGCAGAATTAGCAAATGCAAGATACTATGTTGCATGTATGCATGCCCTGATTTTTTTCATCATTTCATGATAATCAGCTACCATTATCCAGTGTCAGAGCCAGTTTACTCTAGGCTGACTCATTTATGTATTTGTATAAATAAAAAAATAAGTAAATAAATAATAATATATATATATATATATATAAAACTATTAACTCTTTTAAAACATTCTTTTCTTAAAGAAAATTTCTAAATAACAGCAACAAATAGACCCAGGTTTGTCTTTTGCACTAGGCGATATAGGGGTCAAGGGTGCTAATGGGACATCAGTACATGTACAAAATAATTTGCAGGTTGCAAACTATTAGGATTTTACTATAAAATGGTTTTTGAAGGGAAATCAACAATAGAAGGCAATACTCCATTTGAAAGAATGATTACAGACAATTTTATCTTGACTTTCATAGACAGTGCACTTGCCAGACAGTAAAAGGAGAGGCTAAGGCATATAATCAGGCAGGTTAGTGGTGTGGCAGAGAGTCACCCAGCAGAAGCTCTTTTAGGGGGCAGCTGTGCTGTCATTTATAAGAAGATTTCCTATCTGAAGTCAATAGGAGGTCTGAGTCCATCAGGGATTCAGAACAAGCTCATATAGGAAAGAGTAGAGACAGGAAGTCAAGTGTCTGTTGTTTGCTCACCAAGAAAGACCTAAGGGCAGGGAAGATCAATACAACTGAAGAACTGGAGTTAAGAGGAAGATTTATGAATTATTTCTCAGATTCTTCATCTTTGAAAGAAGAGAGAGAAATAAAGTGTCCAATTTTCTTGTGTGAAGGGTTGTTTTTTTCTTCTAACAAATTTCAAACATGTAGGTAGCATTTTATTGACGCTAAAGTTATGAACCGGAGGAATTTTCAGAAGTATAGTTTTTACTAAGCTCTTTAATCTCTCATCTTTTTTCTTGCTCTTTTTTTTTATTTAGCCCCCAACTATCTCAAGGTCAAAAACTTAATCATATCTTCTTTTACCCAGTCAAACTTAAACCTAAGGATTCTTCCAAGGATCATTAAACAGAACAGTCCCTCCTCCCCCATTTTAAGTATACATACAATTATACAGACTTTCTCAGCATATTAAAAATAAACCTTGGTGAACTTTTCTAAACACATCTTCAGTATGCACAGTGTAATGTGCCAGTGTCTTGTATGCATATATTTATCTGTCTTGTGTGTGTGTACACTTGTGTGCATTTAAAGTCATAAGCATTTCTGATATCCTTTCCTTATTTGAGCTTCCCTACAGCTATAAGGTATTTGTAAATTTAGCAAATTTTAAAAACATGTCAAGAACTTTTAAAAAAAAAGAAGTCAGTTTTCAGTGAGTTTTAAGCTTTCAAGCTAAAATTATTTTACTCTTCTTTGGCATCTTAGTAATCAGTGGAAATAGGAAGATACATACTCTGTAAATGACTAGTTTTATTTATAGGAGGAGCTTAGATGAATAGCCTAGTCAAAACATTTCAGTTTTATTGGTGATATTAGTACTTTTGAAATTGCATTAATCTTTAAAATGGAAATACACCTTTTTAAAATATTACATAATTATTTATAACATTAGTAGTGATATAAGCAATAAAGGATTTTCTATTATGAGTTACAAAATAATAGGTTTCCTTCATACATTGTTTTTTGGTTTTGCATTATCTTTACAATTGTAAACTCACATTTTATGTTATGCACCTGTTCTAACTTAAAAAAAACTTTGCCATTTATCATTTAAGGAAAAGAGAAGAGAATGTAAAGAAATCTTAGACAAAAGGAAAAATTCTCTAGAAAGGAGGGATAAAAAAGTCCTTTAAAGATATCTTCATTTAGTAAATACTGGAGCCTAACAACAAGTTAAAGAAACAATTATTTAACCTCAATGATTTCAATAGTTCTCTATACTTCAGAAATAAAAGAAAGAACAATAGAAATTAACATCGAACATAACTTTGTTATTTTCTAAACATAAGTGGTACTGTAGTCAAAAAAGTATTTTTAAAAAGTGTAGTTACTTTGTTAGGAGCAAGTAACTCCCTCCACCCCATTAGTAGAGGGGTTCCTTACAGGTATTTCTTTGCAGCTCAATGAAACTGATGCAATTTTAAAGGACATGAATGACATTGTTTCTAAGGAAAATAATTAATTGAAGTATTTTATTCTTGAATTACCCTGGTTTTAAGTAAAACAGTATTTCCCACTGTTCGAATGGGCATACTATTCTACTTTTTAAAAAAATTGAAGTATTATTCTCATACTATTTATGTGTTGTAAAGTTACATTCATAATCTTGTGCTTTTATTACTTTTATGAAAATTTGGAATATTAGAGAATACCCTGATGACTATATCCAATCCAAATGTGAATCCAGATTCAGCTCTCCTTGAAAGCCAAGATTTCATCAATTTTCTTTTCATGACTAGATTTACATTTTTGTCCATGTTCTAAAGGATTATCTGAAGCAGCATCTCTAGGGAAGCACCTTTTGAAGCTGGTGTGTCTCAGATGACCTGAAGGCACAATTCCTCTCTTTTGAATTTAGTCTCTTCAGTTAATGGTGCTGATTTGATGTTGCCTTATAAATATGGCTTACCCATGCTCCTGAAGTTGTTATGCCTCAGCTCACAGATGGGATGCAGCAGCAGCAGGAAGAGCAAGATAACAAAACAATTCAGTTGATATGAAGTATCTTGCAAACAGGACCTAGGATATTTGGAAACTGCATTTGGTTGCTGCCTCTGTCTCATTTTGTTTATTTGCTTGTTGGTATAGAGTGGAATTACTGTGGGAATGTTGTGGGACCAGCTAGTGAAAAGGAATAAAAAATTTACATGTTTGCAGAAGAGCCTGTGAAATGGCAGGAAAGCCAGGTGCATCAGCAGTCTTGTCCAGTTGAAGTAGTAGAAGCAGCAGTAGACATCCAAAAATGCAGGAATTGAATTCTAGCCTCCTAATTCCATGTCTTGCTTATGCTAACTTTCTTTATTAAAAATGGTTTCTCTGTGTAGGAAGAATTAGTTCTATATACGCACTAAAGTCCAGATTAAGCTCACCTTGATGTGGCAGATCTAAGCTATGTTTTTTAGTGGTTCCTCTAATTTGACCATGACCTATATTGCTGCAAAACAGTTCTTGCTAGAAGGTTATATATATAAATGGATGTGATAGTATAGACTCCTTCCTGATTTTCTTGCAGAAAAATAGGGTAGCTGGTCATGAAGTATAAGAAAAGGGAAATAACTTTCCAATTTTGTATGATATTGAACACAGCAAAGTTATTCTTGCATCTCCAAATTATCTGTTACATTCTGGATTCAAATGCATGCATGTAGCTCTTTTCAATTTCACTAGAGCCTGACTCATTTAAGAAATGAGTATTATCCTGTGTACCAAATTTAGAGGCACTGGTGCAATGAACTGAATATTAAACAAGCACTGAATCCTGGAAATTTCTACATACAAAGTGCTTGTAAAAATACTTTTCCTATGTCTGAATAATATGGGTAATTTTTTAAAAGAAACTTATGTCCTGTCTAAAAGTCTTATTCTAATAAAGGGATTTGTAGGATATCTCAAATGATACAGTAAATTAGATATTAAGCTTGATATTTATACCCAGGAAATCATTCCTGTGTTATTTAACCTGGATAGTTTGACTGCTTCCATTTAGCTGTTTACCTGCACTGTCACTAATTCACTCTCTCAAAGTCAAGACTTCTGGCCCATATCCATTATCCTATTCATATTCCCCTTTATAATGCACTACTTTCAGAGGCATCTGTATGTGCCAGCATTGCTCACATTCAGTCTGAAAAACACTTTGGCTCACCATCAGCTGCCGAACAGATCCTATGTGGCTGCTCATCGTTCTAGCAAAATATACTTGCTTACCATTCATTTACTGATAGCAAAAGTCTGACTTTACTGAAGATTTGTACATTTTCTGTGTAGCTTTTGTTGGTTTGGCTCATTGTTTATAG
Organism: Passerina amoena; assembly: GCA_013401095.1. Taxonomy (NCBI): domain Eukaryota; kingdom Metazoa; phylum Chordata; class Aves; order Passeriformes; family Cardinalidae; genus Passerina; species Passerina amoena. The sequence goes on along the minus strand of WBNP01000616.1, from coordinate 1,376,391 downwards.
GGTGGCAGATTTTCCACAGAGGTATTGCTCAAAGACAATTGGAGTTTTGGGATATTTTTATGAGCTCACAAAATCCCAGTTTTGTTATTCTGAGTTAACACTTAGATTTTCATAATTTCTTTCCAACCTGAATTGATGTACCTCTAGACAGTTCTCAGTTCTGAACACAGAAAGGTTTCTAATGATATTTTTTCAGAAATAAGAATTATTTCCATCAACATTTTGAAGAACATCATTATCTGAAAAACAGTGAAGTTTCCTTGTTAAAAGCAGATCCTATTAATATGTTCAGCAATGACTCACCCCTAAATATCTGACATCAGAACTGACTGACCAACACAAAGCAAGGGGAAAACCAGAGGATTTGAAAAAAGGGAAGGAAATTAATTCTATTAATTGTTCACTACTAAAAGGTCTGAGATTTTAACACAAAATATAGCCACTGAAGAATCCAGAAGGTTCCAGATATAGTCCTCCAAATCTCTTTTCTGATGCAAAATTATAAAAAAGTTCCTAGCACTAAGGGTTGTTCAGCTCTCACTACTACATAAATATGGCTCATATTATATAAATAATATGGTTATCAAAATCATTTTTATACTTACTTCTCATCTGTTGCAGTGTGAAATATATTAAATAGATGAAACACTGCATTTTTAGCACCACATATGTCTATATTTATTTAGTTAGTTAGTTTTCAAACAGCTGAATTTTGATGCTTGTCTTCCATGCAGATTCTATGGAAGGCAGAACGATTGCAAGGTGTAAGATGACTGAAAAACTGTAGACAAGTGCAATCCTCTAAATCTGTGATACCCAATTTAATATCAAACTGATTGAATAGCAGGCCGATTGGTGCACATTTCAAATGCATAGTCTCTTCTCTTCCTAGATTTAGGACTAAGTAGATGACTTGTTGCATTCTTTTGTTCAATCCTGCTGTAGAATTATAATGAAATAAATAAGTAGTATTAACAAGAGCTAATCATACAATTGGAGCTGTGCAATGCCAAGTTTAGCAGCTTAATAATCATACATTTTCCATCCTATTTTTTAGCTCCAGCAATTGAATCGCACCTAGAGACAATCAATCCATGGGTTTAGGAAAAAAAATGTTAGGGAAACAAAACACAGTGAGGAAATGGAAGAGTAGGGTTTGCATAATGAAACAATACAATTTAAGAGGGTTTAATCATTATATTGGTTGTATTCTGTAGTGTAAATAGAAAAGAGAATCTCCATGTGATTGTCTTGAAACACACAGTGAAAGCAGATTCCTTTAAGTTCTATCTGCAAAGACCGGAATATCAGAGGTCACGGCTCTTTCTGAAATGTCTTGACTAGCATGATTAACTGCAATTTTGGACCCTTCTGTGTGAGAACAAGAAGTGTGATTTAATAGTACATAATTATAGTTTTCCAAGGTGAATTGTACATTGATTATTCATTTCCTTGCTCCTTGTATTTCTAAAATAACAACTGCAGCACATTTGAAAATCTTCCTGTAGCTTTTTGTCTCAGATTGCCAGATTTCAAAATACCTGACAATAAAATTTCAATACACAACAATATAGATCCCATTACAAAATAATAATACCAAGGTTCTTTGTAATTTTCTAGCCCTCTTTCCACTACCTCAATAAAAAAGCAGAGGCCCTTCAGAATGAGGAAAAGTTTTCTTGTTTGATCTATTGTTGTATTTATGAACATGGGAAAATGCATTTTTATCAATCATGCCTGTTTGAAAAACATGAAACGTCCCAAAGCCAAACTTTACCTCACATTCTTCTCCAGTTCAAAATAGAAAAAAAAACAAAACAAAAACAAAAGAAAGCCCCCAAACCCTCTGCAATAATTAATGTCCTAGAAGTCTCTGAAGTGATCCTGGTGCTACAGCTGGCTTCACCAGTCTTGGTAGAATAGTTGTATTTACACCAGTTTAAACTGCAGCTGCATCTCACTATGTTCGCTGCTCATAAAACTTTAACTTTTATGAAGATAAAACTATCCTGCGCATAAATATATGAAACACTACTGAAATGCATTTTCAATTTGGGCTTAACTTAAAATATACATCCATATTATATCAAGATTTGGTTGGTTTAAAATGGTACACAATACTAGGTAATGAAAGAATAGCTGTGCTTCATTAAAGAAAAGCTTTTTTGTTAACTGCTGAGGTCTTTCTAGCAATACTTGATAACATTAATATCCCCTAATGAAAATTGATTTTGTTTATGTACAGTTATAATGGATATGGCCACATAATTACTATGTGTTGACTGCTACTTATTAATTAATTATTATATTTTCTTCTATAATTTCTTTACCAGGGAAAAAAATCAAGTATGAAGCAGCATCTGTTTTCCAGTGAAGTTTTGCTTTGACTTAATTTCACAGCTGAGCAGGAAGGCAAACATGGAGCTTGAGTAACTTGCCCAAGGTCACCAAGACTGCAATCTACTTTGATTTGAGCCAAGCACTCAAATTATTTTTCATTCTGGTGTTCTAGACACTCAAGTTGATGTGGTTTTAGTTTTCAACAGCTGTTCCTGAAGTTACTAAGAGTGGCCACAATCTTAGATTATTACATCAACCATTTTCTGTGTATGGCAGCCAGACAGGCAGAAATTCTTCAACTTAGTGTAAAAGTAGAGCAGTTTGAATGTAAAGAGAAAAAGAACAACACATTTTCACTGGCTCCTTCCCTCTCCCTTTCCCTTTCCCTTTTCCTTTCCCTTCCACTACAGAAGGAGGCTTGGGATAGTTGTAATAACTGTAGCAGAGTTGAAGCAGTAGATAAAAATCCATCAGGTGGCTGCAGCCTTACAATTGGTACTATCCATTCTGCTTCTGTGATGCATGTCCTTGCTATTAAGGCAGGCATAGCTCCTACTGCATCAGTTCCTGCAGCAGCACAGTTTTCATCTAGATAAATTAAGAGAGAGAAAAATAATTTCTTTTGCCTTGATGTGTCAGGCTGCAGATCACAGAGGTTTGGCAACCTATCTGTGAAACAATCAAATGTCTAAGGTAACCACCTTAATTTGGAAGATAGATTGTGTGGTTTAGGTGGATCCTGCAAAAAGATGCCTCCTGACTCATCTTTTTATTCAGATATTTTTCGAATTCATCCTGGACAAAATACCCTCCAAGTGCCACTTGCACTTGCCTGTGGATGTTGGCGTACACAAGTTGTTCTGTTCTTCAACCCTATATCTGTACAAGGGCAGTTTGCTGGCTGCACTGGCTCCAACAAGACAGGCTTAGAGTCCTTAGAGTATATAATTTAAATCTTGCAGTCATGCTTTAAATAAGGATGTTGTTCTACAGGACTTCCAGATTCTATTCCAGACTTATTTTTCATTTGCTCCTCTCATCCCTCCTTCTGAAGACTGTCATAACACAAATAAAAGAACAGAGAATTCTTGGGATCAGAGAATTATCATGAAATAATCTGACACTCTAGACCTGGGAGACACTAATATCATTACAAAAGGAAAATGCTGGCTTCTGCAAATGCTATGCAACCTAAAATGTGTGTACGTACAGCACATTCCTCAACTAATTTATGAGACTACAGAGTTGCATGATTGAGTGAATGACTGGACCTCTTCTCAGTGACTTAAGTTTTATATGTCTGCCTAAGCAGGGATTTCTATTGTGGCTTAACTTAAAGGCACAGTATATTTATGTAATAAAGTATACCATGACATGATATGTGTTTTATCTCTTCCCACTTGTCTGCTGAGTCGAAATTTCTAGTTTTATCCTACTGCTAAAGGAAAACATATTGTAGCACAGGTTTTCTGGCTGCAGAAAGAAGAGTCTGTCTCTCCTCTTCCTTTCTTTGGAGGACTGGAAAGTTATAGTTGATGTCACTTCTGTTGTTTGTTTTCCTAGTCTTTTCACAGCACTAGGCAATCACATTTGGATTCAGATATAAAAGTTTTTATTTTCAAGGTACTTTATTAATAGCAGCTAAAAAAATTAAAAACATGGCAAAACAAATGGGTTCTTAAATAACTTCAAGACATAATAGTGACCCACTGAAAAAAAACCTGCAACAAAAAATTGATGTTAGAACGATTTAGAGTTACTAAAATTTACTGAAGATTTAAGGATAATATGCATACCTTGAAGAGATAACTGCAAAAATTTTTGTTTCAGAAAACTAAGTCTAATAAAGTATATGTTTACAGTGGTACCCAGGTAATAGATTCTAGGAGTGTGTTTTAAAATGCAGTGAAAGAGACAAATAAAATTGGGCAGTAGCATAAACAGCAATTTTATGTGGGTTCATGAAGCTCAAAATTCCCTAGAAACCAACTAGGAATAATTTTAAAACCTATTTTCCTCTAAAAGAGGGAGGCACCCACAGAAGCAGCACCTACCATGCCAGTGCCTGGCAGTAGGATGGCATAAACAAAACAAAACAAAACAAAACAAAACAAAACAAAACAAAACAAAACAAAATATTCTTCTTTTGGGCATCATGACTCCAGATTTCAGTTAAAGTTGCCAGCTAAAGCTAAAGCTGTTACTTGAAAAGTTCAGGCATTGCTGTGCCTGAGACTGCTATCATGGGAGGAAAACTAAAAGATATTTCTAAGCAAGCAAAAGCATCGTGCTTTTGCACTATCAGGGTTAAGTTCAGTTTTTCATAACGTATTTCTTAAGTGTTTTCATGAAAAAATATGTGACATAACAGGTGAGTGACACAAAATGGCTGTGGTGAAAAAAATAATATAAAGACAGAAAATAGAAATTAGAAATTCATGGAATCACAATGGCTGGAATGACAGGGCTTGGAACCACAAGCTGAAGAACAGAAAGATGTTCTTACGAACAACCTGAGATGAAATTTGGCTGACCGTTGTATTACATGGAGAGATAAAGACATTTGTCTTTAATTTAGTTTCTTTCAAGTACATCTTCAAAGCATCCATACCCTCTTATGTAGGAGGCCCCAAATATATTTAATACAGATAGCCCTTGGAAAATAATAGTCCTCGTAATAGCCCAAAAAAAGTCCCAGTTGGAAGAGTATGTATAAAAATCAAAATATTAATTTTTGGTATGGTACAGAAAAGAAGAGGTAATCTAGTATTCATAGCTATCATATATTCTATAGAAGTTTAAAAATATCCATTGTCTTGATTCTATCACACTTACATATGCAGTTCAGTTTCTTTATCTCTATTTGATCTTTCTGAAAAGAATTGCGTATGAAAAAGCACCTCGGCTTTGTACAAGCTGGGACAGCTAAATAAGAAATAACACAACAGACACCATGTTTGCCTAAATCTGTTAGAAGATTCCAGCCAGGAAAAACAAAATATAAGAAGGTACTGAAAATACTGTAAGAGAGATGGGTGACTAACGTGTGAGGGAACATTTTGCAAGAAGATTGCATGTGTATGTAATGGGTGAAAGAAAACATGACATATTGTCTTAACAAAAGTGTTAACTCCTGGGATTAAGAAACAGTACTTAGTGTAAAACTTGAAGAAAGAGGTAGGCATGCTAAAGTGAAATCAGGTAGTGATTGCAGTGAGAAAATCTATCACAGCAGCAGGATTTTTGGAGTAGTCTCCAAAGGCATGGATTGTGGGTTGCAAATAAAATATCTTAAAAATACTTTCAGGAACCATACCTACTTTTGCAGCAATTAATACTATAAAATATCTTCCAATTGTAACACGTCATACCAGCACATACAGGCATAGAGATACACTGGCACAAGTCAGGAGCAACAGAAAAAGAATATCAGTAAATCCTTTTTGACAACTATAGTATTCCATCATGCAAATCTGCCACTTAAATAAATCCATGAGGGTCAGACTGTTGTCTCTTCTTGGTGGATGGTGAGGAAAATATGCTGTGAAAAACTAAATGAAGCTTTTATAGACAGAGATTTTACATGTCTCCTCCTCTGCAATCTGGTCCTTCAGTTGCTGGCTTCCATTCCTAGAATGTAGGAAGATGAACTTAAAGGCCTCACTAAAATCACTAAATTAACCTCCCAAGTTTAAGGGTAGTTTTGAGGTCCATCATCTTTTGAACTCCATGGAACTTATCCAGATATTGAATTGTGGATTCCAGGCAACATATTTTTCCCAAATTTTGTGTTTAAAAATATTTTCCTAAATAATAATCTAAATTTCAAGAGTCAGGTACCCTTTTTTCTCACCAAAACTTATGGGAAAAAATTGGATGCTTTGATCTAAATGCAGATGCTGTACTTCTGATATTCTTGCTGTTACTTATTTAGTAGCTTGATGTCAGGAATGTACAGCCCCAACCACACCTGTGGTGCAAAGTTGCTGTAGTCACAGGAGTTGAATCAGTTTATTCCAACTGGGGACTATGCCCCCTACTACTAAAATTATTTCTTGGCAGCCCTGCATTAGCATAAAACTTGGTAAGTTTCTTTTTTCATTCTTTCTTTTTTTTGGGGGGGGGGAAGGGGGAAAGTAGCAAAATTGTCATTGAATAAATGGTGAAGAAAGCAAGACTCAGAGATTAAAGCAATTTATTTTTCTTTTGTCTAACCTACTTGGTTACAGAGTTCAGTATCCAAGGGTCAGGTCAGATCATGTAACCTGTTGGGTAGGTTTACACAAGAGACAGTGCAGTCCAATATCTGCATTGTTTTTAAACTGCTACTGACAAGCAGATTGCCATTTAAATTCAGGCAGCCAGCTGCTGCTACTGACTACTGTCATTAATACCATGGCTTTGAGCACTGTTTCACCGTGGCAAATGTTTCTTAAATTAGCTTTTCTCCCTTCTGCTGTGTTCCTTTAAAAACAGCACCAGTGGGTCTTATTGGGAGTTTTGAGAGCAACCGGCCTCTATGGCATTTATTAGTGGCAGGAAGCAGCAGAATTCTGTGGGCTCCGACAGAGAAGTTAAATAGCTTCAAACATTTTCTATCAGCTTAACACAGTGTGCTCAATGGTGCAAGCACACACTTTGCTTCCTTTGCCTTAGAATCACCCTGGGACATCCACTCTGAAAGCAGATTTGGATGAGCTTGAAAATTCAAGATAGGCTTCATTGCCAATCTGTCAACAGGCCCTAAAAATAATAAAAAAGTAAAATAACATAACGTGACAACTCAGAAAAGGAAACTGCTTGGCACACTGCTTTGTCTCTTCTGACTGTCAACTATCAACATTTACATTCAGTGGGGTAAACCTGGCTAAATTAGTGACATAAGAGGGCACCACTGAAATCAAAATTCTGTCAAAACTCACAGTTGGTCTTGACTTTTGTTTCATTAAAAATTTAATTGGAACCAAACTGTGCAGTCACAAAGCTCATCAGTGCTTCCTGTTCACAACACTAAAAAATCAGATGCTCAAATATAGCAAATTAGTGAAGAGCATGTTTACACTCTGCTCCCTTATTACTGAAAATGATTATTTGATAAACAAAGAGGCACAGCCAGGAAGAAGCCAGCATGTGTTGACAGAATTAGCAGGCCTTGGTGACTGCACCTACTACCTCTGTGTGGATCAAGAATGGTGCTTCAATGAGTAGTCTTGAAGAGCTGATAAATAAAAGAGAGCATCCAGCATCCAGCTGCCTCTGAGCTCTGTATTCACCTCAGGGCAGAAATGGTAGGGGACTCTGACTCCATGCAGTACTGGCAGTGCTGCTCTAAACCAGCAAGCTTTCTTACAAGCATGAAAGGGAAGCCTGTTTGCAATATGCAGAGGGAGCTCAGGGGGCAACACACCATTGCAGACAGGATCTTTACTGTGTTCACAGGGCAGGAGAGACCCCTCTCACACTGACAGAATCACTCACAGGTAGAGCAGATGTTCCTGTGTAGGAAGCCGCATGATACCACCATAACCTTCCCATTTTAAAGCTTACCCAGTGCAGCCATTTTGTGTGGCTGTCCAGTGAAAATTAAACTGAGAACAATGTTTTTTTTTTTAAATTTTTGAGGCTTTAAAAGATCAGGCTTCGCCTTGGGAATAAAGGTATTGCTGAGAGTCAGACAAGCTTTTATAGTGTTTAATTTCAAACAGCTTGCAGCTGGAAGACAGAAAAATAAAAATCTCTTAGGAAGGCAACAAATACCAAGAGTTCAAGAACAACAGGACAAATCTACATTTCTTTAAATAGATTCTTAGCTGAGATCAGGACCTATATGAGAAATTGAAACTCAGGCAGGCAAAACTTATACATGACTAAATAAAGTAAGGGAAGAATAACAGTAATCTTATAGTCATCTGTGGAATTACTAACAAGGCATTCATTAGAACACATATTTTAATAAGAAAATGTTAACTTACAGGGATTAAAATTAATTACAACTCTGCTAGGCTTATTGCCAGTGGGATTGCCGTGAAATTGTACACTAAAAAATATACTTAAGGTACTTGGAAAGTCTTTTGTATTTGATTGAGAAGCCCTTAAATCTGCTTAATTGGGTCTGCTGAATCACACAGGGAATAGATTTAAGCTCAGAGATAGTGGGAAACAACTGCAATTTATGTGGTTTCTATTTCTTCTTAAATAGGATTCAAAATATTTTAGCAATCCCTGCCTGTATTTTGCACTTTGACTACCCCTGCATTAGAGCAACCACAGACTGCCTGCTGGGAAGCTCAGTCAGAGCCACAAGTGTCTCCTCCTGGCTGTTTAGCACAGATGTGTCCATACTGATGTGTTACCAGACTCCAGCTCTGGCTCCTTGCCCTTATTGCTTGGTAAGAGCAGGTGCTACTCTTCCACTCTCCTTTCGGAGAGTAAGTCTTTGGGAAAACTGTATTTTTGGGGTTTAAAAAAAAATAATTGATGTTAATTCTATTAAAATGGTTTCATTAGGTCACTTTGCACCCACCCACCCATCCACCCAGCTTTTAACAATTTTATAGCTTTTATGTTTTTCTGGTTTAGGAATCAGTGGTTTTATTGTAATTTAATTATTGATTTCTTCAATAACACCTGCATTGGCAAGAGTAGTCTGTTACTCAATGCACTGGCTACAACACTTACTTTTACTTTTCTTTAGAGATTCCAGAAGTGTTATGACAGAAGTGATCTGAGACTGGCCATACAGGATATTTCTCTAATAAAATAAATCAATGGGATTGGAAATACTTTTATCCCAATGAAAACAAGAGGTAACTACACTGGAGAAGTTTCATGTCTGTTTTCCTACCATGAAGCAGCTTCAGCTCTTCATGTGTTTCACAGCCCCTCATTGTGGTGTGTGTGGATGTATGTGTGTGTGTGTGAAATATATTCTAAAAGATGGTCTAAAAGCATATCTATATTTTATTGTGCAATGTGCAGTAATTTAAATTTAGCCTTTAAATCCAAAAAAATTCTTGCACTTCTATAACAAAACCAAAGGTCTGTCTTCCAATTGTACTGTACACCTTAAGCCTAATGCAGCCAGGTTCTTTCCCTAAGTGCTAATTACGTTTCACACTCAGCTCATCTGTACGTATCTGTGATGTTGTTGCTGCTCGAGGTAAAGTGAACAAAACTAAATTATGCAGTACGTAGTTGAAAAGCAAATATGGTTGTTATAAATGATC
>WBNP01000616.1:1173062-1366425 GCA_013401095.1 Passerina amoena | reverse complement strand
GCTGCAGCGGCCCCAGCGCAGGGCACGGCCGAGCCCCTCAGCCCCGGGGAAAGCCTGGGCAAGGGAGGGCAAAACGCTGCCCGGCAGCCAGGGCTGAGCCAGGGGAAGCGAGCGAGAAACAGCCCTGCGAGCCCCGAGGGGACAGCGGGAGCAGGGCCGGGGCCAGGAGAGACCCGGCAGGGATGGCCCCGAGGCCTGCCCCAGTGGGGCAGCTTTCAACACCATCTCTCACAGAATCCTTCTGGACAAGATGTCCAGCACACAGCTGGATAAATATTTCATGTGATGGGTGAACAACTGGCTTATGGGTCGGGCACAAAGGATTATAAGGAATGGGGTGACATCAGCTGGCAATCTGACAATAGTGGGATTCCACTAGTGGGGCTCTGTCCTCGGCCCTGTGCTCTCCAAAATATTCATGAATTATTTGGATGCAGAACTCAAGGGATTCTGAGCAAGTTCACAGATGATACAAAATTGGGAGGAGCTGTTGTCTCCCTGCAGAGAGACCTTGACAAATCAGAGGGCTGGGCAATCACCAGCCATATGAAGTTTAACAAAGACAAGAGCAGGATTCTGCACCCAGGATGGGACAAACCAGGATGTACAGACAGACTGGGCAATGAGAGGCTGGAAAGCAGTGCCATGGAAAGGGACCTGGGGGTCCTGGTCCATGGCAAGTTGAACCTGAGCCAGCATTGCCCTGGCAGCCAGGAAGGCCAACCCTGTCCTGGGGTGCATCAGGCACAGCATCACCGGCCGGGCAAGGGAGGGGATTGTCCTGCTCTGCTCTGAGCTGGGGCGGCCTCACCTCGAGTGCTGGGGGCAGCTTTGGGTGCCACAATATAAGAAAGGCAGTAAGCTCTTAGAGAGCATCTAAAGGAGGGCAATGAGGACATTAAAGGGCCTTGAAGGGAAGTTGTGTGAGGAGTGGCTGAGGTCACTTGATCTCTTCATCGTGGAGGAGTCTGAGACTTCCTCGTGAGTGGAAGAGGGGGGGCAAACATTGTTCTCTCCTCTGCGTTGACTAGTGACAGGATGTGAGGCAATGACCTGAGGTTGTGTCAGGGAAGGTTTAACCTGGATTTTAGGAAAAGGCTCTTCACCCCGAGGGTCTTTGGGCAGTGGAACAGGCTTCCCAGGGAAGTTGGTCAGAGCACCAACCCTGACAGAGTTCAAGAAGTATTTGAACAGCGCTCTCGGGCCCATGGTGTGACTCTTGGGGATGGTGCTGTGCTGGGCCAGGAGTTGGACTCAGCGATCCTTGTGGGTCTCTCCCAGCTCAGCATACCCCATGATTCTGTGATTCTTTGGTTTCAGGCCATGAGGATTTCCAAGTTATTTTTTTTCCCATGTCCTGTTGAGGACAATGAGTAAGAGCAGCTGAATGGGTGTGTGGCAGCCAGTTAGGGTCCACCCATGACTTTACCTTAAGAAAATTAATTCTAAGCATTTATTTTGCATGCTTCACTCAAAAAAAAAAAAAAACAAACAAACAAACAAACAAAAAAAAAACCCAAAAAAACAAACAGAAACCAACCGAAAATAAAACTAAACAAAGACAACCCAAAGGACCAAAACCAACAAAAAAGAAATACAAACAAACAAAAACCCCACCATTATTGAGAACTATGCAGCATGCCAAATCTTGCATGTGGTGTCAGCCAAATTCAGATTTTTCAAAAATGGTAAGTTTTGGGGGTTTTTTAGTATATGGCATATTATTTTGTTTGAAATCATTCTTCTTTGAAGAACTGATTCCTTTCCTTCCCTGTTTCCAAGTCTCTTTAAATAGAAGTAGGATGGAGCTAATCTGCCTCACTCCGCTGTGGGAATATCCAAGTGTTATAAATTAAGGGATTCCAAAACATAGTATATCTAGAATTAGGATGCCTTCAAGGACAGCCTAATCACTATTAATATATTAATGAAAGCTCTAAATTATCTCCTCATGGACTTTATCCAGTCAGGTGAGCTATCATCAGATGAGGACAACATCTTTTTGAAATACTATGGAGCTAAACTCATAAAGTTATAATTTCAGAGGGGTTTTTTTAACTTTCTACTCAGAAAACTGCCTTAAATACAAGTTTACAGGGTGCACTTATTTCCACACAGTTTTGTAATAATCAGACTCCTCGAATAACGGATGTTTTATTGTCGTTTCAAATGAAAGGAGAATTGTCCCCTGTTTTTGTTAATTATGCTGCTATAGCAGAAACCTGGTTTACTATTCTTTTATGCCCATCAGCTTAATAGAATATTAAATAGTTATTGACTTTGGAAGAGGTGAACCATCATGATTTATTGAGCTGAGAGGTAAATATTCATCAAGCAACTACAATTAAGCTTCTGCTTGTGCTCTTCATTTACAGAAAATGTAGGTGGTAAAAAAAGGCTTGTGAAATGTGAAAATAACTACATTATTAAAGCCTAATTACCAATTGATCTAAAGAGGATCTGAAGAACTGTAATTTATAAGTCAACACAAAAAAAAGACTTTTAACAAAAATAATAATAAAAAGGCATAAAATATTTTCTTTGCATCTTTGCTATCTCTAATCATGTACTTGTAATTCCTGACAGGCCTAAGGATTATAAGGAAAATGGTGAAAATCATCTGTAAACATCAAGATACTGTTTAATGTTGTTAAACTGAAGCAATGAATTATTGCAAAGTTGACATCTCAGACTTTTGCACTTTTGTTGGTTGGCGTTTTTTTATCACTCCTAATTCATTAAATGAGAAACTGCCAACATTTGTTTCTGCTTTTCAACTACATGAAAGTACAGAAATGATATATCACACTGTATTTTCCTCCTCCCTATGTATGTGTTCTGATACAAACAGTGATATTGGAGAGTTTGGATGCAAGAGAGGTAATTGTCTACTAATTTAGATTTGAACTAAAACTGGAACATTATTGCAACCATCACCATTTCTGATTACAGAGAATGATCTGTCAACACATTTACAGAGCTAATGTTAAGTGTGATTTGAACTGAAAGAGACTGATTCAAGTCTTGCTATAAATCCTCTACATAATTATAAGCTTAATGAAAGGATGAGTGTAAAGGAAACAATATTAGTCACTTACAAGAAATTTGTGACTCATTTTGCTGCTTATCATGCTGTTACAGAAATGCAGAAAATAATTTAACCTATAAGAAAGAAAACTCCAAATAAACAAACAAAAACTAAGAAATGAGGCTGGTAGGAGACTTCCATTGGCTATACCAGAGGTCAGGTATGCCCCAGTCTGTGTCCTGGAACTGCAAATGTGTGATATGCAGTGACCAACTGTTCTGCTACAGTCTCCTTTCATGGGAAGATCATTTGATTCACTGTGGGTGGTGCATCGGAGAAATGACAAAATTCTCAGAAATTCTCAATAACCAAGAATTATTTTTAAACTTTAGAATATTAAGGGAGAACAAATTACTTGGCAAATTTTTAAACAACATCCAGACAAAGTAAGGAACTTCACAAGCTTTAACTAAGCAAGCTTAAACTTAGCCAACTTTAATTTATCCAGACACAACAAAGCATTTACTAAGGCATTTCTGGATTTTTTAGTCTGGCTTACAATATATTTCTAAAAGAATTTAGGAGAAGAAAGAGAGAAAGAAAGAGAAAGAAAGGATAAGAATAGAAAGACAGCACCACCCGTGGATCCATGCACGAGACTCAATTACTGCAATTTATATATTTATTGGTGGAAGTGATGGTTTCAGCCTTCATCTATTGTGGGTGAGGGAACGCCACAAAACACAAATCTGAGTGTGTTACTATATTTTTAGGTTAACATGGGAACATCCAGAGGATGTTGCAACACTGTGGATCATATGCAGTCCTCAGCAGTGGAAGGCCTCAGAAAGGAGTCTGGGGGGGCTTATGACCCCTTCAAAGATGTGACACTCTCTCTCACGTCAGCCCAGTGGAGTTGAGCCAATTATGCCCCATCAGGAGGGATGAACACTTTCAGGCCTGTGTGTGAATGTTCCAAACATATCCCCTGGAGTAGGGGAGTTTTACGACAGAGCCAGTTGGGTAAGGGAGGACACTGGCATGATGGAAAATACTATCTCACCTCCACAGTGTCTGCTTCTTATCATTCTCCTCCCTTGTCTGGCTCAAACCCCAGCTTGTTCCTAAACAAAGGTTGATTTGTCATGGTCATCCTCTAGTGATCACCCCTCTGCGCCTGGTCTGCTCCCTTGCACACTGTCAGCAAAGCACCTGCTGTTTTTGCAAATGGCTGATTGAGTTATTAACCATTATCATCTCAGTCTCACAATAGCTTACTTCCTGCCTGTGCACAATTTTTCCTCCAAAAGTTGGGAGCTGCACTTAGCACAGTTCCAAAGTAAAGCTGAAACCAATCCATGTGCTCAGAGGTACTATTGAGTCCTTTTCTGAAGCAGGCAGTGTTTTCTCAGGTTGGAATATTTTTTTGCTTCATAAGGAAACGGCAGCTAATGTTCCTTGTATCATGAGACTTATCATGTCCGTGGACATACTTTGCCAGTGAACAAAGTGTTACAGGCTGTGAGCTTCAAATCAGGTAAACCACCTACTGTGTTTTTTGCCACTGAAATTTCATTGAATCACAACTTTGATTATTTTAAGCAGAAGAAAACACAAACATGTATTTGTTATTATAGTTCCTCTGACACTTCATTTTAATTATCTGATTCTGCATGTTTCATTAAATGTGTAGAAATGTTGTTGATATTCCTTTGGCAGTAATGACTTTATGGGACATTAATGATACTGTAATGCAATTCCTGGTACAGAAAATGTATATGTCAAGGGCTTATATAATAAAATTATTTCATTTTTGACATAATAATAATGCATTTTAAATGTACTTAGAATGTGCAGATTCATAATATAATTATTTTATAGTGTTTGTGCAAATGCTCTTTACCATGCTTAGAGGTTCATGCATACTAAAAATCTTGCTTTAATGAGAAAAAACATTTGTGGAAGATTTTTGAGCTAGATAATTACAGAGGTGTACACCCTGTCCAAAGACCAGGTTGTGCTCTTTCCACAAAATGCAAGACAGGAAGTCAGATTTTTACAGTATTTTATTTAAAGATGTAATTCAGTGACTAACTCTTTCCTTTTGTACTTCAAGGAATGTTTTTCACTCGCAGTTGCCTACAAAGTTCTAGGCCAGTGCACAGTTTTTTGTTTCTGACCTAGAGGGGAAAAATAACCTCAAAAACCAAAAAGAAGAAGGAAAAAAACCAACAACAACAAAGAAAAAACAACCAAACCTCCCTCAATGGGGAATCCTGACATTCTGTTCTCTCCTGGCTGCTGTACCCACATGAGCCTTCTGGTAGCGCTCATGGGGGTTACCCACACAGGGAATATAGTAAAAAGCTTTCTGAGAAAGACACTGCTCAGACATTATTAGCTACACCTGCTCAAAAACTTCACAGAGTAATTAAACTTTAGTACCAGCCAGTTCTACTTTTGCTGAACCTGCCATTCTCAGCAACTGCAGAGGAAATTAATTCCTTTACATAAAGAAGGGAGATAAATAGTTAGCTAAATACAAGAACAAACAACTCCTCTTGTATTCCTTGCTGCAACTCTAATGCTGCTGCAAAATGTTAAGATGAGTTATCTGTCCCCTGGGGACCTCCATATTCTCAGGCTTTATTGAAACAAATCTGTAAATGTGTGATTCCTCTGCTGATGCATTGCTGCAGTTTTATGGTAGGACAGACACCTCTCCACTGCTTGGTGGTACTATGGGCTGTGAAGGTACATCCAGGCATTTAATACTCGTGATTTCCACATGATTAAATAAATAGCACCTCTAGGTCAAGTACAAAGCACCATTAAATAGTGGAACTGAGAAGAAGCCTTTCAGTGGAATTCTGCTAAATTTAATACAGTGTAAAAGAAATTGTCCTTATTCCCCCTCAAGTCACAGAGAATAGACCATTTACATACAAATTTCACTGCTGCAGCTTTTGCATAAAGACAAAAATGCACCTTTTCAAAGCTAGTTCAAAATGTACAGAGTAGATTCTAAAGAAGTTGGTTTTATATGTAATTACATGGGAAAAGGTATTTTGTCTTGGGTAGCATAAAACAGAAAGTTGCATATCTCTTAATTTACTATGATTTTTTTGTGACCCATGACTCACAGATTTTTGGATTTTTTTTCTCAAATTCCCCTGTTTGTTTTTTTTTTTTTAATCAAAATAGTGCCGGTTGTAGCACTCAGCATGGCGGCCTCTTTTGTATCTCCTCAATGATAATTGCTCTACTAACCCCCATGCATTTAATGATCAAAGTTCTTTTTTGATGTGCCTTAATTTAGCATGATTCAAAATATGGTACTTATAAATTATAAGATAAAAAATCAAAAACATAAAGCAGTGCTAGCTGCTGCAAGAAATGCATTGTGAACTTAGTGAAAAATTTGCAAGAATAGAGACTGAACAGGAGAAATGTTGGAGATTACATGACACATGAAAAAATACCCCACCTTTATTTAATCTATTTACCTTGGATCTGATTGTTTTCAAAGTCTGGAGGTTTTTTTTTTCCAAAAATAAGTATGCATTATAAATTGCTGTATTCATATTTTACTAGATATGTTACCTTTTGTTGTTACAAATAACATATGGAAGACCTACTTACAGCTTGATTTTTAAAAATCAATATTATGGTGACTAAGACAAAATCAAGCACCTTAATAGGTGCAAGGATACATAATTATTAAATACTTACATCCTAAATAGTAAAATTTAATAGTAAATTTAATTAGTTTTAAAATTTCATCCCCCACTTCAAATTTGAGTGGGCACATTTTTCAGAAGATATCATCACTAGCCTTTCATATACAAGCCAGATATTTTAAGGACAAGTCCTTAACAAGTTACAAAAATTGGTAGGTCTTAGGGTTTCCACAGAAAGCTATTAAGACTCATGTTGCTCTTTTTATTGTGTCTGTGCATGTTACTACACATAGAAAAAATAATGCTTTTTTTTTACTTATCATTTTCTCTTTCTGGCCAAAGCTCAGAATAAGTTGGGAAAAAATAAAGTTAGTGTTTATTAAAGTTTGTGATGGTTGTGCATGTTCTCCTTAATTAGGCTCTGGCTTGGTTGGCATACTTCTCTGCCTTCAGTTTTGTAGTATCTGAATTTTTTTTACTACACCAGCTGTGTCAGGATACTGACTGCTCTATAAGCAGAGGTACAAAAAGCTGGAAATTCTGATCTCATTGTCTTTCAGATCTGTTAAGATTCTGGGTTGGTTCTTCATTTTATGTTTGTCAAATTCTTCCTATGATTTTTTTTTTTTGGCTCATTTGTTGGTTGGTTGGTTGGCTTTTGGCTTTTTTGCTTTTTTTTTTTTTTTGGTGTTGTTGTTATTGCTGAGGAGTCATAGAATCATAGAATGATTTGGATTGAAAGGGACCTAAAGATCATCTAGTTCCAGGCCCCCTTGCGGGGCGCACCTTCCACTATTTGCTCAGGGCACACCTTCCTGAGATTGCTCAGGGCTCCATCCAACCATGCCTTGAACACTTCCAGGAATGGGCCATGCTCAGCTTCTCTGGACAACCTGCTCCAGTGCTTCACCACCCTTAGAGCAAATAATTTCTTCCAAACATCTAATCTAAACCTTTCCTCTTTCAGACTCATTTCCCCATGTCCTGTCACTACATGCCCTTATGAAAAGTCCCTCTCCATCTTTCCCATTCCAGTACCCTTCAGGTACTGGAAGGCTACTGTGGGGTCTCTGCAGAGCCTTTTCTTGTCCAGTCTGTACAACTCCAGTTCGAGCTGCTCCAGCCCTCTGATACTCTTCCTGACTCTCCTTCCTCCTGAATTTTTTTAATATAATCTCAAATATTTACTTGTATTGCTACCATACAGTTTCCCAGTTTAGTTTTCTTCCTAAGACTTAGTGGTTGAAAACTTGTGAAAAGTTCTGGTGATTTTCAGGGGTGCTGTTGGAAATACAGCTATCATCTGAAAGTCTTCCTTTCTGGCTCACACTTGCAGATGCACCTCACTTACAGATGCACCTGTGAGAACCTGAACAGTTTTCTTACATATTTTCAAAAGGCTTCCTCTGCAGTGATGTTTTCAGCTGTCCAGTTCTTCCATGCAAGGTTTTCTTTTTTTCCTGGTACAACTGTTCCTTCCACCTGCAGACAAAAATTCTACTACGAGTCTGTTTTATTTAGTGTTTAAGTTCCCATGGCATAAGATCAGTCTCCCTTTTACCACTGCTTTCAAACATCTTGTGACAAATTCTTTCACGTGTTAGGGAATTGTTGTCATTAATATTCCCCTTTGTAACTTTTATATTGTCTTTGTTTTCATTTAAAAAAAATATAAAGAACAATACTTCATCTGTCCTTACATAACTCAACCATTTGCTAGTCCTCTGACTGAAAAGAAAGTTGTTTTCAGTATTCAGTTTTTGTCCTTCTTCAGTTCTCTCTTTTTTCTTCTATTTTTTTTTTTTTTTCTTTTAATCACCCAGCCCAGAGAATTCTCTGGTTCTAACAGTCTCACTGCTTCTGTGGAAAGATGAGTAGCTGCATCTCCTTCATGCAGATTGTGCTTCTTATTGCACGTTTTGTATTGAAGAGTTTATTAACAGAGTAGCTCTTAAGTAGTCAGACAAATCCTGCGGCAGTGTTTGGTGAGAAAACCTGCTGCTTTTTAGAAGAGGTTGAAAACCTAAGGGATATAGCAACCCTAATTAAAGCTCAGGAGAATTCTGAAGCCAGGAAGACACAGAGCAGCAATAAAAACTACTGAAGTTTGTGGTCATAAAGTCTAACATTAACTATTTCAATCTGAAGTGAAGCATAAAATGAGAAATGTCAATGCCTGATTTTAACAATGCCTGATTCTCAGGAGAGAACTGAAACAGAAGACATTGAGACAACTGAGAAATCTGTCTTGTATGGCAGTGACTCTTTTTTTTTTAGTTCTATTAATAAATTACAAAGCTCAAGCTTTGTAACTCTTCAGAGGACTTCAGTTTAACTGCTTAAAAGAGATACTAAATCAATTTGTGAAGCAGTTTTTAAAGTATCATAGTGCCAAGAATAAGTACGTAAATCAGTTGTTCAGAAGCCATATTCAGATACCCCAAGGGCCGAGTGAGAGAGCCCAAAATGAGGCATTATTGATAGATCAGATGTGCAGAATAGTTTTATTATACCACAGCCCAAATTCGAATTTCTGGCACACTGCTTTTTACAAATATGGCTCCAGGGGAGTTTAGGAATGGCTGGTAGGGTTCCATGTGTAAAGCAGCTAACAAATACTTGCTCTACAGCAGTGTATGATCAGCTAATAGGAGGTAAGAACTATCATTATAATCTCTAAACAGCTTTTAGGAAAAGAGCCCCAAACCAGAATTCTCATTACAGAATAAAATGAAGTAGGGATATCTGAAGTAAGCTGTCATGGACTAGATAATCTCTATTTTTCTGTGATTATTTACTGAAATAGTACTGACTTGTTTAGTGTCCAGCAGTGGTAGGTGTCTACCTATGATGATCACCTGTGGTTTTTTTACATCATTGTAACATTGTAAGTTGTTTTCTATGTCATTGATACATAAATCACATGGGATTTTTCATCTGAATGAAAAGAGATGCTAGCCCTCATGCTATTAAATATTTATTTTATACAACCTTTTGTTAAATTATAAGCATATTTCTCAACATCACCTTTTTCCAGTTGATTGTAACATGTTAATGAGACTGTCATTCATTCAAAGACAGTTTTTTAGATTAAATAGCAGGAGTCATACTGAGATGCTAAAATGAATATATTACAATAATTGAGCTTTCAATTTACTGAGAGCAAACAGCATGAATGACAGGGAGCAACTAGATCATCAGAAACTTTCTTTTGCTGCTTTATGCATTTGATTAGTTTTTTCACAGCTTTGCCACAATTTTCTCTACCCTGAACTGACTGACTTACTGATCTCCTTTCTCTATGCTCAATCTTTTCACTGTTAGCTTCATGCCTTCATTTTTCATGCTCCTTTTATTTTCTTTCTTTTTACCTACTTCCTGCCATTGAATTGTTTTAGTTCATAACAAGGTTTATGAAAGCAATGTCATGAAGTCCCTAGCAAATAATTGCTTAAATGTACATAAAGTCTGGTACTGTGTCTTTGAGAAGCTTTTGAAAAAGGTGCCAAAGTATTTCGGAAGCTGAAATTGTGAACTCGCTGATATTTTGGTGTTGTAGAGTTATATTTGTGACTCTTTTCCCATCTTGTCTTCTTTCTAATCTCCTACATTGAGATTTCAGATCATTAAGGGGCAGTAGTAACAAAAAAGAGATAAATTTGACTCTAAAGGTTTCCCAGAGTGAAACTTTAACAAAAGAAAAAAACCAAAACCTAGGCACCTGTGCATGAAAACATTATGTGTAATGATCGATATCTAATTATAATATAATTATGTCTTTCAAATGAATATAGATAATTTTAGCCAAAAATACAATTAGAAAAATAGATGTGGAGATGTTTTTAACATGTCCCAGTATGGCCATTGTTTTAGTATTATTTTTTCTGTAAATTGGCCTGCCTTTGTGCCCCATTTACATGTGACAGGTGCATAGTTCTAATATTATAGTAGTAAATGTTAAATTGCAACTAGAGGTAGTATTTTAATCTATTTACTTTTGCATTTTCAAACTATTGTCTCTCCATCTGTGATCATTACGTGTTTAACCCAATTTGTATAATTATCTACAATTTACATCCTATTATTTTAAAAGGAGTGAACTCTGGCCCTGGTAATATGAACAATCTGTGTTAAAGAGAAAAATGTACAACATAGGCTGCTTTCTCTATTCCCTTAATTAGACTGCAGGTACTGTGTTACTGATAACCTGTGACTAGGGATGCCAGATGATTTTCTGCATTATTTGTGCTTCCTGATCCAGCAGATTGATTAGAAGTCCTTAGGGAATTTTGAACACCTTTTTCCTTTGAGTTTTTATTTCCATTCTCTAGATTTAGCTTTTAGCATGATTACAAGAGAAATTAGACCCTGCAGGAACTGCACAGGTTGGATAGAAACTAGATGTAACTTCTCCTCTTTACTGCCATAAAAATATACAGAAATAAAAGACAAAGTTCACTAAAAAGTAGAACAATAATTACACATCCAAACATATAGAATTGAATTTTTCTTGATCACATAAATGTTAACATGCTTGCATCTTTCATCTCTTGCAGTTTCTTTCTCCCAAAGTATTTTTTATTTGCTATTAAGAGGCACAGAAAAAGGTCTCTACATTCTAACTACTTAAATACATTTTAATACAGTTTACATTTGATACCAAGGGCTAATATAGGATTTTCCAATTTCAATACCTTGCATTGCTCACCATATAGCTTGGTGAAAACTTGAAGGGTTTTTCTGGATTTCCTTTTGATGGGGGAACTTTTATATCATCATATGAACATGAAGGCAATTATCCTGTACTTGTATACACCCATAGATGTCTGACTTCTAGATTGAGAGCAAAATGTTGTGTACTACTTTTCAGGAGGAATTGCATTGGTCTGATTACTCAGTCACAGTAGGGAAAATAACATAATGTATGTTAAAACCACCTTTGTGTGGAAAAGCACGAGATGCGTCCTAAGCAGTGGGTTCATTGCAGTGTAGTTGGCCTTTTTGCCCTGATACCATGGAGCTGTTCGAGCCCAACAAGGGCTGTGATCCTTTCAAGCCTTCCTTCTCTGCACTGCCTGATTTACTGCTTGCAGAAGTGAGAAGCCCAAGAGAGAATCCACTTAAAACAGACCACAGAAATAAATTTAAAAATAGAGAAATGAGCTCAGGCTTGTTTACTGCAAAACACTCTCTGCTTCTTTACATCAACTAGTAATAGACAAAAATAGTAATATTACCACTCTACTTCCATGAATAAAGTGCTACTATGCTACAAGTACATGACACTAAAAGCTCTACAGTGAAAAAGGGCTTAAATAAATAAAAAAAAAAATTCTAAGCATTGGATATCACTCAGCACTATTTTCATAATACTTTGATAAACCTTGCTATTTGGGTCAGCTTATTGTTTTCCAAAAGCAAATATTCAGCTTTCCAGAAGTAGCTTCAGAAACCAACCAAGAAGAAAAATCACAGTTGGAATGGATGGCTTACGGTGCCCAGGGAGGATACTCTGCACTGCCAGAGGCAAGAAAGTTTCTTTCCTTATGTATTTCAGCTATTGCTTCTTAATATAGTTAGTCATTCCTTTTGTACCATAAAACTGCTGCATTCTGCAGGATATTTAGCCCTTGTCCCTTGGAAAGACTAACTTTGTATTTATTTTAGCTATCTTTACAGAAGTTAGGTGACCACAGGTTTTGTTTTTTCCTGAATTACTGCCACTGGGCATTTTTTGGGTTTTTTACAAGATCTGGTGAACTAGGACTTATATAAAACTTTGTTTATTCTGACAGAGCTAAAACAAGATCCCAAAATAAATTCTAGCTGTTGCTTAGCTGTATTGCTGAAATAAACAGAATTTTTCTTAGCACACAAATATTCAATTTTGCAAGTATTTACTGCACATCTGCTTCTATTCCAGGTTTTAAGTAAAGACTGTGGCACTTGAATATGGATCTGTACAACAATCTGGAGTTTACTCTCCTCCACCTTTTTTAATATGATTCTCTATTCTTGAGACAGAGAGCAAAAGCAGATACAAGGAGGACAGAGTATTGTTCTAGAGCCTGTTAGGGTTGTGAGTATATGGAGAAAGGCAAATTACACCAGGGAGATGATCTCTACGTGCATTCTGCATTCTTGCTCACTGATAAAGCGGCCTGCAAGACTTCTGCTGATTTTTGTTGTTTGATGGAGGTGTTAAAAAGAGTACAGCAGTATTACGTGACAGTGACATTAGTTTTGCTTGTAGGGATTATGTTTATTTATTGGCTTCTTGTGCTGGACAATATGCTGTTTTAAAGTTCCAGGAATTTGAAAAATTTACAGGACTTATGAGAGTTTGCTGTCAGAGTGTTTGTAGACTTCCAGTACTGCCTCAAAGGTAGTTTGTGTGAGGAGAAAAACAGTCAAACTCAAGCAGCATTCATTTTGAGCTAAAAAGTTCAGACAAAGACAAGATGATTCCATGAATAGTTCATTTGTAAGCCCTCGCACCATCCCACAAGCCAGAAAACATGTAATGGAAAGCAGAGACAATTAAGCTGGTTTTACACAGAGAGTTCTTGCTCCATGCTTTGAGCAGTGCTTGTGACTTAATTCAAAAACTGCACAAGATTGTTTTCATTTGTGCTAACAAAAGCCCCTGAAATCCAGAGCATAGTGTAAATACAGCCAAACTAGGACAAGAAAGGGCAGTTAGCACTCTGCCCAGATTTTTCCATTGTGCATGCAGAAGTCAAATTAGAAAGTTAGGCTGATACCAAACTTAACAACCTATTGGACTAAATGAAAAATGTAGAAGTGATCTATTACACTTCCATTTCTTTGACAGTGGCTCTGAGACTCACAGCTCTCTGTTACAGGCTTGGTGCCACTTGGCCTGTAGCATGAAAAAATATAGTCTTAGAGAAAAGGATTAGTCTGAGACTAGGACTAGTTGTTTGTTAAGGTAGAGGAGAAAAGGAGAAAGGTACTCATATTCTTGTGATGGTTTGCTGGGTCATTTCTGCTCACCACAAAGTTGTGATAGGAAAATAAGAAAGTTAAAATCTATATCTAAATGTGAAGCTTTAGGCATAGATAACTTTCACAGTGTGTGGTTCATCACCAGTATAGGTTGTTTTACCTGGGCCTTCAGTTTAACAGTGATGTTATTCTTAACTCTCTGTGTAACTTGGCCAACTTAATTTGGCCAATTAAGCATGTTGATTTGGTAAGTTACTGCCTTAATAAAATTGATTAAAAAGGCCTAATGCGATAAACCCGGAAATCTTTAATTTATCTGACAGTACTTATAAGTAATTGGGACTAAATCAACAGTTAGTTAAAAAGACCCAGTAATAAAGAGCAGGCACTGAGATTTATCTTCCAGTTTGCAGAGATGAAGCAAGCAAAGTGACCACCAAAATGATGTTGTTGATTTCATGAAAGCACCAGGAGAGCAGACGATGAAAAATTGCAGGTACATAAAGCTGTTGCTATGGCATTCAATTCTCACACCACTGTGTCTGGATTTAGTGCCTTAGACTGAAGCCTTAGACTGAATTACAAAATCATATATTTCAAATGCTGCTTATCATTTCAACAGAGTCTAGTAATAAATGACAGCAAATGCATTACCTATCCAAGATGTGTACTGGTGGATGAGCAAAGATTGAATTCAGAAATTCTAAAATGTTGGTTTTTGGGTTTTTTTTGTTTGTTAGTTTTTTTAACTGCTGTTTGTCGCTCCTAACATATATCTGTAATTCCAAGGCACAAGGTGGTATTTGAAGACCAGATTCAGAGGCTGTGAGCAGTTAGGGACAGTGACAACATGAAGGAAGGATATACAATAAATCTGTAGATCTCATCAAAATCCATGCTTTACAGCAGAGGGGAAAAGAGAAAACAATTAGAAATGTAAACTTTAAGTATCTCTGATATTGCACGTTGAGAACAGCACAGCCATATGTGCAACGCAGTACCACAGATGACACTGCTAACAAAAGAGATTTTTAAGTGGACTTCTGAAGAGTCATAACTGCAGCCACTCTAAGACAGGGAAATGGGGACAGGCAGACCTTTCTGAAAGGGAACAAATGATGGCACCAACACCTTTCCTTGACTTTCTTTGACCTTCCCTCCTTCTTTCCAGTTTAATTTTTTAATTTCCTCAGTATTGATGTGTTTTGCTCTTGATATTCCCTACCTTTCCCCTTTCCTGGAATCTTATCTCTTCTGGTTTCTTGACCTTCCTCATTATTACTTTTATTTCTTCCACTTTTGACTTCAGTTATGTCCTTTTCCTACCCTCTGGTTATTTTCCCTTAGTCTCCTCTGGCCTTTTTCTCATCATACAGTCTTTTCTCATTTTGAAACAAAGAAAAATACAGGGCAAGTTTCAATATCTTATATTTTAACAACAGCTTCATCCTCCTAAGTGGCCTTCAAAAGCCATCTTGCCCCATCCAAGTAACTTGAGAATACTTTTGCAGAGCTGATGTTTAAATGCTGTCATCTCATTTTGGTCACTTTTTCTCTTGATCTCTTCTCAGGGATTCCCCGGTTTTTGTTTCCTCCAGCCTACAAGGCATCCCTTTACATCATCTGCTCCAGACAGTTTAATGCAATAGTGACTCCCTGTTCCAAAACTCATAAGGACGCAGAAACTTTCTGTGTGCACATTAAAAAGCTGAGGAGATAATTAGGAAAAGTGGAGAGTTTTCTGTCCACATTTTTTTCTGTATTCGTGGTTTTCCCATCAAAATATTTACAAAATATTTGGATCTATGTAAAATGCAGGTTCATTACCCAAATCCAGTTTTGGACTGTGTGAAAATGTTACCTTAATCTTTGAGTGAAACAAGAATAACTTTAATTTCTTCTGTTATGCACTTCTAATGAGATCAATATCTTTCTCTTTTCTTTCTTCTTCATAGTGGTCAGAAGGCAGAAAACTAAAAAGAAATTTCACACTAGAGAGTATAAATAAAGATTTTGTCCAAAGTATTTTGAAAAGACAAAACTTTAAAAGCTTATCAAAAATAACAAAATTCTCCTGATATCTGGAAAGAGTTAATGTAATTTGAAGATAAACTGATTTAGCAGTGTAGATTTAACATACTAGATTTTATCTGGCAAGATTTGCCCATAGCTAGGGACTTATAAAGCAAAATAATCTAATATGATATCATACTTCAATCAAGTTTAATCCTATGATAGTCTCCATAAATAGTTGTGTGAAGGTTTTTAGAACTATGATTTTTGCGTTAAATTGTACAAAAAGTGTTAAATGAGCTATACCTTGATTGTCTGTACAGTTCAAAGAAACTCCCTATCATTTCTTCAAAAACCTAAAACTTGAGACATATATCAGTGCCTTTGCCTCAGTGATTAAACTTACCTGTTTTGTTGTGTAGTAAGGAATTGGTAGTGTTATGAAGGAACAGCAGGGAAATAAAAATAAGGAGATAAAGCAGAAAGATAATAAGAACAGTGTAAAAAAGATGAAATGTTCTCATATATCAGGGCACATTCAACATTTTACTAAGGTAAATTAGAAGGGCCATAGAATTTGGTCTAATTTTATGCAGAAGTATGAATTAAGTGATAAGTCTTTTCATAGAAATTTTGACAATATAGTAAAAACATGTAAAGGCACTTGCATTAAGCAGAATGAGGAGACTTTCAGAACAGGGGACAGGAGACTTTCAGAAATACCTGGAGATTTGTTTAATTTGAAGAGTATATTGAGGTTCTAATTTGCCAATAGCAATCCTATTGCTTCCCAGTTTTACATTTTACTAGGGGTTTTCCAGATAGAACAATAACGCATGGTATCTCAGCAAAAGTGAATTAATTTTTGCTACTTATGTTTGTAATCTCAGCAGTCCAGAAGTACTGACAGTGCCTCAGGTTACGTGGTGAGAAGGTGGGAGGAATCACTGGAGAGCAGCTTTTATGTGCCAGGCACTGACATTTGCACTTTCTTCTGCAGCTTCAGGTTTCATGAGAGAAACATTTAGCACAGGTCTGTTCCATGTGATTGAAGCAATATGAGATGCTCAGCACTGGTACTACACTATGGACCTGAAGCATCAGTGGACATGAAGCATCAAAAACTCTCATTTGGAAATGGACTCTGACACTTCAGAAATTAGTTGCAATTCAGATGTGGGAGGTTCCAGCTCCACAGTCCTGTAGGAACCTGTCTAAAAAATTACATATTTGCCAGTCAGTAAAAAGAGATTCAGGAATCAATTTTGAGGCAAGTTTTGTTGCTGTTTATTCAAATTACATACTGCTGTTGTGTATGAAGACAGAAAATGATTGAAAATTATGCAGTGACTCTTTTTTCACTCAGGAGCTCATAAGCTTTACCCAAGAAGACAGTCAACTTGCAGTATTTTCCTGATTTTACTTCAAGGTAAATGTTGGTGCAAGAGCAGTGCATCTCTGCCCTCTGAGTGGCACCATGCAACTGAAGTGATCTGAAGTTTAACAACGAAATCAGATATGTTTATGTTCTTTCTGTTATTTTACAATCTACTCTTCAGAGCTCTGACTTACAGAAACAAAATGTGAAATTAATGCACTTTACGGGACAAAATTTAGCTGCAAGGATTTCACTGACGGCTTTTGGTACAGTAAGATCAAAGCTACCTACACAACTTCTTAGATGTCATTGAAGACTAATGCCACTCATATTATCACTGCAGATTTTCCCTGCGAAATTTCTGTAGGTGAGGATTTTCCTCAGTAGAAGCCAAAAAAAATTAATCTGCCTTTTGCTTCTGTCAGAATCCAAGGTCAGTTGTCCCCCTGCTATCCCTCTCCTACTGGTATTGGGATGCCTGGGCTCAGGGTGTACTTCAGTTGTCTGCCCTTGAGACATCCTGGGCTGCTGAAGAAAGTGTTAAATGGAAGAGAAGTGCACATTAAACAAAAGCTTACACTACGTGGAAGGTAGCTGAGAAACAAGTATTCAGAAAAGCTTGATGAAGCAAGAGGATTATCAAAATTTTTAATCTACAAAAATAAGCTTTTGAAATATCCTCACTACAAAGTAATCTGCCTTTAAAGAACAAAACCTTTCAAACAAGAACAAAACACCTGTATTATGTTAGTGTGAACATGTTGTTTCAAAGCATGGAAATATGACTTAAGATTTCTCTGTAAAATAATACGTAAACCTGGGCTACGAGCCAGGTTAAAACTGAAGGGAAATTTGTAATGGTGACATGCTCTAAGTGACACATGGCCCTACATCTTATTTTCAGGACCAATTTTGGCATATTCTATCTAATGTGTCAAATTACAATGAATGAGATTTAGACTTCTTCCTCATCAAAACCCATAGAAGACTGCCAGGAACTCACTAAGCAATCTATTTGGTTTTCACTCTAGCCATGTCTGTGTGCAGCACAGTTTATTTCAACTTGTTAGTTCCTGATGTCAGTGGCTGTAGATCTCAAAAATTCTGTGAACAGATAAAGATGATAGGTCAATGTGGCCACTAAATGAAAATAAAAGGCAAAGGTGTATGTAAAATATAAAGCATCATCCTTGCAAATGCTGAAAAGAGGTGTGCATTCTAGAGATAATTCCAAATGCTTTTCACTCAGTTTGGGAGATGCATCTACCTTCATCAGTGGTCTTGAAGCAAAGCCAAACAGTTTATCTTGAGGTGACTTAGGATGTGACTTTTTCTTCAACGTACAAACATTTTAATTATACCATTTGTTTTTGGCAAACCAGGATTAGAATGCATAAACTTCTGTGGCTAGTTATAATGTTAGCCCTGAAAAGTTGCTCTTAGTTAGAGCTCATATGTCTCAATTCATGTTTCAGTGGCAGCACTCTGGAGGGGACATAGGACTGTACAAAGCAAGAGGTTTAACCAGATGACCTGGAGAGTTTTTTTCTTCAACCATGTTTTAATTCTGTGAAGTTTTAACAAATGGATTATGGACTCATATCTGCTTCCGTGTACTAATTGCCATTATAATTAATCCTGTTGTTCAAAGATTAGACGTTATTAGCTGTGTGGATAGGAAATCACATTTGTTCTTGTGATTTTGCAGGACAGACCTAAGACTTCTGCTAATGTGCATTTACATTTCCTACTTATTTGCGTTTTTTTCTTATTTGGTCTATAGTCTAAGATGAGAGATTGTATCTGGTCAATCAGCTTTTTTGAATATCTTGTAGATTGTTTTATGAGAGGTGAGTCAGACACCACTTTTTTCCTATGGCTATGACTTGTGGTGATAAAATGCATGTATTCACTTGGAAACTGAGAGACTCATAAGGAATATGGAATTTCCTGCAAATGTAGAAGACATGGTATTTTTAGGACCTTAGTGTCTGTTGGGCAAAACTTACTTTTAATCCATATTTGAATCACTGCCCATTACTTGAATTTTGTTTTTTAGAGAGCTTTAGCCATGTCAAAGCTCTCAAAATCTGGATCTCAGCCAGCTTACTACTAATTAGATCTTCAGGGTTGTCTGGAATCTAAACAATATGATGTGCAGAGATATCGTCAGTCATTCAGCAGAGATTGCGTTCACTGCAGATATTCAGCAGGCTTGCTGCTTATAGATGCCTGTATTCATTAATCTCTCAGTGGGAGCATCATAGAATCATAGAATATTCTGAGTTGGAAGGAACACACAAGGATCATTGAAGTTCAAGTCCTGGCCCTGCACAGAACAGCCCAAGACTCACAGCATGTGCCTGACAGTATTGTTCAAAAGCTTCTTGAACTCTGTCAGGGTTGGTGCTGTGACTACTTCCTTGGGGAGCCTGTTCCAGTGCCCAAACACCCTCTGGTTGAAAAATCTTTTCCTAATATCCCACCTAAATCTCCCCTGGAACAGCTTCAGGCCATTCCCTTAGGTGTTGTCACCAGTCAACAAGAGAAGAGATTATCTGCCACTCCTCTTCCACTCCTCTTCCTCTTTGAATGAGAAAATTGTAGACTACCATGAGGTCTCCCCTCAGGCTCTCTCATGAAGCCACTCCTCTATGGCTTCCCCTCAAGGCCCTTCACCAACTTTGTAACCTACCTTTGGACTATCTCCAATAGCTTTACATCTTTCCTGCATTGTGGTGCCCAAAACTGCAGACAGGACTCAAGGTGAGGTCCCATCAGTGCCACAGTGGGACAGGACAATATCAAGTGAGGATCTACAGAGTCTCCTCTTCAAAGCTATTGTCTATTATCTTGCTCTAAGTAATGCAAACCTTTTTGTTATGCATTGGTAGCTTGCATTCTTATTTAGCTATGCTACTGTGCATCTTTTCTAGTTTGTTTTTTAATTTCCCCTGCAGGTATCTTTTGCCTCAAGGTCATCCCTGGATGAGTCCATTTTACCACACTGGTGGCATATCTGGTCTTTCACATCCTCAAGCACTTGATGTTTGTGTTTGGAAGTGTCAATAATTTTGTACATTTTTATGGGTGTATTCAGGATCTGAGAGTCCTCTGCTTCCCCACTTTTACCTTCCTATGCACACACGAAAAAAGGTGTAGAAATAAGAACCATTTCCACTCATTTGATAGTACACAGGGATCTTCACATTAAACACATATGACTTTTGCAGTGGTTAGTGAGACTTTTTAGGGTAAGTTTAAGTTATGAACACACTTCTTTCTTCTAAGATCACATGAGTCATGTAGAAGTTGGGCACAAGGGAAGGGACTGCTCACAGATTTTCATTAAAACTAGTGAATGACAATTTTTTTTGAGGACACATTTTTCTCATTAAAAGCCAAAATTATTCTGTCCTTCCAAAACAAATAAAAAACTTTAGAGTAATAAAGTCTGTCTCTTCATTCACTTTACTCATGGGAGCCATCTCATAATTCTCAGTTTAGCCTACTAGAGTGAGTTGTTTGCTCTAACCATAGAGCAGAAATACAGGTCATTTGAAGGAAGATTGTTAAGCAAAAAGGTTACTGTTAAAAAATGGTTGTACTAAAAATTAAACAGATAATTTTCAGATATAATGTGAGTAATCCTATGCTCATCCACTCTAATAATGCATCAACATGTTCCTTAACACAAGCATAGTTCTATCATATGTAAAATTTACCTAAACTTAAACTGCTTCAACTGATGTTTATCAGCAGATTGTGAAAAGTACATCTGTGATATTCTGTCCTAGCCTCCAGCAATATAAAACTCAAAGTCAAGTTGAACCAGAGGCAGTGTTTGAATTTAACAGTCTTTGTCAGATTATTTCTTTAAGAGCTTTCCTAATCATTATTATTTTGCAAAATAGTTGCCTGTTCTTGTATCTTTGTATATTCTTTTTCTGTTTAGATCTTTAAAAATTAATGATTAAAAAACCAAGCAACTCCTCTGAGATGTAATTTTAAGAACATATAACTGTGGTGTCAATTTTTTATTTAATGTAACTACTATCTTTTTGCCTTTCTTTCTCCCTGTTCTATCCTCAATAAAATTATAAGTAGCAGAATGGCTGTTGTGTTTGCTGAGACTTAGCAACAAACTATTCATGTAGATGAAAATTAACAAAAATCAAACTACATAGTTGCATGTTTAATTTCATGTGCTCGAATGACATTTGTCCTGAAAAACAAAAGTCAAGTCAATCTACTTTAAAATGCAATACATGCACTCATTATGGATTCAGCTAATCCATCACACTCTCTGTTTCTGTCTCTATCCTTTTTCTTTTTTTTTTTTTTTTTTTTGTCTCAAGACATTTACCTGCTTTGGTTTTACTTTATATTGTAGTTCAGAAGGTCAGCTTTTACTGCAGGTGAAACTGGTTTACTTTTCACCTAGAGATTATCAAACATAGGTGCCCCTGTGTATTAGGTGCAGGTTGCAGAGAGAGCCAGGGCATGCAGCAGTCTATGCAGCCATTCACATAGTCAGGTGCGCATGCTTTTTTCTGTGTTGCACTAATTGTGTCAAATAGAGAAGGATTTTGTGAGGTTAGGTTAAAAGATCACAATGACAACTAACTTCTCCATATCAATCTGAATGTATTTATGTGTATATCTTTTTTTTTAATATGCCAGACAATTAATTCATACCTCATCTGACAGCCCTACAAGGACGAAGACCTATGTGGTAGGCCTGGCAAAATTCAGTTTCATCTATGCTTTTAAAAAGTGCTAAGCCAGCTTTATACTTTCAGTGATGTTTTAGGACCATTAATTAAATGTGACAGATATCTGATTGCAGCTTTGTTTCACTCACGTTGACCTCCAGAGAAGTCTAGATCACTTAAATTTTTTTATCCTATGTTTTTTAGATATGTACAGCATTTTTCTTGATTCCCTCAACTTCCTATCACAACCTACACAGGCTATGATCAGATGTGTTGATTGCAGAGAATGTGCATGACGTAGAAATGTCGTACTACTGTGACACTGGGCTCTTAAGACCTTAATTAGCATTTCAGTTCCAAAATTTGCAATTTTTATGAAAAAAATCTCTTAGTTCTTATGCTAACCTTTAATGGGGTACTACTCTATGTTTTAATGACAATTGCAGCTGTTTACATCCATTTGATCCCCAAAGTAGTAATCCTTTCCATGGCAGCTTCATTTTAGAGTCTTTAGTTTTCCACATTTTAATCACATTTACTGAGTTTTAGTGGTGACTATGAGGTGAATAATTTATCATCCTCTAAACAGAGGCAAAGAAGCAGAGTAAATGATCCTTCACAATTAGATTTAGAAGGTGACTTTAAAATCTTAGGGGATTGCCCAATATATTAAAAGCAGTCAATTTAAAAATTTAATTAGAAAGGTAGAGCCTGGTTTTGTGTGTTATATGTGTACTTTAGGTTCACCCTGAAGAAGATTTCATTAACATTTGCTCATTTTTATGCATTTGTGTTTTTAAGATTCTCTTTATAATGGATCTGCTGCTCCGTTTTTAGATAGACACAAGACTAAATACACTCAGGCAAAACAGATACAAAGCCATTAGTGAAAGGGCACATTTTTGAGCAGTCAATTAGGATAGTCTGGTCTATTTAAATTCTAGCCAATTTATTTTCCTTACACATTTAATTCATTAAAACAAGTTAGGGAAGTTAAGGACTCTATATAATGACTCTTGTGAGTCTTTTTCCTCAGAGATAATCTTACAGAGATGACCTTAATTGTTGCACTGTGGTATACAAACATATTTCTATTTTAAAAGACTGTAAGGTTATTCTACTCTTGGATATTTTGTATTGTTTTAAAGGTATCATGTCTCTCTTCAATATATATTTAAAAAGTCTAATGGCAAGTATTCCCTCACATATGGCAGATGAGTACCCATGTTGATAGAATCATAGAATCTTGAAACTAAACCCCATCTCCCTCAGCTGCTCCTCATAAGTCTTGTGCTGCAGACTCTTCACCAGCTCTGTTGCCTTTCTTTGAACACCCTCTAGCACCACAATCAATGTCCTTCTTGTAGTGAGGGACCCAGAACTGAACACAGGATTCAAGATGTGGCCTCACCAATGCAGAGGGACAAACACTGCCCTAGTCCAGCCAGAACACTATTGTTTCTTGACCACCTGGGCACATGCCAGCTCATGTTTACCTGGCTATTGACCAGCACTCACAGGTCTTCTCCTGCCAAGCAGCTTTCAAGTCACTCTTCCCCAAGCCTATTGTGACCCTAGTGCAAAATCTGGCAATTCACCCTATTGAATGTCATACAATTGGCCTCGGTCCATGGATCCAGCCTGTTCACATCCCTCTGTGGAACCTTCTTATCCTCCAAAAGATCAACACTTCCACCCTACATGGTGTTGTCTGCAAACTGACTGAGGGTGTACTTGATCCTCTGGTCCAGGTCATTGTGAAGATATTAAACAGGGCTGTCCACAATGCTGAGCCTTAGGGAACACCAGCAGGTACAAGCTGCCAGCTGGATGTAGCACCACTCTTTGTGCTCAGCCATACAGACAGACAGTTGTCTATCCAGCCAGGTGTACTCTCATCCAGGCCACAAGCAGTGTCACCAGGACAATCCTGTGGGAAATGGTGTCAAATGCCATATTGCAGTCTAGATAGACAATATCCACAGCCTTTCCCTCATCCCCTAAGGATGACACCCTATCATAAAAGGAGATCTGGTCATTCAGGCAGGACCTATCTTTCATGCAGGGCATGATCTTGTGTACTGTGCAGCATGATGGTGCTCAAGGTGATCTGTTCCATGACCTTCCTGAGCACTGAGGTCAGGCTGACAGGCCTGTAGTCCCCTGGATCCTTCTTCTGTCCCTGCTTGTAGATGAGTGTCACATTTGCTTATGTCCATTCAGCTGGGACCTCCCCTATCAGGATTCTTGATACTTGATGGAAAATGTCTCAGCATTTTGCACCAGCTACCTCAGTGCCCTTGGGTGGATACTATGTTGCCCTATAGAGTTGTGAGTGTCTAAGTGGTATAGCAGTTTGCTGACATTTTTTCCCATGGATTACTGGGGCTTCATTCTCTTTCTCATCCTTCTGGGCTTCCATCTTTCAGCTCAGGGCCCAGGTATCCTGATAACATTTGGTTTTACTTTTAAAGACTGATACAAAGGAGATATTGGGTTCCACAGCCTTTTCCTCATCCTTTGTTATTATGTTTCTGCTAGAATCCACTAAAGGACAGAGATTCTCCTTAGCCCTCCTTGTGTTGCAGTTGTTTTTATAGAAACCTTTATTATCACCTTTTACAGCAGTAACCGTATTAAGTTGCAGCTGAGTTTTGGCTCTTCTATTTTTTTCCCTGCACAACCCCACAACATCCATGTAGTCCTCACAGAGTTCCCTGCTCCTTCTTCCAGTTCAAGTTTTTGGTGTAATTTCTGTGGAGAAATATTCTATAGCTCACCTGGAAGATTGTGATTATTCAGTCTGTTTTCAAATTGAATTTAAATAATTTGATCTTGAATAACACAGAAAAGGTTGGTGGTTTGGGTTTGTTTTGTTTTTTTTTCTTGTTCCACTGCTTTAAATAGCCTTTGAACTTCACCTTTTGAAGATGACATCAGACTTACCAATTTTTTCTTAACTATCTTTAGAACTAGGAGAAAATTGATTCCTTCAGTGTCAGGCATTATACTGAGGCTGACACTTCTGGAGAGCTGCAATGTTAAATAGGATTTCTTTAGCACTATTCTTAGAAATAATATACCGCAGTATTCACAGTGTTTCTAAAATTATATTTCAGAAACTAAAATTTAGACTGGATAAGTGAGACCATGTAAGCATTCTTTCCCGTATCACTATCAATAAAGCTGACCTTTGTTTGGGAGAAAACCTTATTTTTAGAAGCTAAACGCCATCAAATTTGTTTTATAAGCCATCTTACCCTAGAATTCAATAAAAATTTAAATAAATAGGAACAATAATAATTGCTTTTACCAGGAACCCTTATGACTTTATTTCAGGAAGAAGAGCAAAATACTTGTTCTGTGAAAGAAATAATTAATTGCAGCTCCATGGGATATTATCTTCGTGCATTTTAGCTCAAGGCTGAAAACATCTCTTTGGGAAAGGGTAAGCTTCATTTCCAATTATAAATCATGTTTAAAACATCTTATTTGAATGAAACATATAGGACTAGGGGTGAGATATCGGAGCTTTTTGAAAATTATATAAAAATACTCCTTGACTTCTGCTAGATCTAAAATTTCAGACAAAGTCTAACCTAACATTTATCCCCAATTGAATAAGTTCTATTGAAGCTTGCAACAGAAACTTTCCTACAGGAATCTGTGGGAAGATGTCCACTTCTGTGGGACCCTAGTTAAATTACATAAGCATCCACAGTTTCATGTGTTTATATATTTTAAGGGATGTTTGTGATCTAAGAAAGTAATATTGATTCTTTTTTTTTGCCTTTAGATGACTTTGAGTCAAAACCCCCATGTGGTACTAAATTGCTTTTAAAAACTCAAAATAGTTTATCAAAATGGCCTAATATATTTTCTCACATGACAAAACGAGAGAAAATAGATGGAGTTACACCAGTATATGTCAAGTGTTTTATATTCTATATTCATGTGATTTTTAGAGTATGAAAGACTATACAAACACAAAATCAATCATAAGCTCTGAGGAACTGAGATAAAAAAGAAGTAAATTTTTTAGAAGTTCAGCTGATAAAAACAATTCAAGGAAAGTCATAGGACCTGAAAATCATTACCTGCCAAGTGGATGTCTAATGATTACTTTGTCTTCTAAAACTGCAGCTAAACTAAAATCACTAAATGTGATAACTGTGTGAGTCAGCTTGTTAGAGCATCCAAGAGCCTTCTCAGAATTTCAGTATTCTCTTTGTGGGAGAATAGTGGACATAGTGCAGTGGTTTCTTTCTCTTACTTGCTGTAGTTTGTTATTTTGGGTTTGTGTTTTTGATTGTTCAGTGTGAAGGAGCTGGGATGCATGACAGAAAAAATTTAGGCCAAAAGAAAATATAGTTGCAACAGCTGGAATGATTTAAGATCAGTCAAGATGGCTTGGAGGGTGGATGGGGACATGGGAAGATCTATCCCAAGGCTGTGATAGATTTTGAGGACACAGCAGTTAGAGACTTTCCCATTGTGGAAACCATTTGAATTTTCTCTAATTGGTGGAGTAAACAGATTAATTACCCTTTCTTATAATTAAAATTAAAACTTTCATAACCTCAGAGGAAAAGAGAGGCAGTATCTGTATGTTACACAAGTCAAACAAGTTGTCCTAACTTACCTAAGACACAGAATTATTGCAGCAGAAGAAACTGGTTTTAATATGCCAGCTGTACTGTTCAACTAAAACTAGTGGGTGAGCTGGCAGCAACAAGTAACCAATTATATTTCTTGGAGTGCATCAGAGAAAACCCAGGTAAAACCAAGACCAATTAAGAGTGAAGTTAAGCTTAGTGAAAAGCTGAATTTGTTTATTTAGTTTGACTTGCTGTCTTACTTTAGTTAGTCATTGGCTAGCTTTAGTATATCAAGTGCACTAAGTTCATTTATTAACAATAATTAAAATTCTAAATTTTTGTTACTTAACAAACGGGGCTATTTGTGAATATGTGGTTGTGAAAGTTTTTGTTCACTGCAACTGGACTTATATAGTGGTGAGTTGGCTATAATCACAAAGTAAGCCCAGCCTCACCCAGCCCTCTGAGGATCAGTTGGAAGGCAAAACAGTTAATTTTCTGCCAAATTTCTGTACTCTTAATACACCAATATTTGGGGAACATGTGTCTGGAAACCTCTGTAACTCATAAAAGCATGCTAAAGTCATCACCTGAAAACATGCTTCAGGAATGGCGCTGAAAATTTTAAATTTTAATTTTTGCAAAACAGAGGTACTAAGAAACAGAAAAACTCTTTACAGAAGCTAAAGTTATATTGGCATTTGCAGTTCAGGTAAGTAATATTTCATCAGTTCTTGAGCAAATGCTGCATTTTTTATCTTTATTTTCCAGTAAAGTAAATACTGAATTTAATATGAAGCTACCATTGTGACAAGGTAAAGATGCTTACAGCAAAGTTAGATTGTAACACAGGCTGTGATTCAAACCCAGATCTGTGATTACTTTGGTGAAATTCAGTGACGCTAGAAGTCTATATGGGGTCTGAAGTTGTAAGCCCAGATATTGATACTGGCCTTGAGTGTTTTATAAATACAAACTATGCCTCTAGCACCATGTAAAGGTGCGAATAACTTCTACAGATATCCTATATTTCTTTATACCTACTTGCTTAGAATATAATCTTAGGGGACAAGTATTTTATTTATTACTTTGGAGTTTTTATTTTCTTTTTCCTTTTTTCTGCTTATAAATAAAACATACTTCAAGGCATAGAGAAAATTGAACAAAAAAGTTACTTCTAATCCTTAACTTCAACTTTTTCTCATCATTATATTTGAACTATGACTTTCATCTATAGAGAAGATTTAATATACTCTTCCTTGATAATTTTATTTCTAATACAATAAAGACTTGCTTTAGGAATAAAGCTTTGCATTCCATTGAATAATGGGCAAATATGGCTATTTCACATAGGAAAGGAAGGAAAGGAAGGAAAACATGAATACATTTTCTGCTAAACTTGGCTAGAACCAGTATAGGAGTTCTAATCTGAGTATGATTCTGTATCTCAATAAAACTCTTGAGGTTAACTGGGGAAGAGGATACTAATTCTTAGAAATAAAGTATGTTTTTAGTAAAATTAGTATATAATGTGAATTTTTCTTGATTTCTTTGGTCATGTTTTTGCAACTGATGAGATGATGACTATAGTAATTTAATATGTTGCATAAATGGCAGAACTCAACAGTCTGAATCTTGCCCCTTGGGGCAGTGAAAGCCTAATTTCATAACTGGATGTGTTACTCAAGGAGTTTACCTCAAAACACATTAAGCAAGGGAAACACACTATAATGGATAAATCTGCCCAGAAACTATGAAACATTAATAATTTAGGATCTATGTGTTTGATGTAATTTATCATTGAAATAAGCATAAGACATAGTTTTGTCAAACCTATACTAAAGTAACAAAATAATGTTCTCTATTCCAAGAGAATTTCTGCCAACATACTTTCTTATGGACTGATTAGACAGAGGCTATTTTACCAAACAAAACATTTCACATAGAGCCACTGTATTTTTAGATACAAAATTTCAAGTAATATTACTCTAGATTCCCATGGAAAAATGCGTATGTAAATAGAAGACTTAAATACTGATTTAGTAATAGTGGAAATGAATAAAGAGCATAAAGAGGAATTTTTAGAACATCTCATTTTACTAAAGGAGAAGAAAAAAGAATGGCAAGCCTTGCTGCTCATGGTTGCAATAACAGTTTCTTCTATTTTTGTCAAGCATACTTTACAACATTTGGAAAATGTGAGAGTTAAAAACAATCAAAATGTTACATTAGTGATTGTACGCTATTAGTTTTTCCCTTTTCTTCCATAAAAATCCTGTGGTAAGCAAAAATTACTTCCAGTTTCTCTTCATTTTTACCTAAAATGTCTACTGCCTGGTTTCACAATTCTGAAAATTCTGAAAGAAGTTCTAAATATCATGCTGCTCAATAATCTGAGCCTTCACTTCAAAGATGGGAGAAAGGCTGGGGGGGTTAACTTTTGGTCTGACAAGGTCAGCTATTAAGCTGCCATACTGCTCTTTTTATTGTAGTCAAATACTTTGTCAGGGAGTACAGAAGACACAGATGTGGGATCCACACAAGCAATAATCTGTTTATGACAATTATTTGGGGAGCTCTAACTTCTGAAAGCAGTAGTAAAATGAGAGGAATTACTGTAAATGGTCTGGACTTATTTCCTACCATTTTTTATTTTAAAATCTCAGTTTTTGTTTGGAATCCAATCAATATTTGTGTGGTTTTGAGCTACAAGAACAACTGCTCTTTGTTGGGCACATGCCCAATGTCAGTGTTCACAGTGATTATTAATAGAGAATTACCAACAGCTGGACTCTAAGAAGACTGGAGTAAGTTCAAACTAAGTCTTTACAGTATGCAGTGTAAGCTCTCACAGCACCAAGGTCAGGGAAGATAAAGTGAAGCCTTAAAAATAAAGCAGATATCAAGGATGCCCAAGAGTAGGATCTGTTACAAATATCCATAATCCAATTCACTGTGGCAGACCCCAAATTTTAACCACCAAAGTTAAGTAAAGTATCTTTTCTTGTATGCAGTGGTAAAAGACCTCCTGAGGGGGCCATGTGGATTGTAAACTTTCCCAATTATTCTGTTTGTCAGTGCATTGGTCATAATGTAAAAATAGGTAACACCCATGGTATGAAGCTACAAGCATTGGTCATAATGTAAAAATAGGTAATACCCATTGTATAAAACTACAAGCAAAAATCTGCTAATCAACACCAGTTTTACTAAAAAAAGAGAGGAGAAAGAGAAATCCTAATGAGAGGGTTTGTAATTTCCATGCTAGGCAAGGCACAATGTGACAGAGATATCCAAAGCTCCCTTGGCTTGGATAGAATAAATAAATTTTAAAAAACCCAAACAAACAAAAACCACCACCACCACCAAAAATAATTGAAAACACCAATAAGAGTTGAGAAAAATCCCAGTAAAGCTACCCTACTGTATATTAATTCAGCCTTATAGAGGAGGTTTGCAAGTGTCATGAAAGAAATAGACTTTAGGAAAGAAAACAGCAAAAAAGTAGGTGGCAACTTCTTATGAAGATTCTTCTGTGATCCTTCATTTATGTGAGCATTATCATTAAATCTAGACATGTTATATCAGCTCCTCATTCATGAGACAGTGGATGGCAAGGGCAATCATATTAGGCTGTGTCTCTCTTAAATGTACTGTTCCCTTAACTAAAATAGCACATTCAAGGTGAGAAAACAAAGTCATGTCTATTTTTAATTCTGATGTAAAATATAACCTATGGTTTCAGCAGGCACAGAAATAGGAGGTTATAAGCTAAAACTTCCTTATTTGGAGACAAAGAAGTGGCTTCTATATTCATATCTATATCTGTATCTGCATGTATCTTCAGACTCCATACATTATTAAAGTAGCAATATGGTTCCATGTCATAACTCATAAATATAAATTAAATATTGCTTTTAGTGTTCTAAATGAGTGAAAAGAGGAAAATGCAAAGTAACTGATGGGAGGAAGATGAATTTGTGTTGGTTTTGCTCTGGACTACAATCACAAATAATCAGGTAATTTCTCTTTTAAAAGAAAGAGCGGAAGGTAAAAGTGGACTGCACATTGTTTGCAGACAGTTTTTGTGGTACAGATAGTTTTTTATAGTCAGTAGCTATTTCAAAGCTCTCCAGGACACAAATTAAGGTTTCCTGTGCCACTGAATATTGTCTTGGTCTTTTATGTGCTCGTCAGTACCTCAAATATGCAAACTCTGTAAATTGGACATGGCACAGGCAAAGATAATAAGTGACATATATAATGATTTCAAACAAGTTGTATTAGTTTTTTATTTGACTTTTGGCCTCAGGAGCTTTAGAGCACATTTCATTACATTTGTCCTTCTTTTCTCCAAAGCTGTGAGAGCTAGGAACTTCTAAAATGAAGCACAGATTTTCTTCTAATTAGATGACGGCAGGAACTGGAGCTTAAAGGTCGTACAGCATGGGGATTGCAATAAAATTAGCGGTTGACAAGTGTGTCATAGAAGAAATGTTAATCCAAAACCAGAATCTTGACATAAGAAAACCTGATAATTATTTGAAGGGATTGATCCACAGGCATGCAAATAGTAAAGATGGAATGGTAGCATCCCTGCAGACCAGACCTATAGAGAAATTCACTGAAAACTTTAAAAATTATCTCTTTTTTCACATATTTCTATCTCATATGAATATAAAACTCTATTCTTGCCTTCTCTACTCACCTTTGTTTAACTTTCTAATATTTACTTCATGGCAATTTTCATCTTTTCTGCTGCAAGTATAAGGCACATTTTTCCTAATCCTAAGTTAAGGATTTCTATCTAGAGGCAGTTCTGCATTTATCTCATCATACTGCAGAATATCATCATACACAAGTGCTGGAAGTGACGGTATTTGTTGATCAAGTGTCAGGCATGTTTAAAGGCAGAGAATTGCAGATTGTATCAGCTGTCCTGCTGCAGATGGAGACTTCCATGTCCACTCAAATGTCATGATGATTGAGAAGTGTCATACCATGTGAAGAAGTCTTTTTAATGGTGGCACACCCACCTGGTATGGTACCTGATCAATCTACATTGATCTAGTTAATGAGATCTGGAGGTGATAAGCATCCATATGGACGTGGCCACGTGTTTCTGCATGAAGAGTGCAATTGTCACCTATCTATGCTGAAATAGTATCAAGTACTTCTGGGGTAAATTCTGTCAGACAACCAGGAGAGAAAATATTAATCTGAAATTCCAAGGTCACTTCCCAGGCAGTCTCAGTCTCCCCTCACTCACAGTTTTTTAGCTCTCAAAATACAATGATGAATAGATGTGATCAGAGGAAAAAAACTTCCAAATGGAATGGGAAGTCACCTCTGACTACTGTACATTGTGACCTTTTTGGTACTTAAAAGGAGTTTATACAAAATATGGAGAGGGACTTTTCACATGGGCAGATAATGATAGGACATGGGGAAAATTTTTAAACTTACAGAGGGGAGACTTAGATTAGATATTAGGAGGAAAATCTCTACCTACAGGGTGTTGAGACACTAGAACAAGTTGCCCAGAAAAGTTGTGGATGTCCTGTTTATGGAAGTATTCAAGGCCAGGCTGGATGGAGTCGTGGGAAGCCTGACCTAGTGGATGGCATCGCTGCCCATGGTGGCTGGAGGAGGCTTTGAACTTGATGATCGTTAAGGTCCCTTCCAACCCAAACCATTTTATTGTTCTGTAATACTGTTCTTGCCAAAACAGCAGCAAGAGTCAGCAGCAGTTAGTCTGTCACCTGATGGCAACTTTCCTAAAACCTTCTGTGAGCCACTGTGTGTTAGGATGCTCTGCATCACTGGTTGAGTTAAAGTAGTTGGATAATCATTTAAAAATGGCACATGTCAGCTCCAGAAAACATGGCTTGCTGTACAGAAATAAAATGTATGTCAGGATATTGAATTAGCCTCAGGTTCCTGAACTGCAGTTGTCTCAGATCTAGTCTCTGTTGCTAAGAACTTCTGTGGCATATATAAAGTAAGCTGTGTCTTAAAAAAATATGAAGAAATTCAGATTAAAACTTTTCCTTGATAAACCTTCTCTTGACACCTGAGCTGTTATTTTACTGCTTTGCTCAGCTTCTACAAATGGGCTTTTTAATTTCTTTATGTGATGAGAAAAATCTCTTAAGGCCACCATGATGAAAAACACACACTGCTTTGCTTATTGGAGGATTTTATTTCTGAATGTCTTTGTATCAGTAGCAAGCACAAGAAGTTTTTACAGCAGGTAATATTGCCTGTATTTATTTCAGGTTGATGCTGGCCTTGATTGTCAGTAGGATTAAAGCTATATCATCAGTTGTTGGTATCATATAATGTAGTAATAAATTGTGACAACTTGACCTTGCAACCTAACTTGTTCCTAATATTACCTATGAGGCTACTCTAAATTACCTAATGATGTATTTCTTTTTTAGACCATTCTGTCAGGATTCCCAAAAGTTCACCTTCACAAGCCTTACCACCATGTCTTGATGTAAAAAGCAGACTGAGAATTTTTTGTGAAGAACTTACCCATCCTTCTAAATGAATATACATTTGAAATGTATACATAAACTCTTCCAAAATTACTGCGTACCCTCCCTCATTGTATGCACTCTAGCACATTTATAGTCTAATTACCCTAGAGAAAATCTTAGTTCAAGGTTATGTAAATTACATCTGACCTCCTTAAATGGCATTGGGAAAAAGATGCAAAAATAAACCTGCTGGTGTTAAGATATAATACTAGTAACAAGAATAAAATAAAATCATTAAATACAAATGAATAGAAAAGAATTTACAGGAAAGGAAGCCTCTGTTTCATCTAGGTTAATGTAAATTAGTCCCTAAAACAAAGTATTTAAATAGTCCTGTTTTTGAGAAAGAATATTCTGTTGCTACTTTTTAAACATGAAATCCTGTTAAAAGCAAAAAAAGCACTATACCTTATGCATGAAAACAAGATTTTATTGTTAGACTAATCAAAATGTAACAGTTACTACTTGTCCAGTTAACAGATAAGAGGTTAATTAGTATTACAGTTAAGATTTCTATGCATATACTTCCTTGTATCTATGCCTTTACTTTAGCACTATGCTCCCTCTCCCAATATCCTTTTAATTCCTGAGGTCCAATTTACTAGTCTTTCTCAGAAATGGCAAGAGGTTATGATAAGACACTACCATCAACAGTCTCAAATTGTTCATCATGTAACATTTAATGCTAGCAAGGGAAAAAGGAGAGATGGTTATCTTCCTTGTTCCTCTGAGCCAATTAGGACTATTTTTTTTCTCAGTTATTTTACCAGTCTACTCTTTTTATACAGTAGCCTCCTTAAACCTCAATTAAGCCAAAATGTGTAAGCATTCTGAGTTTCCTATTTTTTTTCTTAATTACCCTGACTAGCC
Source organism: Passerina amoena (assembly GCA_013401095.1). Lineage (NCBI taxonomy): Eukaryota > Metazoa > Chordata > Aves > Passeriformes > Cardinalidae > Passerina > Passerina amoena. The sequence continues at coordinate 1,332,629 of WBNP01000616.1, read as the reverse complement.
TCATCTGGAATGGATCCTCACCATATCCTTTCCCTGTAGTGCCATGACATTTAAATAAATTAGACTTGGATGCCTGTCTTTTTCTTAAGGTGAATTAAAGTGATCTGTTTTCAGTCTTTAGCCTTTAGCCTCAGCTTGGGTAATCACCTATGGTAAGAGGTATGGAAACTAACAGTACTGAATTATTTAAACACTTCTGGTTTTGCATCCATATGTATCTTCATCAATGTATCTTCAGTTAATGGTATATTAAATTTGACAGTGTTAAACTTTACCATGTAATGATAAGTGAGAGGAAATGTATTTAATTAGGGGATAATGTAAAATAACTGAGCTTCACTAATAAAACATTTTTCCAAAATCAGAACTTAGGTGAAGTAAACATGCTGATAACAGTCAACTTTTTAAAGCAGAGTATTCACTAGTTTGTGCAAAGTGAATTTCAATGTAAAATGTTAATTTTCCATCCCAAATTTTCAATTGATCATTGTGCTGGTTTAGTCTGGAGGAGAGTTAGTTTTGTTCACAATAGCCAGCATGGGGTTGTGTTTTGGATTTGTGCAGAAAACAGTGTTGAGAGTACAGAGATTACTGTATTACTGCTGAGCAGTGCTTACATACATCAAGGCCTTTTCCATTTCTCCTACTACCCTGAGAGTGAGGGGGCTGGGGGAAGACAAGAAATTGGGAAGGGACACAGTTGGGACCCCTGACCCCGGATGACCAAAGGGATATTCCAAATCATGTGACATCATGCTCAAGATATAAGATAGGGCACAGAATAAGGAAGTGGAAGAAGCTTTGAGTGATGGCATTTGCCATTCCAAGTCACTTTTGCATGTGGTGGAGCCTTGCTTTCCTGGAGATGGCTGATCATCTGCCTGATGATGGGAAGCAGTAAATTCATTCCTTATTTTTCTTTGTTTGTATATGCAGCTTTTGCTTCACACATTAAACTGCCTTTATCTGAACCTATGAGTTTTCTTCCATTTTTCAATCCTCTACCCCATCCCACTGATGGGAGTGAGCTGTGCTGCTCCTTAGCTGCTAGCTGGGGTTAAACCAGGATAAGCATGAAACTGTTTTGTACAGTTGATAGTGGGGTTTAACATTTTGAAATATCTTCCATTTTTAAAACTAAAAGGGAAAGTGGCTTGTCTCTCATCTTACACTTACAAATTCTTTAGTGATCCAGTAACATGGAGATATTGGCTCTGAAGAGAGCTATAAATAATTTGAGCACTTCGCTTTGCAGGAGGAACAATTTTACATATTGCTTTTTAAAATTCTCTTTCTCATCATACTTCAGAAGCACAGGTGAAAAAAATAAATCTGAAGTGCAAGCAGACACTTATACTCATGTTAAGGATGCTGACTATCAAGTGTGTAAACCCAAGGGAGCTGTGCTCCTCTCTACTCTTGCAGAGTCTTTGATCAACTGCATAACTACTCAGCCTCAAGATTACAATGAGTATCCTGTGTGCATTCGTTTTGGAATGCATTTAAAATTATATTTAATGATGAAGGGCAACTAGACTCTTAATCTAACTGCTAGTGTGATGATTATCAATTGGTATTTATCTTGAACTAGAATTTGGTGTCATTCAAAAGGGACTGTTTAGGTTTTCCTAATATTTTTTTCTTGCTGCACTTGCCAATATGTAAGGTCAAGGTCTTCATTCCCCCACCTGTGCACTACCACCTGAAAATTTCAGAATATGACAGTCTCCAATGCTTATAAACCACATTGCTCTTTTAATTTTTCTGGACTTCCAAGTGTTTAGGACCAGTGGTGATTAGATGCCCCAAGCCTGAAAACTAAATGGATTAATAATATGTCTTCTTGAAATGAGCCTTAGTAATTTGCTTTGCAGTTACCTAAAAAATCATCTCTATGCATCTGTATAGCAATATCACACTATTGCTGAGGGATGTGAGCAATTACGGCAGACCTGCTGTGGATAAATTCACCACTCAATCTAAAAGACTAATAAAATTACTTAGAATCATGGAATATCGTGAGCTGGAAGGAACCAACAAGGATCATCAGTGCCAGTTCCTGGGCTCTGCACAGGACAGCCCCAAAAATCACAACACTTCTTGAACTCCCTCAGGCTTGGTACCATGACCACTTCCCTGGGGGAGCCTGGTCCAGTGTTCAGCCACCCTCTGGGTTAAAATCCTTTTGCTAATATCCAACCTAAACCTCCCCTGACACAAATTCAGGCCATTCCCTCAAGTCCTGACTGGACACCACAGGGAAGAGATCAGTGTCTTCCCCTCCTCTACCTCTCATAAGAAAGTTGGAGACTGCCGTGAGGTCTCCCCTCACTCTCCTCTTCTTCAGGCTCAGCAGACCAAGTGACCTCAGCCACTCATATGGCTTCCCCACAGAGGTGTTCACCAACCTTATGGCACTCCTTGGGACCATCTCTGATAGAGTAATGCCTTTCTTATATTGTGGCACCCAAAACTGCTGCCAGCACTTGAGGTGAGGCTGTCCCAGTGCAGAGCAGGACAATCCCCTCCCTTGCCTGGCTGGTGATGCTGTGCCTGATGCACTCCAGGGCAGGGTTGGCACCAAGACCCCCAGGTCCCTTTCCATGGCACTGCTTTCCAGCCTCTCATTCCCCAGTCTGTCTGTACATCCAGGGTTGTCCCATCTTGGGTGCAGAATCTGGCACTTGTCTTTGTTAAAGCGCACATGGTTGGTGATTGCCCAGCCCTTCAGTTTGTCCAGGCTGTCTGCAAGGCCTCCCTGCCTTGGAGGGAGTCAACAGCTCCTCCCAATTTTGTATCATCTGCAAACCTGCCCAGTATCCCTTCAAGTCCTACATCCAAATCATTTAGGAAGGCGTTAAAAGAGGACAGGGCCAAGGATGGAACTCCACTAGTGGCAAGTCACAAGTCTGATGTCACCCCATTCACAATAACCCTTTGTGCCTGACCTGCAAACCAGTTGGTCTCCCACCACGATGTCCAGCTCTGCTGGACATTGTGTCCAGAAGGATCCTGTGAGAGATGGTATTGAAAGCTTTACTGAAATCTAAAGAGATTACCTCATCTGGCTTCCCTTGCTACTTGCATTACCCTATTATGGCTCCTCTGCTATGCAAGCCCATAGTTTTCTTTTTCTTAACATCTTGCTTCTCTTGGAGCACACAGATCAAGGGATGCTATGATGTTCATTATTTGCTCTGCTCTTCCAAGAACACAACCAAGTCTCTCATAAACATCAAGATACAACATAGACATGCAAACCTCCCACCCCTAAATGGTTGCTGTGAGTTCGATTTTAACTGCAAGTTCATTGGCAATAACTGGAGATGGTCTTGCTCTCTGTCCACTACAGTCTCAGCCTTTGGGCTCAAATTTTCAACCTTTCTTTTTTTTTCTGTTTTTACCTAGTTATACTACAGTGTGCTTTTCAGCATTCTGTCTAGGCAGGCTTTTTTAAATTAAAAATTCCCCTCAATATTTTTAAAAGGAGTTAAGGGAGCACTGAAGCGCTGATATAGTAATTCTAATCTTGTGTGTGTCCTAAGTGCCAGAAGTAGTGAAAGTGAGGTCTAGCATGAGAATAAAACTATATCAGATAGCTGACAAATATTACAGCCAGAGAATCTACTCTTCACACAGATAATACAAGTACCTATATGTTGGTAGGAATAGTAAGACAATTAGAAGTGGAAGATTGCCAGAAGCTAGAATTTTGAGAGGTTGTGGCAGCTTTCTTACAGCACAAAACAACACTAAACAAGGTTTGTGCTTCTGTTCAAAGCAAGAACAAACAACTAGTTAAATTCATGCCAGAAAACCTTTAAGCCTTATCTCCAGGTATCAGGAATAACCATTCAGTACAATGGCAGGAATCAATCCCACAATAAGTGATTATGGAAAAACTTTCACTAGAGAAGTTTCTCTTCTGAACCTTAATATTGTGTTCACCTACCATATTTACATTGTTCTGTATTATCCTATTTTCTGTAGACTTATCTTTTTTTCTTAAATACAGCAGTCTAAGACATAGTACACCATGACAGAAGCAGGAGTGAAATATCTACATGTAGAAGCAATTGTCGATCATCTCCCCTTTAAAGTATTAAAATGATTAATGTATTGCTTTTTACAAATAATATTTACTGATTTAAGACTTCTGCTCCCCCCAGAATTGTTAAACAAATGAATAGTGTTTTAATCATGTCCATAGAGCAGCATGCCCTGAAAGAGTTGCTACTGTGACTGTGTATTTTGCTTGGGAGTGGATGAGGAACACTGTAGCAAAAAGCATAGAAAGGAAAACATTGTTCACAAGAGTGTGACAGTGCATGTGACCAGAGATGGTTAGGTGATGGATTGAAGTAAGTGATGCGGAAGCATTGGAATATTTTAATAGTACCCAATTAATATAGCTGGCTGTTTGATAACACAAGAAAATAACCAGAAAGAGTAATATTCAAGAATCATTTGAGGTGAAAACTTAAATCCAGACCGACCTGTAAGGCAAGAAAAGACACTATAGAAATAAAAGCATTTATTTCCTTGGTATCTGTTTCTTTCCTACAGGTATCAGAATATAGGTTGCCTGTCTCACTGTGTGTGCTTTGCTGAAGATGTACTAGGTGGGATCTCATCTTTTTCAGAAAATGAGCATTTTTTCTTCTTATAAAAATATCATTTTATTGGTTATAAATAACTTTCTCCTCCAGTTTACAAGCCTGGGGAACTAGGTCATCTGTTGCACAGAGTAACACTGTGTTTTGAATGACTTGAGAGGCTTAGCAGCTTTTCTCTGCCAGAACCTAGGCAGAAGATCCTGCTCTGGTTTAGAATCAAACAATAGACTTGCCATTGTACTTAGCTGGCTAAAGAATAATGTGCCTTTATAAATTCCTTGGTGAAGACTCAAGGTGTTGATAATTTCTTTCAGGAACACACAAAAATAAGCTTGAGCTGTGTTTGTGGTTTCCCTCAAAAACTGACTGAGAATTTAATATGTGATCATTAGGATTTTCTTCCTCTAAAGTACTAAAACAGAAAATACTGAAGGCAAATTTAAATGTTAATGTGACACATGCTGTGATGATCAGTACAGAAGCTGTGTGGGAATATAGGTCCTTTACAGATGTCAACTAAAAGTACAATAGAAATGTAGTTTCTTGAATGATAAATAATTCAGATACTAAATGTGTGACCATAATATCAGTGTCTGTGAATTTGGGCGTCACAGCTATGGACTGTTGTTAACTGCCTGAAAAAACTGTCAAAGAAAAGTTTATATATTAATTTTGGTATACTTTGTTGGCTAATTCTGATGAGCTCAGATTTTCTATTACATTTTTGTTCCTGGAATTGTTTTTCAGGTATGACATCTTGTAATCAGTTCTATTTGTAATGATAATTTCTCTACATCCACCAATGTAACAATTCTACTACAAATATTATTCAGTACATACTGTTCATTTAAAACAGACTTATATCTGTTAGGTGTATGCAATCACATAAGTAATGAATTAAACTTTGAAAACACTTCAATTATGAAGAATTAGCTTGACATTTTACCAACTGAATACCAGAGAAGTCTAAAATCAAGCAGCTTAACTGTACAGATTTTTCAAAGAGCATGTTAATGGTGATAAAAGGCAGTCTGAGGTGATAGACTGATTTAAGGCTACGAGCTAATTAGTGAGATCCTGGTTAGAACCACAGGGCCTAATGATTTGATAAAGCTGTCTTGCAAAGCATCGATCTCTAACTTTTTCTTGAAACTCTACAGATAGTCCTCATTAAGTGCTAGTAATATGCCTGAAATTAAATATCTGGATCCCTGGACTGCAGTCAAACCACCCAAAACCCAAAGATTTTGCCATCACTAAAGTTAGTGATGAAACGAGGGGGAACAACAAGGCTTAGTTACACCCCCACCCATCAAAAGCATACATGGTAATTTTTGGGAGAACAGAATTGTCTGGAACACTAGTTAAATGGATGGTTCACCACTGTTACTCTGCTATTGATTTATCATTGATCCTTTTTTGTGGTTTGAATTGAGGTTCCTATTTTTCGTTTGCTCTTTTTACCTGTTTCTGAGATGAATGTAGGATATGTAGGTCAGAATTCTCTGGTGCTTTCTACTGTGCATTTAGTTTTCTCTAGTTCCAGGAGCAATATATAATGATAAACATCTTGCCAAAAGTGTAAACTCAGAATTATTGTGAGATGGAGCAAACATGTGCACATATAAAAAAGGAACATAACTTTCTTAAAAGGCTCATTTATTTATTTTTATGGTATGTTTCAGCTTTCTATCAATATATTTGTAAAAAAACTGAACTACCAAGGGAAGGAAAGCGTTGCTATCAGTACTTCTCTTCCTACAGTATAGTGAAATGGGTGGAAAAAATAGGAGAAGTAGTTCAAAATTCCTTTTTTAATGCTGAAGACACAAAATTGAATTTACTTCTCTCTCCAGGGAAGCTCCCTACCTTTCCTTTCAACCAATGAGACATCACTGGATTACCTATGGAGAGTGGCCCAACCAATAGGCTGAAAGAATTCTATTGCTGGCTCATAAATAATGAAATAAGTGTACAAAGCAGAAAAACCTTAAAGTTCCTGCTCTGCCATCTCCCCAACTACTGAGTGACCCAGAGCCATGGATAACTGTGCTGGATGATAAGCCCCAAGTGAAATACTTGAGGTGAGCAGAAATGAGAATATAACCCTTTTTCTTTCAGAACTGGAGTGTTTTTACAGAATTGCATGTCCAGAGGTTGATGGCTTTATTGTGGATTGTCTCTGACAGCTCAATTTTCTTAAAAAAAAAATTAATCATTCCCCCTGCTTTTGCTCTTAAAAAGTTTATTATGGTTCTTTTAGAAGGATTAAAATACTTGGCTCACAATTTTTTAAAGAGGTATGAAACAAGCTTGAAATTTTGTGGAGTTTTGGTGGGGTTATTTTGTTGTTGGATTTTTTGCTTTCCAGTCTGTAAACTTAAAAGAAAATACAAAGAGTGAATTTTTGATATAAAGGTGTTAGTATAACACCTCTTTAACTCATCATGTGACAAAGACACATTTGTACCTTAAGACATTACAGATAAGTTTTCACAGATAAATCCATACCATACGATCTCACATATTCTTTGTGTAAAATAATGTACACAGCACAATCCTGAGCTAAAATATTCATTGTTCATTGTTCTATATCTTGCCCAAATCTCAGTCCTCTCACCAATGGCTGGCTTTCAGGAAGTTCTGTTACCCTAAAGATGCTTCCCTCCTACTGCGGCTTCTTTGTTTTGCTTCCCTTGGCACATTGGTGCTTGCCAAGCAGTAAGGATGGCTTAATTGGGAAGAAGGTAGATAGGAGGCAAGAACCCTCCTGCTGGCATTGCCTGAAGTGATAAACAGCTCATGTGTTACTTGAAGTGCTTCTGTTAAGCAGCTGCATTGCTTCCTCCTTATCCAGCACTGACTGTAGGGCTGAAACATAACAGCACTGGCAAGCACAGCAACCTCTCTGAGAGCAGACTGATGTGTCAGCTCGTGCCGTGACACCTGTGGCAAGAGCTATTTTCTATCCTCAGAATGAATTGATGGCGTTTCCAGCTGGAAATCTCCCTTGTTTTACACTGGGGCCATGGTGTGTGAGCATACAGTTGTTGTGTGATGCTGTCACAGCACAATACAGACCAGAGAGCCACTGGCAGCATGGGCAAGAGGGTCTGTGCTGCCTGTAGAGATACTTCAGGTAACTGCAGCTAAACCAATACATCTCTGTGGCTTTATGCTGTGTAATGAAGGAAAACTGAGATATGGAAAGGGATATAAAAAAAACCAAGCATATGAAGAGCTATTAAAACAAACAAACAAAAACCATTGTTCCATGCCTAGGATATCTGGGTTTTATCCCCATAAAAGTGTTACATAGATGAAGCTTTATACTGAAATTTGAGCTAATTTGGAAACCCTTTGAAGAATCCTTATAAACTGCACAATTCACATTGCTTTGTTAATGTGCATATATCATGAGATTGTTATGAAGCTATGATATTTAGAGTATTTGTCCTTTAAGCCAAGAAAAATCCATGAAAAAAATCTAAGCAATCTTGTTTAAAATCACAACATCCCACATCAAAGCAATCATAATTTCTTCATCTGTTTTGATCACAGTTAATGATATATTCATTTGTCTTAAGTATGTTCTTACAACAAAATGCCCACAACTGCTAAATTTATTCACTGAATAAAGGAAAGCAAATATAATTCTGGGCTTTTTGAATGCTTTGGTTTTGTTTTTTCAAGTGAAGTTAAATGAAGTCTTTGGGAATAGTTTTAAGAAAGTGTCAACATGCAGTAGGAAATACTAAGGATCTTGAAATACTTGTTTGAAGTGCGAGGTCTGAATGTGTAATTTGTCTTTAAATTTGTGCATGTAAATCAAAGCAAAGAGAAAATAAAAAGGATCAGAAACCCTAGGAAGTTGTGTGCAAAATATATATTGAGGCAAATCCCAAATTGTCTAAGGAATAATTTCTTTTAAACATAAAATGCTGTCGTAAATCTTTTTCAAAAACCTCAGAATTAAAAGAATTAGCAAAGAATGTGTAAAGCTAATTGATGATGAAGGCATAAAAAGAGGACTTCAAGGTTGAAACCACAGCAGAAAAATTATGTGAGGAGGTTTTTTGGTTGCTTGCTTTGGTTTTTTGCATTACTGTTCATCACTGAAAAGACTGGGGACTTCCTTCATAGAAATCCTGGGTTTAGTCTGTTCGGGAATCTGTTAAATTGTTTGGTAGAAAAAGTATGGAACATGAACAAATGAGAAAATGAACAAATAGAGATTTGGATGATCAGATGATATTTGCCACAGAGTTCTAATTTAAGCTGAAACTTCTTAACACAATCAATAGTTCAGCTATCTCCAACGTAAAACTGCTGTGCAATTACAGGCCAACAAGTGGCAGAAGTGGCACCAGTGGAGTTTTTTAAGGTTTTAAAGGTGATCTAGGTGGCTCCAGATTAGTGATTCTGCTGTCTGTCCAGAGCTAATTATTGGAAACTCTTCCAAAAAGTAAATTAGTAAATGTAGCTTAATAGAATGTCCTTGAGTTAATATGATTTATAGAGAGAAAACTTCCTGCCTCAGGGGCTCAAAAAATTATTAGGAAAACAAAGAACAGGTGCTTGTAGACATCCCTTAGTTCCTTGAAATCTGAGCCACAAACTACTGGAGTCTATAGAATACCCTTGGGAATCATTGTGTGTGTGTTCTCATTGTTTCCTATTTATTCTGTCATCTATATGGTAGGAGGGAAATGGTTGAACAATAGTCACATTTCACCAGACTTGTTGTGATCATGTTCTTCATGGTGAAATCTGATGGTGGGAAAGGGTGGTGCATTGAGCTGGACTTTCTAATTTAGTCAGAGCAGATTGCTGCTGCTGGTTGGTACCCTGGCTTCTTGTGTCTGTGCTGTAGCCCATGCAAAAACAAATACTCTCAAGAAGGAAAAGGAAGTTACAGATGTACAGATGGTATACACAGCAAATGTATGACATTTTGCCACTACATTAATCTGATTTTAATATCCCAAAGAAGTCTGACGTCTGAGATAGTAGCAAGAATTTATCACTTCTCTATGGGCCTTAAGGAAGAAGAAGAGATTTTTTACACCAACATAAATCTTTCATCAAGTCAGAATCCACAATCTTGTAGGTAAGGACAGTTACAAAATTCTATGCAATCCTGCTGGCAAGATACCCTCTTTGATTATTAGTCCCTGCTACAAGAAGCTTAAGAAAGTATTTATCAGCTTTTTAATCTACTTATTTTTCAGTTTGCTTTTTTCTTTCCCACACTTTTTTCAAACTAAAATATTATGCTACAATGAGTTGGCGAGCAAGTTTTAAATAAATAACAGGAAAGAGATCCTGTTGAATTTGTCAGGTATATCTTTATCAAAAGTATTATTAGGAATTTTTCCTCTCATTGATCAAGTTTTAATCCTTGAATTAACTTCTTATTAATAGTCTTGTGTCAGCCATTTAATATTTACCCAGGTTCAATATCAGGTTGACAAGCTGTTACTACACAGATCCCCTCATTTACCTTTTAATATGTCTGCAAAACTTTAGCTGTCTTCCATTTGAAACTTGGTTACTGTGCCAAGTTCTGTTGAATCTTGGTATTTCTGCTCCAAGCTCCCTCTGATAGCAGACTGTATGGGAGCAAAGAATTTGGAAGCAATTTTCCAACATCTGAGTTGCAGTTGTATATCCATCCTCTGACATAACATCACCTCTCTTTTCAACTTGCAAAAAAAAATCAGACACAAAAGTTGACTGAAAATAAATCTACCATTTGCTTGAAATGCATCTACCACGCCTATCTTTAGAAGAGAGTCACTTTAAGTATGTTAATTAATTTTATTTATGACTCCTTCAATAAACACAAGACTCTATGCCACCCCCATCGTATTCAGTAGCAATTAATTTCTGTAGTTTCCTTTGCTTCCTTTACTGATTTCATCCCTCCACCACCTGATTATTAACTTCATTCATATCCACTGCACTCAGCCATTGCATATGAAATATGAATTTTATGAAAGCTTTTTTCCCCATAAGAAACATACTGATTTTCTTAAATTCTTGAAACTTTATTCAGTCATAGGATTCTGATTTCTAGAGAATCTAGCCAAGTAACACTAAATCACTTCCAATTATTATTCAGTTTTATTAATATTTTATCAAATTGCTTTTATGAAATAGTTTGAATGTCTTTCAATTTGAAAATAAAGAATGCGGCATTTGCAAAACATAAATGCATAGCTTTTAAAAAAATGAAAGGACTTAGCTACAAAAATGCTAATTTATTTTCCATTATTTCTCCTCCTTAAATAGAAACTGTAATGATGGCAGCTAGTTCTCATAAATTCTCCACAATTTAAGCCTTCTGGATTTAAGAGCATGCAAAAACTCCAAACTGTAGATAAAATTGCAGATCATTCAGGGAAGAAAATCTATTTGGTTTCTAAATATTTGAGGAAGAATATATACAAAATTCTGGCTCCCAGTTGCAAATGGTTAAGTATACCCAAGACAGACACATATGCCATGCCACTGGTCCTGTACTCCTTACTGTAGCTGTGGGGAAACAGATCCTGAGAAGATTTATGGGGTTGAATTTGGAATAAAATGGAAGATGTTGACCTGGTATTTTGTTGGAGTCTGCTCCTCCACTACATGTGTGTTGGCTCTTGAGTGAAAGGTGTCAGCATATGGTATGTGTATGTAATCTTGTTCAGAAGTCTCAATAGAATATTCCTGAGAAGTCATTGTGTCTCCAGTATCATCAGTTTAGCAGGCTGAGGTAAAGTAAAAGTTCTCAAGTTCAAGACAGGACTCGTCTCAGCTGGTATGCACAGCAATTGCAGCAGAAAACTGCATGGCACAGCATTTTCTTCAGAATTAAAAATGTGCCTATATTCCAAAAGAACCTGCAAGGCAATATGTAACAGCGTCATACACAATGTAATGAATTAGTCATGTGAAACTATTAATCATACTCCTTTCACCACTTGCTCCTCTATTAATCCATTCCTGTCAGAAATTTAACATTACAAATTCTTCAAATGTCTCATACACCTAACACTGTTTAAATTAATGTTTAGCTTCCTCAAGTTTCATTTCCCTTCGAAATACCTGTTTTTCCCAAGGAATGAGATGGTACAATTCCCATAGGAAGTTAGTTGTTATAAATACTGTGAGAGTCAGTTCTGAAATTAAAAACCTAGAATTATTTCATGCTTAGTAATGCATGACTACAATAGTTAAAATTCATTATATTTTTTGCTAACTGCAAAATAAAAAAAAGAAAGAACACAAAGTTTCTTTATTTTATGGATGAGTGAGTGCAGCACAAAACTGTGACATATTCAGTACTTTGCAAGAATCTGAATATGAGTCAGCAGTTGGAAATAGATACCTGTGTAAGAATAACACCAGGTGATATCTAAAATACCTTGCTGACCTCCGAAGAAATGAAATATAAACCTGGAGGAGGATGCTGGTGATATACTCTGTCTGTTTGGGGAATTGATGAGAAGCTATTTTAGGAAAACATTTACATCTCAAGAGAATGGTATTGAAATAGTAATAGAGCAGAAATCATTCTTCAGAGTCTGATGCCTCTGGAAGGTGACTTGGGTTTTGGTGGTGTGACTTACATTTTCAAGGTTATGTTTTTTTGGCAATGCTTCATATGGCAAAATGGAAGCACTTTTAGAAATTGAATATGTCAACAGAGTGACAAGATCATAAGACAGGGTCATATGAGATCATTCAGGCTGGAAGGGACCTCAGGAGGTCTCTACTCTAACCTGCTGCTTAAAGCAGGGTCAGCTTGTAATAGGATGTTTTGCCATGGAATGTGGTCAAGCAACTCACAAAATACTCTATTTTACAAGTTATCAGTACTGGGTTGAGAGGGGGTTCATGTGCTACTTTTGGTGTTGAATTATGCTAAAACCAGTCTGGCTTATCAGCCCCAAATAAATATTTTGACAGAGAAGCAAAAGTTTGGCAGATAACCTGGTAGGGTGATGTGGAGACCTATGACCGGCAGTCAATCCTATAAAAGTTCAGTTCACTTCCATTAAGTAAGTTCCTCTAACATATTCCTTCTTGGAGTATGTCTATGAAGTTTTGTCTCTTGGAGTGGGGAGGCCTCTTCAAAGATACTCCCTCAGATTGAGGGAAAGAGATGTGCCCATGGTGAGTTACATTCATCTCTGCTCAATACTTAGGGCTTTTTTCTGGATTTAATTTAAGAGCTTTGATAGAGGGCACTATACCACTACCCTCTGAAATCAGTAATTGACACATTTTTGACTATATCATCTTAATTTGTTTCCAAGAATATTGTGAGCGACTGCTCATGTGAGAGTAGTTCATTTGCTCAGAACATGGTGCTAATAATACCAAGGTTTTGAATTAAATCCCTCTATAAGCCATTCACTTAGGAGTTGGACTCGCTGATCCTTCTGGATCCCTTCCAACTCAGAATATTCTGTGATTTCTGTGATCTGTAACTACAGACACTGTTCTCCCCCTGTCCACAAATACACTCATTTTATCACTTGTTATATCTAATGAATTACAGAAAAAAAGTGAAAATTTAGGCCTTCCTATCTGGGGGGAAATTTCTGAGAATAAATACAAAAATCATCAGAGAAATATTTGCAACTCTTCACAAATACTGATGAAGAGAGCAAGCAGAACTGATGCATGGAACACAAAGGAAGAATGCATTAAACAGGAAAAAAATAAAACAAAAAAACCCCACCATTGATGCTATGCCTCTGTCCTCCTTGGACAAATAAGAAAGGCGAAAAAGGAGCCTACAAATTAGAAAAAGTAGTTTACAGTGGGTTTATTACAATGAATGTTTTAAGTGAAGGGATCGGGATTAAATTTGTTGCAAAAACAAGCAGGCAACTGAGTTGTGTTTCTCAAGATAAAAATTACTGTTACTGTATTTACCTCAAATGGAAGCACCTATAGCTGCTAATTTTTCTGATCTTCATTTTTAGCTGATAAGCACAAGGCAGCATTAAAAATTCCTGTCATGCTTTATGCACCTGATTTATGATGAAATTATGACTCAGACATAATAGGCTATATTGATCTCTGATGTCTATAAAAGGAGATTAGCTTAAGAATATTTGTCCACATCATGGTCAGATGGGAGGATTTTTTCTTTGCTTTGAATCATCATTCTGTTCTGCAGCTGATATTAAGGTTGTCCACCAGAGGAAGATTTAAGAATATGTGACTGCTATAATTTTATCACAGTTGTTCAGACTTTGGATTGATTCACAATGCAACTTTAAAAGCTTTGGTTTCATACATTCTGTTTTGCCACCAGTCTGACTAGCAGCAAAAGCTTTTAGTGCCACACGCTCTGAGGGGAGACCATGAGAGACAGCTACCACAAACTGGCAGACAACATGACAGCAGTAAAAATAGATGGCCATGCTCAGGCAAACTCAGTGACAAAATACTGCTAACATTGGAAAATACAAGGTTTTAATGTCCTCTCATTCAACATTTGTCGGAGTCATGCCTTTGAAATACGGCTGTGTGGTACAGAAACATCCCATGGTTTGCTTTATACTACTAGAAAAAGTCAACTTCCACAGTCAGTGCTAGGAGCTGTAGTTTTATATGAACACTAATCATCAATAGTGTGACATTAAGCTATTGAGACATAATTGTGCCTCCACCCACCCCTTCCCATCAACAGTTGATTTCTACAAAGAATCACAACTTGCTAAAGCATTGTCTTATCAATTGAATGGATAAATTCTAATTGTCTGAAAAGCCACAAAGAAACAGTGTAGCTGATCATTGTTTGCTTAATTCACTAAGTAAATCAGAAGTTGAACTGAGTTCACAATGCATAATTAATTTATCTATATAGCTAACTGAGCACTGGAAATGGAATGTTCTACAGTAATAATGGCAGGCTCATTCACCTCCAAAAATTCTTAATTTTTACTGCTTATTCCTTAAATTCTTTATTTTTCTCCTAATAAATATCCCTATATTTAAAGCATATACTGCAATTTATTTATATATATGTACATTATTATACATACTGTACATATGTACAGTATTTCCTTAGCACCACAAAATTATAATCTGTACTGTGGCTAAAATGAAGGTAAGGAAATACTGTAAATATCAGTTGCTGTGAAAAATGTCATATATATGTGTAACACCATTATTTTGTTTCAAAATTGTTTGTTCTCTGAAAATATGCAGCACAAAACATAAAGAATAAGAGTTTCAGGATAATAAATAATTTTGCAGATGATACAAAATTGGGAGGAGCTGCTGACTCCCTCCAAGGCAGGGAGGCCTTGCAGACAACCTGGACAAACTGAAGGGCTGGGCAATCACCAACCATGTGTTCTTCAACAAAGACAAGTGCCAGATTCTGCACCCAAGATGGGACAAACCAGGATGTACAGACAGACCGGGAATGAGAAGCTGGAAAGCAGTGCCATGGAAAGGGACCTGGGGGTCTGGGTCCATGGCAAGTGTAACCTGAGCCAGCAGTGCCCTGGCAGCCAGGAGGGCCAACCCTGTCCTGGGGTGCATCAGGCACAGCATCACCGGCCGGGCAAGGGAGGGGATTGTCCTGCTCTGCTCTGAGCTGGGACAGCCTCACCTCCAGTGCTGGGGGCAGCTTTGGGTGCCACAAGAATGACATTGAGGTGCTAGAGAGCATCTAAAGGGGACAGAAAAGGTCAAGTGCCTTGAGGAGAAGCTGTGTGAGAAGCAGCTGAGGTCACTTGGTCTGTTCAGCCTGGAGAACAGGAGACTGAGAGGAGACTTTTGTGCAATCTACAATTCCTCTCAACAGTGAGAGGAAGGGGAGGGACAGAAAGTGACCTCTGTGGTGTCCAGTGACAGGACCTGAGGGAATGGCCTGAAGTTGTGTCAGGGGAGGCTTAGGTTGATACTACAGATAGATTTTTCACTGGGGGGTGGTTGAGTACTGGAACAAACTCCCCAGGGAAGTGGTCACAGCACCAGCCCAACAGATTTCAAGAAGCAATTGGACAAGCCTCTTGGGCCCATGGTGTGACTTTTGATGTGTCCTGTGCCAGGCCAGGAGTTGGACTTGGATGACTTTTGTGGGTCTCTTCCACCCCAGAATAAACTGTGATTCTTTGATTCTTTTTGCTTTATGATTTGTCTTTTAAATTTTTATTCAAATATACAAGTAACTCTACAGTTGCTTAATACTAAAAATAGACATTTTACAGCTAAGAGCAATCAAGTTTAAAGTCAGAAGTTTCTGCTTCTGCAGTGAGCTAGTCCCAAAACTTAAATTTCCACTATTTATGAGGGTTTTTTATTGCATATTCACATGTTTTTTCACAATAGCTAGAATAAATTGTTATCCTGTAGTCCTTTGACTGTACCAGAAAAACATTTTATGAGAAATCCTCAGATACTGAAATCACTCTGCCTTTTAAGTGGCAGGATTTTTATTTGCAAAAGTATCTAGGAATATAGCAAAATCCATTCCAGAAGCAACTTGAGTTTAAGTACACAACAGTTTCTTGTTTTGTTTTGGAATCAGATATTTTCAGTAAAAGCATTTCAAGAGCTTCATGGTGAAACTTAAGAGCTGTGAACTTATCTTAAGGTTCCCCCTTTACTGAGATTAGTCTACACTTATATTGTACTCCTAACCTTACAGCTAAAGTCTATATCTATGAAATAGAACACTTTAAAGACAATATAATTGGATAAGTTATAAATTTTATTATTTATATTATTTATTATATAAATTATAATTATAAATTTTAAAAGAACTTTTTCTATACAGAATATGTGACCTCACCTCCTGTATAATTATAACTAATTAAGAAAATAATTTGCAAAATGTTGACTAGAATATATTTGGATTTTGTCCCAGGTAAATCCAGGTAAGCATAGGACATATCCAGGTGGAACACCTTGTTTAGCACCACAAATTGTCAGCGTGTTGACAATTTGAAACAACAGTTAAAAAGTGTTGTTGTGGGGATTTTTGTCTTCATTAGCCAATCTGTCTGAAAGATCTTTACTGAAGTAATTCTCACTTTTTTTTGTCTTGTATAACACCTTCTTTTTTATTAGACTTTCACATATTTCTTCTTTGTACGTGTTGTCTTGTACCAGGCAATGTAGGGGAGATGCAACCTATGAACCATCTTACTTGGCTTTGACTCACATATTTTAAAGTTAAGTTTTTAAAAATCTTTGTCTTTTAAGGAGTTTCATTCCTTCCCAGTCTCTTGATGTAAGATTCTTTTTCAAAATGTGATATTGTGTTGCAGTTAAATATTCATTTCCTTCCCCTTTCAATCTTCAACTATAACTTTGTTGTCTTTGCAATCCTCTTTGATAAGATTTTTAATTCAATACATTAATTTTATACTAATTTTACTCAAATATAGTGGACGTTACATTTTTTATTTTGGAAAAAGTGAAATAAAGGGTGAAAAAAATTAGGGTGATAAAAAAATGGAGATCTATATGACTGGTGAAAGGGGAAAAATAGAGCTAAGAAAAGATATGGAAAAATTATAATAATGTGGAAAATTTAATAAAGTAAGAACAAGTTGATGGGTTCACAGTTCACTAATAAGAAAAAAAAAATCAAGATCATGGCTAAAAAATTTATTTTTCCAAAGGAAAACATATTATATTTAAAAAAACTCAAAGTAATCTGATGGTGGAAAATCTGTTGAGCCAAACCCAAGAGCCTTCTACAATAAAATAGCTGTTGTTTCATATAAAAATTAATCTGTCAAAAGTCTTTCAATCCCAAAGGGCAGATTATAATGTTTTAAAAAGTATTCTCCCACCTGGATGATGCCATTTGAACTGTCTCAAGTAGCACAGTGTGAATTTTATCAAAAGGGCTGTGATACATTTTACGATTTTAAGCTGCGACAGTATATTGGGTTAACAAATGCATGCATGACCTGAAAAATATCTGAATAATAGGCTAGGAATGTATGGTAGCATTTTATGGTAAAGACTCTCCACAACACACATTTGGCTGACAGCCCAAGAGATCAAGTTGTTTTCTTTCCCATTTGTCCACCATCAGCAGTCTGCAATTTTCTTCTTTCCTGCTCAAGGAGACTTCACTTTATACTTCTAGCTCCAGTGCTATGGCTTTTTTTAATGTATAGTGAGAAGAAAATAACAAAGACCGCAAATGAAAAGGAGCTCATCTCTAGGGTTTTAAAATCTATTTTGGTACAGAGCTAACAATACCTGTAAACCTTCATTTGCATGGAGTACAGTCACACTGACCAGACCTATCACCTTCTGCTTGCTTTGATGTCAAAACATCCTATGTGCTACCTTGTATCAGCACAGTTTTTATGGGAAAGTGTGGAGAGATAGAATGTAAGAACATGAAGATAGTGCAGAAGGTAGCCTCACACCTGAGGAGTTGCAGCTGTACTAATCATCAAAGATTAGGAACAGGCCTGCCCTCAATAGGCCACAGCTGTGTCCAATAAGAAGCCCAGTGCTACAAAAGAGGGGGTTAGCTGGGTGAGGAGAGAGCTGGAGTTTGTTGGCTGAGCTGTGAAGAAGGAGGAGTCAGTGCTGTGAGGAGATATCCATGAGACATCACTGAGAAGGTATGGGACTTTTGCAATAAGATGGCAACAGGAAAGGATATGCTTTTCAAAACTTTAAATATAGTAACTAACAATGGTAATATCATAACCTTGTTGAAATTGCTTCATTTACTTTTAACATTTGAGTTCCTGGACAAGGAAAAAAGGACTATGAGGGACATGAAATTAAGAGTCACATTCAAGTAAGAAAAGGTCAAAATGAATAGTGATGCAAATGATATTTGAATTTAAGTTCATAGCCAAATTCAAGTTATCTGAAAAAAAATCCTGCAACACCCTGTATTCTAAGCCACTCTTGATATGAGATGCTCTTTGCATTTTCTTTCTTTCTCTGTAAACTAAGTTTCTTCAAGCTTGTGTGTCTGAAGAATTATAGCACACTATTTTACATGTAGTTTTAGAGTTGAAGTCTGTAGCCTTTGTGTTTTACAAACTGTTTTCCTATAAAAAACCTGTTATTTAAGATTTGTTTCATAGGTCTGAGGTTATATACAGGTTACTAAAATACAGATGCGTACTAAGATCTGCAAATCAAATCTTCAAAACCTATTTTAAAGCTTTTTTATCTTGTTTAATCAGCAGCATAAGAGTAGACAATTCCCTTGTGTGCTCCAGTTAACTGAATGTTATTGCTTAGATAAACAGTACAGCTATTCTGATTAAGTTCATGTTTATTCATTGAGTCAAAGAAATAAAGGATGGAAACACCTCTGAGGTCATCTTGTTCAATACCTTGTAGGCATAGGAGTGTTCCCAATGGAAATAGAAGTTTTGTATACTTTAGCTTTAACCAATTCAAATAATGAGGTTTCTGTCTCTTCCAGTGAGAATTAGTAAGCAATAACAGACTTAACACACTTAAACAATTTTAACAGTCTTTCAAAAAATTTGGTAATGCTTAGTTTGCATTTGATTTTGAGTTTCTGTCTGTTACATAGAATATGGCTCAAGCAAAGATCTATCTTCCATATACAGTGTTTTCAAGTAATGCTAGACCTTTATGCAAGTCTTATTTCTTAGCTGATGAAAAGAAGACTTTATAAAGCTATCTCCTAGTGGTTTTGATTCATTAGATTTTTTGCTTTGTTAAAAATTTATCATTGAAATGTCTGTTTCAATGAAGTTTCTTCTCCAGATGTATTCTTGAAAACTATTTATTGGTAGCCTAGGGGATTTTTGGGAGGGGTTAGGCCAATTTTTTTTTTTCTTTTCATGGGGGTGGTTAGAGGCGGAGCTGTCATGTTTACTTTGTGTTTAAAATATTTACATCATTATCTTTTTTGCTTCTTATCAAGCTTGTTATATGGAGCATTTTTAAAATACCTCAAAACTCATCTCTGGTTGACTCTGCTTTGATTTCATTGCTATAAAATGTATTTTTAAAAGGTGGGAAAACATTCCACAAATACAGCAAATAAGTTTATGTAGATTTGAATAGGTTCCATTTGAAATACGTGTTTGCAAAACAAACTCAAATTAACTTTGATTTCATGGCTGAAAGTTTATGTATCAGTATTTAGAGATGGCTAGTGGCCTTGTCAGGGGGAAGGAAGGTCCCTCAAGAAGGGACTGCTTAAAATTCCATTGCATCAGCAGTTTTCAGAGGCCTTATTCTATAGCACTCCAGGTGATATTCTTAGGAACTGTGTGCCTTCCTCTAGGCACAGAGCTCTTTGCCCTAAGTCTTCTACATCAATTATATATCAACCTCTCCATGACCTTTACTTGTGAAGCAATCAGGAATTCTACGGAAACCTAAAGCCTCACATAAACTCACAGTATGGGCAGAAAGATTATGTCAATGGACAGCATGCCATCCTTCTCAGGTTGCCCACACCTGCAGATCTTAATCCTGGTTGTAAACCTGGAATTCCCTTCTACTCCCTCATGATCCCAAGTCCTATCCATCCTCAGCTAGTATTGGGAAGCTATCTTTTAGTAAAAGAGACAGTAGCTTGGGCTTCTGTCTTGTTAATGGGTAGCACTTTGTGACTAGAACAGGAGTGCTTTAATACATAACACCTGTGCCACTGTATAGTAACTGAATGCACAATCATGTTAGTATTTGAATTTCTTCTCAGAAATCAACTTTATAAATATCTGTCAAAACAAATTTCACCTTTTGTTACTTCTACATAAGCTATGAGTTTTTAAAACATCTTCTTTTTTACTTACTGGGGTGGATCTGTATGTTAATTTTCAGCCTGTGTGAATTCAATAAATACATTTATGAGGGGTGAGTTTGGTATAAAATCTTATCAGCTCCATGTTTTTTACTAAGGTGACTGAGCTTGAATGTATATTTAGCACTATAGGTATATTAAGCTCAAAGATATAAATGGGAAACGAATAAGAGAAATGAAACTGTTTGCCCTTAGAAGAACAGCATAATGCCTTGCTCCTAAAAATCAATTTTTATAGGGTTTTCATTTTGATACAATAAGGTCAGTTAGACATAATCTTTAGCTTCCAACTCCCTAGTATCTGCTGCAGTGAAATAAAACCTGCAAAGTCTCACTTTATGCAGAAGGTGAACAGGAATTACCATAATGGTGCCTCAGGGTATAAATGCTCTGAACCAAGCACAGAGAAATGCCTTGGTGGATCAGTGGACAGGATTTCCTGGGAGTCCCTTTGTTTCACAGTGGCAATTTTTGTATTTTCAGATGCAGTGTGGGAGCTGGCTGCTCTGTAGAGTGCAGCCACATTTTCAGTGATGTCCTCAACCAGAGCTTTTGCACCATGAATGCAATTCAAATACGTTTGTCAGGGCGTGGGGGAATAAAGGTGAGAAGAGGAAGGCCCTGTCTGAACAGTCATCAGTGTTACCACCGGAATATTTGCCTAACCAAGAGGTAGTGGTTACTTAAAAGATATGAACTGCTCTTAAATCGGTCTCCACAGCCACCTTTCCTATGCTCTATCCCTGTTTTAGGATAATTCAAATGTGCCCCCCCTGCCTTTTATATCAAGGACAGACAGGTAAAAAATACACTCATTACTCCTGACTGTTCAGAGTCAATACACACAGTACCTGTGCTTCATGGTAGTCAGAGAGACAGAAAGACATCATCACAGAAATGTTTCCATCAAAGCGCTGGCCCTGGCTTTTAATTACCAGAACATGGTGACACGTAATGGTCTGGAACATCCTGACCTTGACTACCAATGCTGAGTACCACCTGGACACAAGTCTCAAGCAGTAAAACATGGTTGGATGCTTTTAAAAAGCAACTGCACTTAGGTTTATCATCACCTGAGTTTTGATACAACAGAAGAAAGAAAAAAAGCTGCAGTCCATTATAAAAATATAGTTAAAAATAACTGAGGATGAAGAGTAAAGGCTGATTCAAGCACTCTGTAGCTGGCGTTGCATCAGTTGGTTTTAGTTCCTTATTGGCAGGCATTTTGAAAGAATATAGAAAATAGAATCCATTTGTTTTGCTTCTAACACTTATTGCTATTCTTAGCTTTTCTACATTGATTATATCAGTAATGATCTATGTACTTCAATAATGTGCGATCAAATAGAATGGGATTGTGTGCATTCATATTGAATTTTGGAGAAAATAATTTTTGCCTAATGCAGCCTACAAAGAAACCAAGTAGAATAAAATGCAATAAAATGTCAGAATACAACAAGAAAAAAGTCTGTAGGTTGTCCAGTATGCGGAGATCCTTCAATATAGATAGAGACTGCAAAACTAACAACACAAAGAAAGAACTTAATTAGTCAAATGAAATACAGATATTCACTTATAGAAAGAAAAACTAAAAATAGAATGCACTGACAAAAGCAAATACAGTTGCAAACAGGAAACAGATTATATACAGTTATAAATTAGCAATGGACAGAGGAAATGGGACACTCAGCAGTATATTTTCCTAGAAGATAAGGCAAATTAAGTTGCAATAAATTCCCCCCAAGTGTACAGCTTTGTAAGAGAAAATATTTCCCTTTAATCAAGCTGAATGGTACCACATTAGAAAAATGGGGAGACAACAAATTCATTTGGTCCTATCTGCCATGAGACAATGGATTAAATACAACAGTGTGAATGCAGAAAATAAGAGACCTACCAAACTAGAGTGGAACTTATTGCCTTCAGTTTCTAAGGGAAAAAAATAAAAGCTTCATGGTGTTTCTGCCAGTATTTGAGCATTTGTATACAGTGCAAAAGCACTTTCAGCAACAGTAAATTGTCAATGCAAATGAGAAAAAAATAATATGATGCTCGACTATAAAAATTTCCTTTTTATTTTTAAAAATGTGAGGCATCACAAGCTTATATATATTGGCTGATAATGAACTGAAAAGTAGTAGATGAGTTACAAGAGGAAGGAAAAATATCAAAAAGCCCAGCCTTGGACTGACAGTGAAATAAGTGGTTGTTTTAGGGCAGCTGGATGAGAGGCTATTCACACTTCTCCTCCACTAAGTTTTGCTGTATTCATATGTAAAATAGAGCATGAACAGCAGACTAACATTATAACAAACTCATCAAATTACTACTGGTGAAAGCAGATCCTGGCATGTTAAGTAATCTTCTTTTTTCCTATGATACTTGTCACTTCAGGGATTTTCTGATTAGTATAAGAAACAACTTATAAAATCCATTCCTATTCATGGTACTGAAGATGTAGTACTTCAAGAATGGGGCAGTAATCTTCTATAGATAACATTTTTCAGTGCAGAAATGAAAAATGCCATTAGCATAATGTAAATGACCTTCTTAAGGTTTGTAGTGCTGATCCCTTGCATGGGTTAGCAGTAATAATACAACATTGGTATATTCAATCCAAAATATTTTCGTCTTCTTTACTTTGGTGATACTTAGGTTTAGTAAGGTACCTACAATTAGTAATCCCTGACACTAAGATCAGAGACCACTGAATTGACTTTCTGGAGCTCCTCTTAGTAGACAGCAATAATGATTCTGCCCAACAGCAATAATCCTTTAAGATGCTTTGGTTTGCTGGGAGTGCAATGTTCTTATTGTCAAATTTACTCGTTAATCACTGAAACTCTGGTGGAATCCTGTAGTTTTCTATAACTAACCAGAAGTAGTGGTAATAGTTCCTAAAGCTGAAATCCAGCTGTGCTGCCGTCATCCAAAATCAGTATTTCTGTGATCACCTCTCTGAATAACATTGTTCTCTTGGATTGTGCACAGTTTCTAACCAGCAAATCTGTCCAATGATAATATGGTTCTGAGTCATTTTATTGAATGTAAATCCAAATGCTGATCAACTTCTACACTGGGCCTCATACCAATTTATAAACTGGTATTTTATTGCAGTTGCATTAACTTTTATGTAGCGTAACACTGAAAATATCAAAGGAACTGCTCTTCCTTTACACCAGTAGGAGGGAAGAGAGCACTACCATCTAGTCTTCTTTTTAGAGTATGCCATTTGCTTTTTTAAAACCATGTACTTAGTCTGTATTTCTAGCTATAATGTTTTATCCTTTACTAAGCAATTTGAAGTGTTAACATTGGAAATATGCTTTAAACATAAAGGTACATTTAACAAAGCTCAATTTGACTTTCCCCTGGCATGAAGTAAGTTAATTTTTCATCACTTGGGAGTATATCTTCTTGCATAATAAAAGCAGATAATTCATTGATGTTTAAGGGTATTCTTGAAGAGCTAGAAGAGAGCATTTTGAATGGCTTTATTGCACTGAAATGCCTGCGGTTTAGATGATTTCCAAGGAATTTCAATGCAAACAAGTAAGCAAGCTCTACTCCCAAATAATTTCATTTTATTCCAAGCTTCTTTGAGAAATAGGTGTGAAGCAATACTAATCTTATTGGGTTACAGCAGATGACTGAAATGGGCAATATTTACCACAGAACATAGGAGGCCAAGCCTGTGAGGTGGGATGGTGTATGTGTGGTTTTTCATTTATATCAGCTCTAGGATGCTCCTACCTGAGCTTAGCTTGCTGCCTCCTTGGGTTGCTCCTCCCAGCCTTTTTGGTTTTATGTTGGGCGGAGAAAGAGGTGCAGACCCTATTTAGTGAGTTATCCTGTCCACCTGGACAGTTTAGAGATGTGCTTAACAAACCTAGGGCCACCATGAGAGATGCAGCCAGTACCAGCAGTTCCTGGTGTGTGCTCTCTGCTTATCCCAAATAGGCACCGTGGTGGAATTTGGGCTGTGGATGCCAGGGGATTGGTGAGCAGGGGGAGCTGGGAGAGGCCCTGGCAGGACTCTACCCTATGCTCAAAAGGCACCACAACATCCTGGAGCACTCTGTCTTGATTTCTCAGCCCACCTCAGTACTGATCTCCAGTCCTATCCTCATTTCTTCATCAGGAAGGCAGAACACATCCCCACCAGCCTGCAGGTATCTGTTGGCTCCATCAGATGTTTTGAAACATGTAGAACAGTCCTGCAAGAACTTGAAGAGCTGCCTTGTATCTAAGACTGGTTTACAGAACATATGGCTTTCTTCTATGCATAAAGCAGGAAATAATCAAATATCTTTAGTAATGGAAAATTATTTTCCTGAAAGTGTTTTGACTAAGGTTATCAGTGATATTCTCGTTATAGCTTTTCATTTGTTTGTTGTTTGATCTCTAGAGCTGACTTTAAATGTTTTTATTATTTAGTCCATAATTTACTCATTTTGAGATGCATAACATGTCATTTAAACTAAGCTGCAATGCAGTCATTCAGTCTGTCTCTTTTCTTATGAAAATAATCATCTCAGAGTGACCTTTCAGAGGTCTCCTAGAATACAAAAAATCCAGCAATTCCCTAAGAGACAAAAAATGCTTCTATATCCTGGAAATATGATTTCCTTATAGCAGTTACACAGGCCACTGGGATTACTCACATTCTTGCAATTAAGATTATGCTTAAATACTTTGCTAGTGCATGTGCAGAATATATCTTTCACTTTCATCTTGCTTACTTTTCTGCAGTAATTATGATTCCAAATTTGACTAATAAACTATTTTTGAAAGTTTCTCAAAACTTATTTTTGGTAGGGAATCATTACATTTTGACATGGATCATTTTATTGACATTAACAGCTTTTTCTAGGACATTTCTGTCAGGATGTGCAATAATTATTTGTTTATGAATACACAAGGATGAGAAATTTAAAAAAAATATAAGGGGAGAAAACACAGGTTTATGGTTCAGAATTTAGAGAAATCCTGCTTTATGAAATAGAAAGCGAATCTGGTCATGTTATGAAATCTTCAGGCATAATTTGATCCCGAGGCCCTTCAAAAAACAACCAAGGAATAAAAAACCACCATACATCCAATCAAGATTGCTAGAAGTTTCAATGTAAGAAATGGAAATGAAATCTTGCGAAACTGAAAAGGACTTACAAAAGCTCTGGAATGGAGATAGGATCAAAGGAAATGTGATTGAAAAAAAAGAATTAGTGACTACACGAAAATGGACCAAGTTTACATGAGGTGCAGTGCAAAGGACCAAAAGAGGCCAAAACTAAGCTCACAGATGCTGCAAAATCAGGAGAAAAAAATCAAGGAGGAAGACACAACTTTGAAGGGGAGATATGAGAGACATGGCATGAATACAGAAAAAAAATAAAAAAGAAAAAAAAAAAAACATCATTGCCTAAGTGAAAGCCATCAAAAGGCATAGGATGTCATCAAGTGCAGGGACATGGACCAAAGATTGCCCAATTGATCTCCACTGAAATCACAAGATTTCATTTCCCATACCAAAAGGAAACTCTCGGAGAGTTAAAAGGATTCCACAATATCCTGTTGAGTATCTCTGTTGCTCTCAGATGATTGTAGTTGGGTGGAGTTGAGAGTAACAGAACCTTAGCCCATACTCTTTTAAATAAAGATGAATTTAGCAACAGCTGAAAGCTTTTCAGGAACTTTACAGGATCCTCCAGCCTGAACTGTTGAGGCTGACAGGAGAGTGTTATCAGAGCCACTACACCAGATTTAAAAGGGTCCAGGGACCAGAAACCACACAGAATGCAGGAAACAGTCCTGGTGGACAACAAGCTCCTCATGAGCCAACAGTGTGTCCTTGTGGCCAAGAAGGCCAATGGGATCCTGGCTGCATTGAATAGTGGGTGCATTAGGAAGAACATTGCTAGCAGTTTGCAGGAGGTGATCCTGCCCCTCTGCTCAGCCCTGGTGAGGCCACATCTGGAGTGCTGTGTCCCATTCTGGGCTCCTCAGTGCAAGAGAGACATGGAGCTCCAGAAGGAAGTCCAGGAGAGGGTGAAAGAGATGATTAAGGGACAGGAGCATCCTTCTCACAAAGAAAGGCTAAGGACGTTTGGTTTTTCCAGACCTCAGAAAAGACAACTGAAATGGGAACTTCATCACTGATATAAGTATCTGAAAGGGAGAGTGTCAAGAGGATGGAGCCAGGCTCTTCTCAGTGATACCAAAAGACAACAGGCAGAAACTGGTGCACAGGAAGTTCCACCTGAATATGAGGACAAAGTTCTTTACTGTGTGGATGCCTATGCCCTGGAACAGATTGCCAAGAGAGGGGGTAGAGTCTCCTTCACTGAAAATACTGCAGAACTATCTGGAAACAATCCTGTGCCATGTGCTCTTCTTGAGCTGGGAGGCTGGGCCAGATGACCCACTGAGGTCCATTCTAACCTCACCCATTCTGTGATTCTGTGTTGCATTTTTGTACTGTTCCCCAAATTCAAACTTAACTGTGAGGCATAACAATTTATCTTACTTGGTCTCTCAGTTCCACAATATGCTTGAATTTCTATTAGGCTTTGGCAACCTGTTCTTAAATGTAGCACATACTTTGCTCAGTGATTATGATGATAAATTCTTTGTAGAGGGAATCTGCAGGATGAGGCATAGTGTGAGACTGCTTATGAATCTCCTGGCAAATAGGCAGGACTCTTCCCTGTTTCTCACAGAGCTGTCAAAGAAACAATTAATGTGTTAGTGTGATCATACACTGTAAAGCGTCTTATGCTGCTGGCAATAATTATGTGACCCAGCTGAGTAATTTTTTTTTCTAAAGAGAATGAAATGCCAGATAAATTGCAGCCAGTGAAATCAATAGCTTTTTATGCAAGGTCTGAAAGGCCATTTTCTTATGTTTTCCCTCTTCTGTGGAGAACAGTCATCAAAGTAGCTGAAATATGTCTGCAATAAAGGCATTCATTTCTGTAGTTTTGATATGGGCAACAATCTTATGCTTTGCTAAGGAAACAGCAGGTCTGCTTTTTCTATTCCTGTTTTACCAGATTTCTTTTGCCTTGCATTTGGAAGTATAACCTCTCAGGAAATATGGCTGATATATGGGGACACATGAAACTTGGGAGACGTTATTATTCAAGGACAGAATAACCATACTGATGCTGACTTTTCATGACACCATGTGTTCCTGTGTTCTGCATGCTAACAAGACAGCACTAGAAAATGCTTGAAGTCAACTCACACTATTGCTTCTTACCTAGATGGAGAAAGGAAGCATGATTTTCCTCAGAAATTTACTGATTGGATCATGTAGTAAGTTTCCCTGTGCCATTTAAATGGTGTAAGTAGTAAAAAAATATTACTTAGTTTTTGAATTAAAATGCAAATGTAGTGGCATGGGGTTTAGATAGGGATGCTGCCACCTATTTCCCAACAAGCTTCTCCTGGGGAAAAGCCACTTGGGTAAGCACTCAGGCAAAGCAGTCAAGCTCACACACACCACACTCACCATGGCTAGCTCAGCGAAGAGAGGCAAAGGGCCTTTTGTACGATAAATTCCAGTGAAGGTTTATTTCAGCATGCCAAAGGGAAATCAGGGACAAAAGATGAAACCATGCGGTGTTCACAAGGTTAAATATGGCATCTGAGGGCATGGGGGAAGCACAAAGGGCAGGGCAAAGGGCATTGCCTTACAGGGAAGACGGGGCCGGCCACCAGGGACACTACAACCAATGAGGAAACAGGGAAAGGAGGGACCACAAGAATTAGGGACATATGGGGAGAGGAACTGGGGTGGTTCTAGTGTTAAGCAAGGCTCCATGGGGGAAGCTTTCTCTTTCAGCCTAGGTGGAGACTCTGTGGTATGTTCTTCTAAGGCAAGGCCCTGGGGATTTCCCTAGAGGGTTCAAAGGATTCCACAACTCCCATTTTTTCTTACTATGAAGACTTCCCCAATGGACTTCTGCAGACACTTAACTAAAAAGGGAAACATAAGTAAAATAATAAAAACAATTATTTCAACCAAAAAAATTTCCTTTAACACAAGATGAAACCCATCCTCTCAATCCCCAATGTCTGAAAAGTTCATTGAATCAAATGCATGTGATATGGCATGTGTTGGTAGACTTAACGGTGTAATGAGTAGTTTCAAAGATGTGATGCTCATGTGAAATTTGGATAAGCAGTTCTGCAGCCATTATCTCCAGTGAGCTCTGTCAGATGTCTGAGGATGTGTTAGAGTAACTTAAGGTATTGTGGTGCTTTCTCTCACAAATTGGGGTTCATCTTGCAGTTATTTAGCATTGCTAGAACTAGAATTTTACTGATGTGTTTGCTAATAACTAGGATTAATAATCTCTTTTATATTACTCTGACATCAGAATACTGATGCATTTATAGAAGAAACTGAATATCTAATAGACTGATGTTACAAGGCAGGGGAAGAAAGGCACTGGGGGTCTTTGGATTAATCCCCTATGTTGCAAATTAATCA
Source organism: Passerina amoena (assembly GCA_013401095.1). Classification (NCBI taxonomy): domain Eukaryota; kingdom Metazoa; phylum Chordata; class Aves; order Passeriformes; family Cardinalidae; genus Passerina; species Passerina amoena. The sequence continues at coordinate 1,303,720 of WBNP01000616.1, read as the reverse complement.
TGGCCTGTGTCTAAATCCTTTCTAAATTAATTTTTATATCTATATCCTTCTACTACTTTTCAGAGTTCCTCAGTTTTGAACAGCAAGAAATTGAAAATTTCTTCTTCTAAATACAGTCCCACTCCCAGAAGCCTGTTTTTCAAACCCTACAACAATGCAGTTCTAGCCCTCTTCTACTTGAGTGTAATGAGACCTATGCAGTTTTACGAACTGCTTCTGTCAGTCATATTTCCCTATAGTAATTTTAGAACACACTGGTTAATTTTGGACAGGGTTTAAAACCGGTAAAGTTTTTAAAGTTCTATTTTCAAAGATTCCTACATATTTTCTGAGATGAATACCTGAGTACAGCAGAGATGAAAACCAGTGACCTCTGCTGAGAGATAAAACAAACAGAAATTAGCTCCTGATATACCTGGAGAGGCTCATCAGTGTGTGTGTATATATCTTTGGGTTACCCACAGTGATACTCTCTTTTTGCCTGATGGAGTTGTTTTGGAGAATTGACTTGATTCATTTGAGGTATAGAGGGAACATGCAGTATTGAATAGGACAACTAAAGACAGAAATGTTTGTCTTACTCTTCATGGTACAAAAAAATAAAAAGTTTTGCCTTTCCCATGAAACCTCACCTAAATGGTCAGATAAAAAGATAGTGCATCAGTGGCAACATTCAGTTTTGTTGTTTTCTTTTTTTTTTTTTTTTTTTGTAATAAAGATGAGTTAGAATGAGCAGTCTTCTGCTGTTCCTGAGCCCTGCTTAGGGTAATTTGTCTTCTGAGACTTGTGACTAATGGCTTAAACATGACAACATTCGCAAGCGTTTATTTCCATTTTGCAGATTTATAAGGGAACTAAATCTGTTCTATGTAAACAAAGCAAGATGAAATCCATGTTTATGATCGATGTATAAAAAATGTAAGGAGAAGAAAAAAGAGCAAAGAAAGCTAATAAAATTGTCTTAGGGCCATAGCACTTTCACTTTGAAAACAAGCATAAAGTGTGGAAGTTAAAAGCTTGCCTCAGGCATGGTGCAGAATATCATGAGGCAAATTCAGAAGCTGGAAGCCTCAGTCCTGGATCTTTTTTATATGTGGAGTCAGTCCAATATGGCAGCAGTGCCCTCTTTCACAATAAAGTAAGTTGTATTGAACACAGGTTAACAGAGAATGGTGTCTATTTCCATGCATCTTGAGCTTCTCCAAGATACCAACGAAAGCCTAAATAAGGAAGTTCAGAGTAATAGCAATAGCAGAACATCAACAGAATAAGAACTGAGGAAAACCAGTCACCACTCATCACTGTTTCAGCTGCTTTAGCCATTAAGTCTAAAGAAAGTATTAAATTATAAAAAAGAATATTTTTGGAACAATAACAGGGACACAATTCTTGAATAATTTTGGAATAAGGATGAATGTGTATTTTATACCATAAGAGAGTCATCCAAACTTTAAAATTATGGAAGTAATGATGTTTATGACTTAGGCTTAGCTTAATATAAATTAATTGCACAGTAGAAAACATTTTATATCAACACCTCCTTTTCAGGTTTCCACCACTCTTGTTTTGGTGTCCTCTTCCTAAACTGTATCACAAATTAATAAGAGTACCTTTTACCTTGAATTTCAATTAATTTTTGTTATTTCTTAATGAACAAGAGACTAGCAAATATGCCTTAGCTCTTCAAAATATAAACCAGCTAGCTGTTTTTTATAGAAAGAGTGTCTCCCACTCCCTGCCCCAAATAAAAATTTTGGGCTGTATTCTGTCAATGCATAGAATGCAGTACAATTTGAAATGAATGTGTGCTTTGGAAAGTAAGAGAATTTTTGCTCTGAATGATAGGAGAAGGAAGTGCATTGTCCTTGAAACAGCAAGTGCTAGTCATTGGAGCATGTGACATCCCAGGTGGGAGTACTATAGGGTCTGTTTTGTTTTGCCTCTGAACAATCACTACATTGAAATCAAATGCATTAATCGATCATGTTGATTACAAGTAAATATTTGATCAGTCTAAACTGACTGATATGCTGAAGTATGAAAATAGCTCAAAGCAAAATGCTGCTGAAGTTTCCTTTCACAAAGCTAACACACTGAATAGTCATTTCTTAACACATCCTGGGGACTTAACAAAATATTTGATCAATTTTCTTTGTATTGCATCACAAACTTAATTCCAACATTTCTTCAGCAGAAAAATGCTAGCAGTGATTTAACCTTATGTGAGTTGTGAAGCTGAATGAGAAGTAGCGTGTCTTCTGTTCTCCACAGAGAAAACCTCTGCGTGTTAACTCTAGTTGTGATTTTTCTCCTTGAGCATAATATAATTATATAATTAATTTCACAATTATTTTCTTCATCTTACTAAGAACAGTGCAGATAATTGGTGTTTGTTCTTGCTTATAAAGTTCAAAAATTCATATACTATCCTTATGACGGAAAAGTAGTGTTGAATTCATTTAGAATGAGAGCTGTAACAGCATCAGAAAATGGTGGATTTTTTTTTTTCTTTTAAGGTAGTGGGAGGAAATAATGACTTTTGTTACTGTTCTTGGCTAAAGGCCTGGTGGTTAAAAGCATTTTGTGTTTGTTTGCTATAGAATTCATTATCAGAGCTTTGCAATCTTAAATTAATCTCCATAAGCCTGATGATAATTCCTGTGGCAGGTTTGTGGGTGTGGAGAGAAGGAAGCGGAGCACTTGATCCAGCTTCCATGGTTGCTAGGGCAAGAATCTCATTGTCTCTAGAATGGGATTCTGTGAAAGTAAAACCGTGCATAATTACATTTTAATGACAGTGCAAACAAGCAGTTCACCTGAAGGTACTGGAAGGGTTTGTTGCTGCCCATTCTGTTTCATGTAGCACCTCCCAACAGAGGTCAGTAAGCTCCAGTAATTATTGCTGTGCAGCATCTCAAGCTCTTTGGTGGCTGTTCCTACTAATGCTTAAAAAACCCCAAGTAAACAAAACACCAGATCCCCCAAAAAGCAGAAAAAAAGCCCCCATACCTGTTCCCTGCTGACTACTGCTTGGGAAAAAAAGTCCCTATACCTCTTACCTGATGAAAACTGCTTGTTTGAAAGAAGATTTTGATGGATACACCAACGTATCACAGCTACTCCCAATGGATACTGCAGCAGGAGAGGTTATTTGTAGTTACTGTCTTTGAGTGAATAAATATCAATTTGCATGCCCATTACGAGGTTTTGCAAGCATAATGTGTGCAAAAGCATTTATGTCAGGCACAGTGAGTTTGCCTATAAATCTTGAAAGCAAATGTTAAGAACAAAGACATGTTTGAAGTTCTGAGTACACAGGGAAACAGGTTGCTTAATGAGCAGTGCAGGGCTTGAATGCTTGCAACACTATTTCCTTTAGGTTTTTGTTCTGATGTTGTCTCAGTGTTTGAACTTGTCAGATGGTATCCTAAGTGTAATAACTGCCATTTCTAACAGATCTGTTTTCTCTTTCTCTCATCTCCCTCTTGGAAGGAAGAAGTGGGATTAGCTGTGCATTGTAATTTTTTTTTATCTGTTACTGAACATGAGTAAACCAGTTCCTCCATGAGACAGAGTTTGTGGATGTTCAATTAACCCTCCTTCCCAGGTGATCATTTCTGTCCCTGTACTGTGCCCTCCATTCCCAAGGTGGAACAGTTTGTGGGGCTGTAATATGATCTGAAGGAGAGATCTGTGGGTTAAAAAGGAAAAATACTGTTTAAATGTAGATTAGTTTCCATATTGCATAATGGTGACTTCTTCTCCTACTATACAGATGCATGAATATATCTGAAGGATAAGAAACTGTGACAAAGGATGTGTTTCTATCAGAGGTGGTTTCACTCTTAAATGTTTGTTTCACTGTAAAACTGTCATCTTGCAGGAGTCACCAGGGTTCTGCGTATCCATGCTCTGTGACTACTATGAGTGACGCAAACAAGGGGCTACCCAATTGCCACTTTTTCAATAAACAGATTTCTGATAAATAGCATGAATGCAGACAAAAATAATCTTATATTTGCCTTAATGTTTAATAAGGATTTGCAGCCACTGGACCTATATGAAAAAAAATATGAATGTAGCAACATATAAATACTATATAGAATGTGTTAAAAAAAATAATTCTGGCAGCAGAATTTGCTGCTGTCATTTTTATCAAGCTTAATTTGGCAGGTGATCTGAGAGGAAATTACTGTCAACAATAAGTATTATAATGAAAACATGGGTAAGGGCTATTGTAATATTCTAATTAGAAATATGTGATGCATTGCAACGTTTCTAGAATAAAAGACTGCTGTAAAATGGAAAACATGGCAAAATTCTTTGGACTAAACATAGTAAAGTCTTTTTTTCTTTTTTTTTTTAACGGACTTGCCCAGAGCATAATAGCTGGTTTAATTAAATTAAATTACGTAGCACAATAACCATAATAATGCCAAGCTGAGAAACGAAACTTAAGTGTCATAAATCATTTAATCAACTAGGTGTGTTTGAAATGTGAAACTACAGCATACTCATAAAAAACCAGAAATCACATCATAATAGTTTCAGGTGACTAAATATACTACTAATTGTTAAGGAACTCTTGAGACTTAAATCAGAATTTTTATCACTCTGAAAGAAATTAGAGTACTGTGCATGTAGAAAGTCCTAAGCTAAGATCATGTAAGTGGGCAAGATCCTAAATGAACTGTGATATGTCTCACAAACATACACTGGTATTCAGAATTCTGTACATTAAGCCTCCTAGAAATATATGAATTGATGAAAAAATAAGATGGTCATAACTGAATTTTCTTACATTGGCTAAGAATTCCCAGGTTAAAGGATAACAAGATGTGCAATAAGATGCCAGACCATCATGGCAGGTCCTGGAACTCTTTCACATAGGGCAACAGTGGAAACTTCTGAGAAATCTGGTGTAGCCGTTGGGCTGTTCTTCCTTGTCTGGTGCAATACTATGGAGAAAACAGATAACTGACATGTTAACTGTTTCAGTTTACATTCTCACATTTTGTTGAAGAATTCATTGGTTTTGTCTCCTTTTTTTTCCAACATATTTTCAGTCTTCAAAAAACAAGACAGACTAAATTCACCAGGTTCTCTCTCTTACGTGGCCAAAGAAGTTAGCATTTCCTGTTAAATAACACAGCCTACGCCACAGCCATTTAATTTTTGTCAGGCCCTAGATAACAGCTTTAAAATGATCTTAGGTATTTTAAAGTTTTCACCTTAACATTTCCCATCCTTCAAGATGGGAAGAGCTCTTTTTTCAGCTCTTGTTTTGTATATGGTGAACTGTAAAATGCTGCAGAAGGCTCCATGAAAGCACAAGTGAGTAGATGACATTTGACCTGAAGTCCTGCAACTATTGTTAAAAAGTCGGTGCTGTGATGTGGCTGCTCTGTTGTGTTTTCCACAGTCCATTTGGCCTCATGACATGCTCAAATTGAGCAAACCTTCCTCAAGTGTTGCTCTCACTCTCTTGAAATCTCCAGCAGCAGGGTTCATAGTAGTTTGTATCTCCATTCACATTTGGGATATAGATAGCAGGGGATATTGTAAGAGATAAGGAGCTTCTGGAAATAAGCTCCATATCATCCCATCAGGCCTCAGCTGGTCAGGCAACTCCGGGTATGCTATAGTGGGGAGTAGATGTGTTTCCTTGATGATGTAAAACAGAATTAAGGCAGATGGGTTCTCTCTCTTTAAAAACTTTTCAAGGAACTGTAGATGTCACCCAGTGTTTTCAGTGCTCTCCTGTGTCCCTTGATATGATTAACCACCTTTCCAAAGCTCTGTGAATCTCATGAACTCCGTATTTTCAAGATCTGAAAGGTGTTTTTTGTTTCCTGTTGGAACTTATTTTAATACTTTCTAACAAAGCAATATTTTTACTGTTGGTTTCAGTGTTCTGTTTACTTCAAGTAAATGATAAATAGGCCAATCTCAGAGGTATCTGAGATGGAGCTGGGGAACTCTATATCTTTTTGGGGAAAATAAAGGAGACTTGGAGATTTGGCTGTGGCAAAAGCGTACAGAACTCATCCAGCCCCTGAGGAATAAGCCACAGAAAACCTGTCCCACAGCACTGACTGCATTACAGAAGCCCTGTAGTTTCTCTTAGCTTCAGTAAATTGCCTAGTATCTTGGAGGATGAAGTGATGAGGCTAGTCCCCATTGCTAAGCTAAGAAAACTATTCAAGCTTCATTCTGTTCATTTTTTCCTTCTCAGTATCATTGATCAGATGATCAATGGAAGAAGGACTGTGACGTGAGAAAATCCATTTCTAATATCCAGAGCTGCATGTGAGCTATTACTGAATTCATAATAGCCGTCTGTCACACTGCCCACACAGTCCCAGTCATTATCAAGTCAACAGTTTTCAAAGCATTCTGTGACTCAAAACATGAACATAAAAATGTTAAAAGCAATTTAACAAGATGCCTTAACATAATGTATCAGCAATAAGAGATGTGCTTTTAGTTAGATTCATAAGCTTAAATATGTGTAAAATTGTTTGATTTTTTTTGTTGTTGTTGTTCACAGGAGGGATATTATAATCTCATATAAAAGACAGTATTGCTTTTAAATGAAGCTGACACCCTTACCACTTGGAATTGTTAAAGATCTCCTGTTACTTAATGCTGGATTTAAAATATGTTTATAGATCTGGAATTTGGGTAGATCCTATAGAGACTGCTAAAAGTCTGAATTGATGCCATTGCAGCACTCAGCTGCATTTTTTGCATATTCACAAAGATTTCTTCACAAAAAAAAAATCACATATGCTTGGGAAACTATCATGTTAAATGGCCCCAAGGAGTTTCAAAGGACAATATGTGCTTTAAATGTGATTTCAAATAATGCAGATAGTTATTTGACAACTTAAAAAACCAAAAATTTCCTTCCAAACACAATTTTGAACATATTTAAGCTTATGAATCTAACTAAAATGTTTCTTGTTTGTGATCCATTATGTTAACACATCTTGCTAAATGGCTTTTATCATTTCTATGTTTATGTTTTCAGCTCGAGTATATATTACAAAATTACTGTTTCTACACAATTATTTGTAGATTTCCTCTTAATATTTTTCTCATTTTAAACATCAATATTTGTATTTCTTAGAGTATACATGGCTATAAAGGAAACTATACTGCTTAGGGTAATGATAAGTTCCTGTTTTCCAAATTGCTTTTCCCGTGATGAAGCCATTACTGTAGAATTTGTATTGCTGCTTTCTGTACAGTAACAAATTGTACTTGTGTCAGGAATATGTATAAGTGCCTTTTTTCTCTTTGTATACAAAATGAATAGTTTTTTCTTTTTCTATTGATAATCCCAAAAAGGAAAACCGCTTTCATGTTAGTGCCTTGATGCAGCAAAATAACCAGTAATGAACCAAACATTTTAGGATTTTCCAAGTACCCACCTGACTCGGGGTCTTTCAATATGCAGAACCTTCTTCAAGGAGAGATGAATGTCACCCTGTGGTTTCTACTGGCCTTACGGCTAAAGTTTAATATTTTTGTTCAATCTCTACCCTGAGAAAATGGAATGAAAACTAAGTATTAATATCACGTTGAAATTCAACACAAGATCCACATCTGACTTGTTTTTGCGCCTTTCACAAGTTGCAATCCAGCATTACAAAGCACAAAAGTTCCTCCTAAGTGAGACTTGTGCTCCTGGAATTCCACAGGAACTTAACCTAAACTGTGATTTGATATCATATGCAAGTAATTCATGTTTTCAATGACTTTGATGTGGAATTAAATGCAACCTCAAAACTTGAGAAGGTTAAAATGCTTTGAATCATTAAGATCATACCTCTATAAACCCTCTAAAAAAAGGTAAATTTTCTAAGCACAGATCACAGAACTGGCTTAAACCATAGATGGCGGTTGTTGACTGATTTGAATTTTGAGAGGTAACACATCCTGTTTCTGCAAAAGTCAGGTTTCTGACAGCTGCTTGGTATCTTCCCCGTGTAATAGTTTGGAAGTTCTCAGTGGCAATCAGTTTGCAAATACCAGTGATGCTTGGGGTGGCTCTTGGTGGGTGTTTAAGGGACTTTCTCTCTCCAGTTCCTCACAGACTCCAAGGAAATAAAGCTTGTTGGGTTCTGGAACATGTTCACTGAGGGGTTCAGCACAGGCAAGAGGAGAGAATTCCCTGTCCTTTGCAGAATCTGAAAAGCAATACAAAGTAGGTCAGTAGCAGGATGCAGAAATTCAGATTGTGGTTGCACACACCAATGAACCACACCACAAAGATGAGCTAGAAAGGGAGGATGAGGAGAAGAAGCTGAGACATGACATCATAAGAATTAGCTGAATGGTGCAACCAGAGGTCAGTAATCAATGCCTTAATGACCTGATGATCAGTGACAAGAGGTTCTCTGCAGGCGTCCATACTAGGACCAGGACTGATTAATATCAACATTAATGCCATATGGTTGAGTGCACCTTCAGCAAGTTTTCAGATGGCCCCAAGCTGAGTGGTGCAGCTGACAAAGATGAAGTATGGGATGCCATCCATAGGGACCTGGAAAGGCTCAAGAAGTGAGCGCACATGAACCTCATGAGGTTCAACAAGGCCAAGTACAGGGGCTGCACCTGGGTCCAGGGAACCTCCAGTACCAATACACGCTGGGGGATGAAGAGATTGTGAGTAGCTCTGCTAAGAAGGACTTGGGGGTGCTGGCGGACCTGATCTGTCAGTGTGCACTTGCAGTCCAGAAATCCAGCTGCATCCTGGGCTGCATCCAAAGCGGTGGCCAGCAGAGTGAGGGAGAAGGTTCTGCCCCTTTTCATCACTCTGGTGAGAGCCCACCTAGAGTGCTGCATCCAGCTCTGAGGTCCCTATTAGAGGAAGATCATAGAACTGTGGTCCAGAGAAGGATGGAACATTTCTTCTATGAAGACAGGTTGAGAGAACTGGGATTGTTCAGCCTGGAGAAGAAGAGGCTGCAGGGAAACTTTCCAGTACCTAAAAGGAACACACAAGAAAGCTGGGGAGAGGCTTTTCAACAGGCTCTGTTCTGATAGGGCAAGGGGTAATTGTTTTAAATTAAGAGTGTGCATTCAGACTACAGAGAAATAAGACATGTTTTACAATAAGGGTGGTGAAGTGCTGCCCAGAAAGGTCAGTAAGATGTCCTTGAAAATATTTGAGCTCAGGTTAGATAGGGCTTGGAGCAACCTGATTTTTTTGAAGATATCGCTGCTCTTTGTAGGGATTTGGACTAGATGAACTTTAAGTGTCATTTTCAACCCAAACCAATCTATGACTGATCTTTGAGGGCCTATGGGTGGGGGAAATCCACTGAACAACTCTAGTCCTTGCCTATGCTGAACACCAGCTCTGATCCTGCCTTTATAACAAGGTGGCATTTTCAGTATTACTGAAATTTATGTCTGAAGCCAGAAGCAAATTTTGTCTGAAACCCTGCTGTCATCAGACTGAGTGAAAAGTTGCACCAGTATGTTAATATTTTAAAAAATGAAGGCGAGGGAAATCAGTACATCCAGACAAGTGGAGTATATCTTCAGCCATGCTTTCTGTGAAATTTTTCTGTGATAAAAGGCAAATTTATTTTCCAGCTGCTTTGCATGCCCTACACTTTTTTTTTCCTCTTAGACAATATGGAATTTACTGTTACTCTGAAAGGCTGATTACATAGTCATGAAGTATTGTCAGAAACTTGGGAGGGAAATGTATGACAGTTGGGCTTAATTGGAAAAAATTACTTTTTTTAAAAAAGAAAACCTACTGTAAATAATGACCCCTAAAAACAATAATACTTCTGAAATACTGTGTTTGTGAATGAAGAAAAAAGACAGACTGTTACCAGCTGAAAAAAATACAGTAGAAGCAGTATTTTTTTCTTGTTATGATATAAAGATCTACATAGTTTCATGAGAAATCCGTGATCTAATTAAGGCCTCAAGGTCAAGTTCAGTAAGGCTTACCTTCCAAGGACTGGCCAAGGAGTCAGTCATCTTAGACTGCTGTACAACAATGGTCTTTGATCCTCACCTATTTCTGCTGTCTAAAATCATTATGTATATGGATCATTTAGTGATATTATGTATGGAGACCTACTTTGCAGTATATTATGAGAGTTTTAAAATTTATGGGCCTTTTTGCGCGTGATCCCATCACAATTTAAAAAGAACATTTTTGACAGAAAAAAAAAATCAATGAATATTTGTTCACAAGGAATTTGTTCTTTCTGTCAGAAAAGGTTACGTCTGGGAAAAAAAAAATCTCAGCCTGAAAACATTTTTTTTCTCATTTACATCCACTGATCCATAAACATCTGTGGCAGACAAACTTTGCAGCTTAATAATGCCAACATGTGATGCTATTTCGTTGCTGTTCCATAGGCCAGCTTTCCCAATATCTCTAAAACATACCTCTCCCTGCCTTGCACCATGAAATAATTGTCAGTGCAGTGTTGAAATATCTGTCTACATGCACATGCATATAAAATCCCAAGTCTATTATTATCTTGTAAATTATACTGGAAAGGAAAAGAAAAAAGCCTGTCCACCAATCTAAAAAATCTAACGTCCACCAAAAAAAATCTAATGTATTGGGGGTTTTAGCCTTATCCATGTGGAGAATGTGAGAGTAAATGGAAAAGAGTAGTTTGTATTTAAACGAAACATGCAATGAATGTGAAACCTCTAGAAATTTAAATTTTCCTGGTGAATTATATGTTTTTGCTTCAGGAATTACCCGCATCTCATTGGTAAACCTGGGAGCAAATGAGTTTGACTTAGTCTCCTGTCAGTTCAATGACTTTAGTAATACTTTAAAGGCTTTAATGTGACTGCACTGAACTGCACAGACTTTAATAGCAGCTTTCAAAAGCAGTGATGGGTTTGGTCTCAAGCCTGACTTGTCACTTGGGACTGGAGTTCTTGTAAACAAGTTTAGCAGATGTCTGTGCAATCACTTCATTCATATAATTCACTCTGCAGAAGTACTTGTTTCTCCTCAGGAAGGCTGAAAACAGATTATTTGTTTCTATGTGGGTATGCAGTCATTTTGCAATCACCCATGGAAGAGCACTACATTTGACACAGCGTTTGAAATGTGAATTGTATTATATCCATGATAATACAATTACAGAAAGTAAAAGATATAAATTGTTTGTAAAATTTATTATATACTTCATGTCTGCCATGCAGTTCAGTAGAGACATCTAGCAATTGAGGTGTTAGTACTCATTCAGTTACTTCTAAGTTAAGTAGCCATGTCTTAATCAGGAGAGATCAGAAGGCAATAAAAGTATAATGTGTCTTCTGATCAGTTTTTTATTTATACCAAAACTACCTTTAAGTGTAGCAAAGTCAGAGGTCTGGAAAAAAGAGAAGAGAAATAAAGAAATTAGATAAGAACAATTCAGTGTTGCAGTGATTTTAAGATCTTAATGTGCTACACATTTATCTTCCTTTGTACTACAAAGCCCCTCCGAAGAAGTATTAAAGTAAGGTAGCAAATCAGATTATTAGAGAGCTTAGGTCTTCTGTATGGCAGTGATAGACTATATTTTTTTTAGCTCCTCTGTGCCTGCTTTTGAATTGCATAAAAATAGCTTGAGTCTTTGTAAAATTGTAGCGGAGTCTTTGTCTTTGTGCCACCCTGCAGTGCTGTGAAGGACAGCTTAAGATATTTTCCCTTTCTGTTTTCTAAGTGCTTCATTTGTCTTCAGCTCCTACATGCAGTGGCCTGTTCACCAGCACTTGGGCAGAAGTTTACACAGCAGGAGACAGTTACTCCAAGGTGCACAGGAGAATGAAAAGAACTGTCCCTGGAACTCTCTTAATTGTGCAGTACTCAGGGAATTATGCGCCCTTGCAAGCAGCAGGCAGTTAACGAACACCTCAAAAAATAATGCCTCTGCTTCCTCAACTGCAGGAGGTAGATATTTCACCTCCAGGAGCATCCTCATCTCACTTGAGAGCCATCATCAACAGGATAGTGCTACTGCAGCTGGCCTTTCAGGAATCAAATTGTGCCTTTGCTGAAGAGGCAAGAGAAGAGCCAAGAGCAGGATCAACATATTGTCTGTATGATGGCAGCATTCTGTAATCCAGGCAGGTCACCTCTGAATGCAAATCATAATTTAATTGTTTCACTAGAGCAGAAAGAGGATAGCTGATATAGATTTTTAACATGTCTCTAGTCCAGGTTATATAAGATCTTAGCCACTCAATTATGGCTGCTGTGCTTGGGTCAGTAACAGTGTAATTGTCTGGAGGTGAGCTGAAAAGGCAGCAACTTAGTATGGTAAAAGGTGAGACAAGAATCCTGTTTTGAAAAGACTTTTCCACCTGAAGGACTATTTCTAGAAGATCTGGAACAAAACATATTCTGCAAAGAATATGCTGGATGTACAATTGGAAGAGGCTTGTACTGGTTGACCCTATCTCATCCTGAGGGACTGACACTATTTACATCTCCTTTAGAAGCTCTCCTTCCCATCTCACAAGAGCTTTGCATTTAATAGTGGGTAAAGAGGAACACAAAACCAAATAATGGCTTGGAAATTCTAAGGTGGAGGGTTGGGTTTTTTGAGAAAGAGCAGGAGGAATTATATGACAATTAAATCTGCTTGAAATGCTTGAAGTTTTGGGGGGATTTCAAAGACTGTTTTGCCAGCCTGACAGCAGCTGTGTAACACAGACTCTGGGAAGCATTGCCAGAACATCTTGGGTGGAAAGCTGCAGTGCTGCAAATAGCAGGCCCCTAACATTGCTAAGGCTGAGGTACCATGGTGCCACCACAGCCATCTCATGTCTCTTCTGACATAGAGACATGACTGGGTTATAGAAAACTTGGGGCAGGACAGGGTATAGCCATAGCATTCAGTGATCTCTCCTGCCACACAGTGCCAGCAGCCTCAATCAAATTGAATTTATGTGGAGATCATTCAACAGATGAGCTTTAGGACAGAGGAGACTTCATTCTATCTGTTTCCTTCAGTATTTTCTGGGGGTCATATTTTATTTGATTCTGAGTAAGCATTGCGGTCTTGACAAAACCTACTTAAAATGGAAAACTTTTATTTGTGAGAATTTCCTTTTAAGAAGAAAATGGTAATTGGTTGGATAAATCAATCTCCTTTCCTCTTTAATTTGGATTGCATCCTATATCTTCCAAAACTTGCAAGACTCAGATGCCTCTGCAGTACTTTCTTGTTTATCCTATTCTGATTTGCACCACATTTGAATCTGTCTAACCTCTGTTCCACATAAGTACTTCATTACAGTGCTCTGGGAAAGAGGAGCTCCTTTGAAGTACAGAACAAGAAAAATAAACTTATCTTAAAATTTCAGGGATGAGGCTTTTTTGTTACCTCAGCCTCTCCTGGAAAGTGGAAAAGTGAATTTTTCTTTGAGGGTGGCTGTATGGTGCAGGTAGGGTCAGAGCATGTATCTATATATATACATTTTTATACACACATATATATATAAATAAATGTAGACAACAAATTTGTATCGGTAACATTTGGAATAGCCAACCCTGGGATTTTTCCATGTTTATAGATAACATTTTTCACTTTCATACACTCTTGTAAGGCATAACGAAACAATGTTCACACACCAAATTCACACAGAAAGTACTGCTGCTTTTGTAATCTAGATTGGTTTTGTTTGCTTCTTCTCTTTCTGGAATAGTGTGGGTTTTGTTAGTGGTGGTTGTTGGTTTGGGGGTTTCTGGGGAGAAGAGGGGTTTTTTTGGTCAAGTAATCTCGCTCTCAGAACAGCCAGCTAACTAAAAGTGAAAGAAAAGTTTCTGCAAGAAAAGCAAGCACTTGAAAATAGGTGGTGTTAGTGATTTTTGTTGTTCTCAGAATATGGTCTCACACCATCATTTTTCTAATCTGCATCCTAATGCATAAAAAAATAAAAATTATTTTGACTGTGCTCTTTTGGAGTTTAACTTTTCTCTCACTTCCTGCCAGCTGTTCTGATACTGATGCTTTGGATCAGTCTTTAAAGCAAGGCAGAAAATCTCATTACAGAAAGTATAATAGGGAGGCAGTAATCTGGGTATGATGGTTTCAACAGTTTGCACTTTTCCTGTGGTATTTTTATTATTTTCAACTCAGTTAAGACTAGTGCCTTGTGCCAAAACTTGCAAGGTGGATTACAAATTATGTGAGGCTGGTGCTGAGGTTTCTCTTTGCTTAAAGAAGGAAAGGATCTTCACGCATTCCCTGTGAAGAGCATAGCCCCTTCAGCTCTTGAAAACTCAGCTTTTTCACCTCACAAAGACAGCATGACAATGGCAGAAAAGCCACTGCATCCATGTTTCACTCTCTAACCAGCAGGGCACACTGCAGCGTGGAGAAGCCTGGGCACATCCTCATCTCCTCAGTCCTGCTCTCTGAAGCAGCCATTTGTCACTGCTCCTGTAACAGCCCTCGGGCTAAAGGACCTCCTAAAGGACTGAATACTTTTAATTGCCTCTGAATTCACCCAGCAGCTCTTGAGGGCATATCCCTGGCTTGCTATTTCCTTTTCATCATCACCTGCTCTTTTTCCATGAACCACAAAGATTACAGGTGATACCAGCTTTTACTCATTGAATCCAGTCCCCACACATAGAGTCAATATAAGGGTGAAAGCTCTGTATCCTGTAACAATAGTCTTGGGCCTTTGAGTCCCCTGAGTTTCTCTATGTTTAGATTCCTATGGAAATAAGATAATAATTAAAATTGTGTGAATAAGCTATGATGAATAATTTATCATACAAATGCCTCTATTTTGTCTCTTAGGAATATCTCAAAGTAAATTGACTTCTATTTGTTTTTTGAGTGGTTCATTGTCCAAGGAAGCATTTTTCTTTTGTGACTAATACTCAAAGCTACCTTTCATCTGGTTCTGACTGTTCCCTAGTTTTGATTGGTCAAACAGGTCACACTGGGATTTACCTTTATTCTACAATACAGAAAAAATACTATCATAAATATTTTACAATGCCATTGCAAATTCTCTGAGCAAAATAATTAATGCTCTTCACTTGTTCTGAGTGACTGAAGTATCTTTTTACATAAAAGCTTTCAAACTACTAAGCCACTAAAGACACATGTAGCTGGTGTCATGGCTGGGTTTACTGGAATACAGGTTGCAGTATCTAGACAATGATCTCAGCTTTCCAGGTTGGCTAAAATGTGTCACACATGTATGCAAATATGGACATGAAAAATTTTGATACATCCCTAAAGTGAAAGAATATTGTATAAAAATACTGTAGCACTAATTGGGAGGTTTTTAGTGAAGCTTTAAGTAAAATTTCAGTTTAATTTATTTGTTACCTGGTAAGTCTGTTGTGCTGCTAGTGATCTTATCCTGCTTCTTACTTTGAGATCAGGCTCTTAGATTAAGAAATAAGTATGCAACTACTATCTGCAATGGAAGTGTCTGGTACAGTGACAGAGGTTGCCAATTTGCATTCTCAACCTTCATGAATTAGAGAATTAGTACATTTGAGAGCATATATTCTGAACAAGTGTAGTGAAATTGGGGCGAAACACCTTAAAAGATATCACCAAATCAGTTATATAAAGGAATATTTTAATGCACCCAGCACCATGATTACTGCACCTATCACTTGCCATGCCTGCAATGGGGTAGCTATCTAAAGTTCCTAATCCACCATTGTATATCAGGGTATAATTCGATCCACAACTTTAACAACGGTTGTATAAAATAGCACATTTGAGTTCAAATCAAAGTATTTTCTGAGTTAGCTGTTTTGCTTATAGCACTCTAACTGTACAGTTTCTAATTGTAATTCTATCTGTTTTTTTTTCTTCTGTCATATTTTCTGCTTTGAATTATACAGTGTTCTTGTATAAAGAAGACCCAGTATCTTACGAGAAGAATCCAACCATTTACCTTACAGACAAAACTATTGCAGGATATCCATTAATTTCCTATAAAGAAATAATCCCAAAATGAGCCCACAAATGTATTTCAAATGCCTTTTAAAAATATCTTCTTCCCTCCCTTAATCATAGCCAGAGTCCAATATGTTATTATGGAAATTTAATATCTTTTGTCACAGAAAAGTACTTTGAAACACAATGGTAACATCTGAAGGTGTGCTTTTTGATTAATTTTTTGTTCCTGTTGTGATTTAAGTCTAACTTATATGTGAATTCTCAGCAGTATCATAAGAAATGTTTTTACATGGAGTGGAAGGACTGAAATTATTTGAGTTGAGAGCAGAGATGATACAAAAATTGCTGAAGTGATAAACATTGCTGTCTGTAGCATCTTTTTATTTCTGTGCATGGGCATGGAGACATGTGCATGTCTCTTACTCCTTCCCATCGCTCTGAAAACTCAGATAACTTCTTTTTTTTCACTTTTTTGAGTAATATGTAATAAGATAGAAGGAAATTATGAAAACACTGGAGAATTATAAGTGCAGACTGGAACAGATGTTTCAAATATGGCAAATGTTATTTTAGAGTCATTATATCTTCTTTTTGTGCGTTTTGAGATGGTAAGACCTGAAATGTCAAAAATCCAGTGTTTTTTTTTTTTGCGGTCTTTATGTAGGGCTTATATTACTACAATTAAATTGATGGATTTGATACTGTCTTCCTTGTTTCTCTTATATTTGCACATACTCAAAGATGCTTAAAATCATACTACAGAAAATGTTTTCTAGCATGTATTTTTTGTACTTTTAAAAAGGCATATTACTTGTGACTTTTTGCTATTCCTCATACATGAATTCATTCCCCATGTATGAATAATTTAACAAGGTTTTCAGGAGAGCCCTGTGCTACTATATGGATAAGTCATTCATTGAAAGTTGATTCTGGTATATCCAAAAGCAGTGGTTAAGGATATTTGCTTGAAGTACCTTGAAGCATAAAGGCCAAATTTAAGCTGGTCCTGGAGGCTGGTCCAAAGGGGACCCTGAGGAATTTCTTAGGGACAGGATAAGTGACATGGCCTGCCCACATGCTCATGTAGAGAGGTAATGCAGTTTTGTGGTTTATAAATTCTCAGAAAAGCTTTTATGTGTTGAAGATCCTGTACCTTGTATGGGTGTAAAACTTTGTAGGAATTATGGCTGTCAGCGGACAGACTTTACAGTGAGTTTATCTTGCTATAATGCACAACAATCTAATGGTTCAGATGGACCACGTCAGTTTAGTTTATTGCTAGAAAAAGAATAGTAGCTACACAAAGAAATAGATGTGCCTAATCTTTCATCACTGGTCTCTCACTAAGTACAGATTCAAACTTCCAGTCAAAATGGGAGAGAAAACATGCTGCTTTGGGGCTAGTATGTTCGCCCAGCTCTTGGACATCTAGTCTCCTATGGGAACTTGGAATCATTTTAAAGGAAGCAATGGATGCTGTTATTTAAGCAATGTTTATCAAATCACTAAATGAGATTCAGCCAAGCATTTTGGCTCTGACCATACTGCAAAGTAGAGAAATTGTCCTGTGCAGCACCTGTGACTCCATCTACTCTGAGCTGTGCTGGTGTGTACTAACCAGTTGAAATGAACATCCGGGTACCCTGGGCTGTGGCTGCAGGCTGCAAACCTGCAGTGTCTGAGATGAAGGGTGTGAGGGGGACACAGACACAAATACAGCCACCACTGTGGGATGTGACCTGCTCTTGCAAGGGGTTCTGCTTGTTTGTATCAGCTGAAATGCAGCCTGGTATGCGTACATACAAAATGGCTGGAGAACTGAGAAACACCTAAGGCCCTGACTCCTTCTGTGTTTTTTAAAGCATGGCCAGCTGCATTTTCTTTGCATTTGTGGAAGTAAATTAATTGCTGTTCCCTTGCAATGAGAACCATGCAGCAAGGCTGTGTCTGCAGAAGGCAGTGCTGCCATTGCAGTACTGCTGGAGAAATGAAGTGCAACACATTTCAAAGATGCTTCATGTGCCTTCCAATAAGAAAGGGCTTCTGTGCAGTAAAATGATGCCATTATTTCTCTTTTAATAGTGAGTCAACTGTCCCTGGAACCTATGATATCAATAAAACCAACTAGTAGTAAAACCATGTCAGTGTGGGTGTCATTCCTTGAAGCATCAGACCTTCCCATATGCCAGAAGAAAACTCATAATTTAGCTGCAGAATGTTTCAGCTAAGCTGGTTGGTTCTATCGCAGCATTGTGCTAGAATAGCTCTCTTGCTGCTTGTCAGCAGGAAGCACAGGCAGCACACATTCAATTTGCAAATGGAATTTACCATTTAAACAAGTGCTATACCAGCATCTCAATTTTTATGCCAGTATGATTTGCATCACCTTAACTATGTACTGTCTGAACTGCTGATTATGTGTACTCATGTTGGATTGGATAATGCTGTAGGAGCACTATCTTGTTGATTCATTGTATTATTATGGTCTTTATCTGAAGTTCAGCTTTTACTAACTGCAGTCTTACATCAGTTTGAAGTAGCCTTAGATTCCCCACTTCTAACAGAACAAGTTGTTTATTTTAATAGTCTTTTTTATTGTGGAATATTTTTCTTTTAATTTATTATTAGTATGACTGTTTTGGTGCAGGAAGGCAGATTTCTCCTTTGACATGGACAGAATCCAGATGGAGAAAGTGATAGAGGTGACTAAATTTGCTTCATGTTGATGCTTCACCTGTGCAGTTAGCTTAAGTTGGGTGCCTGTATGATACAGGCTCAGTGTAATGGCAATAACAACTCTAGCTATGCTGCACAGCTCTTTCACCCTTGTAAGTATTGCACTGTTTCATAAGCTGATATCTTCCAATATGAAATACCATTCATACCCAGGAAGCTGAAGGGAGACTGGCAGATTTATTAAGAAATACAGACTCACCCACAAGACTCAGAGAGATCTTGGCAACATTTACTCTACATCTCCACTAATAAGCTTAGTGATCCACTACATTTACTCCTTTAAAACCTTCACTGATATTTTATTTTCAGAAATAAACAACTTTCCAGAAGCAGACTGGTAGAAGAGTTGGTAAAACATTTAAGACATGAGAGATGTCTGAATACAAAAAACAAGACAATAAACTTCAGTTTTGCTCTGGTCTATCAGTTATAGAAAAGTATAACTGAATCTTTCCAGTTTTCTGATGTTGAAGAACACCAGTAAAGTAAAAATGAATTTTTTACTTTGCTTGACACAGGCCAGCAGCTAGCTTGCTTTCAATATTCTTGAAAGTAACCTGAAGACTTCTAAATTATATCTGACTTCCCCTTAAAGGCCTAGAGCTAGAGATTTTAGAAGAATTATGGCAGCATGGCTCCTTTCTTTACTCCCAGCTGTCTGTTCTAAAAGGAATACAATATAGACCCAAAGGCTTTATATGTGCTAGTATCCCCTGATACTGGAGAAATAGCTAGGTAGTTTGAAAAAGTTACTATCTTTGTATTTTTTCATCACAGGAAAATCTCAGCATTTACTGAAATAGTTTCTGAGGTAGATAAATAACAACAGTTAGTATGATATATACTCCTACTTTGAAATTGTTCTTACAGTATTCAGCTCTTTAACAGTTTCTTCTGTGCATAGAGTATGTTGATGAAAATAAGAGAGGTAGTTAGAGATTAAAACTTTGTTGATACCAAGTTTTTAACCCTCCTCCTTCAAAAAAAGTCTTAAATCTTTCGTTGTTGATTTTGCTCACTTTTTTCCTTTGACATTATTGCAGAAATTGTGTACACAAATGTTTTCAGAATATATGAGTTTTGTATTGCTCCAGAAATTATACCATATTGCAGAGTAGTTATGCTAATGCTGCACTACTTTTGCATGCAAATAGTTGAAATGAGAGCACTGAAATGCAGCTACTTACAACTAGATCTCTGCTACTAGTTTTCCACTACACAATGGCCTTGATCTTTCAGTGTAATGGATCCTGCTTTGCTTGTATTTGCCTCTATTTCTCTGTGCCTGTGATGATGGTGTGAGAGTAGACATGACTTTTTGTGGGCTTCTGTCTAAGCATGGAGGAGTTTATATGAGTTTGTAAGGACTTACAAAAGCAGAAACAAGCAATATGTGATATAAATGTAGATACTTTACTCTTTTGGTGCAAACTCTATACACTATCTGAAAAATCCATCATTTGTGTACAAAAAATAATGCAAAGAGGATCACCAGATATGTGCTTCATACAGAAAAGTAGCCAAATATGCAGTACTTGAAGAAATATTTTGAGGATAGTAAAAAAATTCCAAAAAGTTAACTTCCAAAAAGAATTAGTCTTAGCAGCAAAGTCCTAATATGCAAAACACTTGATGTAATTATTCTGTTGCAAATATTATATAATATATTGATAACACCTCATTACAATGCTGTATCATAGTTTTATCTATATTATAGAATTAGGTAATGTTACATTTATGACATTGGTGCTACAAACCCAAAAAACTGCTTCCAGAGTCCCCATCTTCTCTTTGAAGTTCAGTCTGCCACTACTGGTTTTGATTCATTTCCTCCAGTGAAGTAATAGCACTTCTTTTATTTATATGTAAAGTTTTATTTACAACACTGGACAAAGTTAAACAAAGTCTTGAAGATAAAGATATGATACAAAAAAATACAGAACAAAAAAGATCTCTCTCTCTTTAGTTATCAGTTAGGATTTACATAAGGTAGTCTGAGCCGTGGGAGTCAAACAAACACCTTAACATTGTTTTACTCTAATAACTGATTTTCAGATGAGTGTCTGTGGCTGGGTATAAGGGTACCTAATTTAGGGAAACATGCTATATTTTGAATTTGATTAGTTTTAGAGGTCTTTAAGGAAAGGAAATGTATCATCACCTAGGCTTGTCAAAAACTTCAGGTTTTGATTCTTTGTGGGGTTTTTTTGTGTTTTTTTTTCAGTTCCAGGTGGTGGGCTTGCAAGCCCTTGCAATTAAAAAAAAAAAATAGAGCAGGGAGCAGGGCATATTAACCTCTAATACTTGAAAAGTCTCACATATCCTAATATTGAACACCTAATAATCCACAATCTGTCAATAAGGCAAAAAAAACCCAGGAGTACAGACTTTTTTCTTGATCAGATTTTTTGCTACCCTTTTTATTATTTTTTCTCATTAACCAAACATAATTGTTTGATATAGTTCCCTCGTAATATAATAGGTAACCTAATCGTTACCTAACAGTATAACCAAACATGTACTTGTGTCGCAGTAGTCCTTTATTTAAGACAATTAGATTTGAGAAGAGGCTGTTAGTGTCCCACCACCCCATTTGTATCCTGGTCTGGTTGCAGCACTTGGCAAAATAAACACATCTATTACAGAGTAATCTATTAATTGCATAACCAATACTTTGCAATTTCCTATTAAGAACTTGTAGTATCATAATCTAAAGTGTAGGACTCCCTCTCCCAGGAAAGTGGTCTAGCTACCAAAAGACATTGTCACCATTATTCTATTTGTCCCAAATGATACCTAATTATCTTTAAAAAATAAACAAGCAGCAATGAGGTAATAAACCCTCTCTCATTGGTGACCAAGATGTTACTGTAGGGTAGGCAAAAGAACGTTTCAAATATTTTCTGGCAATGAAAAGAAATTAATTGAATTCAGGGTGACTACCCATGCTCTGTTAGATGAAATTGTGCCAGCATCTGCTCCTCCTCCTTTGGCTGTCCTTTGATAGGAAAGAATAATTATTTAATGGTTTGTAAAAGGTACTGAACTCTGGGTGATTACTTACAGCTGTGACTCCCAAGTGAAGGGCAACCAGCGTAAAGGATCTAATTGCTCCTGAAGGGCAGAAGGTTTAAAAGCCCTGTCATGGATGCTTTGTGTTACCTTGGGTAGTTCTCTCTCTACCCATCAGCTTCCGAAACTCGCGTTCCTCCTTCTCTGCATTTTATACAAGGAACTAGGAAAGAAGCTGTTACTTACATTGTGTCTGAAATCCTATCAATTGGGGGTCACAGACTCAGATTACAGACTGAGATATGAAATTATCTTATTCATGTAACTATACTGTGGGTAATACCAGTAACTTGAAGGAATGTATTAAAGGCCAAAGACTAAAATCCTTAATGTACTGAAACCATGGAAATTTGTAAATTTTACATTTTCCTCTGCCTTTTATCATTGTTCTTTCTGTACAGGCAGTGGAAAGAAGGATATTTATCCTGTGAGGAATACTGAGACAGTGCCTGAATGGGGATGGGATTTGGAAATCTGAGGCATGGTTAGAGTTGAATTTGGCAAGGAATGCTAAGAATAATGAGTTACAGAGTTGAAGAAAGACATGGACCTGTTAGAATGGTTCCAGAGGAGGTCCATAAAAGCCATCAGATCTCTGGAACCCCTCTCCTATGAAGACAGTCTGGAAGAGTTAGGCTTGTACAGTCTGAAGAAGAGAAGGCACCATGGAGATCTTTGAATACTTAGAGGGAGTTATAAGAAAGACAGACACTCTTTACCAACACCTTTTCTGTCAGGAAAAGGGGCAACAATTTCTAACTGAAAGAAAAGGCAGATTTAGGTTGGAAGTAAGAGATACATTTTTTTCTGGTGAATATAGTGGCTGAGAGACACTGCCCACAGAAACTATGGATATCCCATTACAGGAAGCTTTCAAAGCCAGGTTAGATAGGGCTTTGAGCAACTTGACCTAGAGAATTATGTCCCTACCAATGAAAGGGGCTTTGAGAAGCTGATCTTCAAATGTTCCTTCCAACTCAAACCATTCTATAATTCTATGATTTTGATTGCAGGATCCTAATCCACAATCAACAAAAGTTTTCAACAATATTATAATTGCTACAAACACCTGAAAGATGACTCTATTGTCATTTACATTCAAACTTATTCTCAGCAACAACTACTCTTCATGCATTTCCACGGCACTGCTGAAGTTGTATGTATCTTTTTGATACATATAGTTATATGGGCATCAAAGGGAGGAAAATAATGATGAGAAATCTCTAATCCCACAGAAAAGGCATGATATCAGTCTAATGCTTTCCCAACTATGGGCCATCTTCAGGATAATATTTGGATTGTAGCTCTCATCCTGCAATCTGTCCTGTGCGGATGCGGGTGCGCTCAGTAAGGGTTGCGGCAACGCCCTCTGAAGAAGTGGGAAATCACAGCTCCTTCCCTGGCCTTGGTCCTGAAATGCAGGGATGGGAAGAACAAGGGCTGCTGCTGTTTAACAACTAAAATGAGTTCCTACTGCAGAATATTCCCAACTGTTTGCCTTCAAGAGTAGTGATTGCAACAGACATGTCACCTCTATGTCACTCAGGGATTAAACTAATGTGAAAAGGATTTTCAGCTGCCTGTGCCTTTTGTGCTGTTGGATTTTGCAAAGGTTACTTGTGTAGTTAGGAAACAAAATGTCAGGTTTGCACAATAGGGAAATGATAGCAGTGTTTCAAAGAGTAGAAAATCTTGCCTACAAAAGAAATGGAAATTGTAGCAATTTTTGAAGCATTGAAATTTGACTAGTTCACAGTGATCTCAGATCTCTTGGTCTTGTTTGCATTTCTGTCTATGTACCATAAGTAATGAATTCACATTTCAAAATACACCAACAGTACTAATGTGGGGGGTTCTATAATATTCAACATGTGAATTTTTTTGTTTCTTTTACTTTTCATGAGTTAAGATTAAAATGTATTTTAATGGGGCGATAGTAGCAATAAACACCATTCAAAATGCTGTATAGAGATGTGATCAAAGTACAGAACAAGGTACTGGAAATTCCAAACTTTTATTCCTCACCTCTCTTTTTAGATGAGCAATTTCTCTGTGTTTCTCCCATGTTACCACCTGGGGAGGATAACTCTTACAAGCCTCACCAGGTTGTTGTCAGCATTAATTATAATGTTTGCAAAGTGCTTTGAAGATAAAAAGTGCTAGGTAAGTGCTAAGTAGTATTTTTATTCTGCTGGAGTCAGAGTAATGTCAAAGAGAATGTCAGCTTCAAAGACTTTGCTGTCAGATCTAGAGTGCTCACAGGATAGATGAAGGTTATTTAATTTTACCTACACATACTGAAATAATAATGGTCAACATAATCCTTTCTCTAATCCAAGCAATACTGAGATGCTTGTATTTTATAAAGCTATTTAATATAATATAATAATAATTTTTTATTTCATGGCTATTACAAAATGGGTGGGTTTCCAAAACCTGCCAATTAGAGCCAGAATTATTTAATATACAAGATATATGCTGTAGAGAAAGCAAATGCTGCTTAAGTTATTAAGGAATCTTCTCAGTCTGACTATTCACAAAACTGGCAGTCAGACTCCCAAGGCCAGAGACTTCCAGTGCTGGGACAGAAGTCCCTTTACAGGGAGCAGCTCCAGTGATGCAGTGGGTGCCCTGCTTGACTCCCTGCACACCCCACTCCCACACAGTCAGACCAGTTTTCCCAGCTGGTTTGACCCCAGGTTTCCTGTGGCAGATGTCTGGTTCCATAAAGCCATTTATCCATGGTGCAGTAACACAGGAAGAGCCAAAGCCAGTGCCTCTGAGGAGCACACCCAACAAAGGAAGCCCTGGACTTTAAGTCTTGACTTTCCTCCAAAGTCTTTGGGTCCTGCCCCCTCTGTGTCCGTCCACAGGTCACAGGTCTTCATCTCCTTTGTTATCCAAAAAACCTGCAACTCCCAGCTCCTGCTATGTCTCAGTGTCCATTCATCTGGCAAATGTCACCCATCTTCATGCCCTTTGCTATCCCAAAGGTTGCCAGTTCACAGCCCCTTGTCTGGGGCTCACATTCAGAGCTCAACCTGCATTTCAATCTGCACCTCAGTGCGCAGCTTGCAGCCAAGCTACCTGGATGTTACAGACATATTTTATGAAAAATCCTTTCATTAGGATATTTTCTCCTGAGAAGCTGGGAAGCTTCAGCTTCCCCATGTTTTGCTTCTTTGGAATGCGATTTGGAGAATTGTTTACCCAGCATGTGAAATTGTTTTTACTTGATGACCAATGACAGCCACCTGTGTTGAGGCTGTGAGCAGTCACAAGATTTTATTATCATTCCTTTCTATTCCTTTCAAGCCTTCTGATGAAAACCTTTCTTCTATTCTTTTAGTATAGTTTTAGTATATAATTTTCTTTAAATTTAATATATATCATAAAACAATAAATCAGCCTTCTGAAACATGGAGTCAAGATTCTCATCTCTTCCCTCATCCTGGGACCCCTGCGAACACCACCACACCTGGAGCAGATGTATTCCTCTACAATATTATGCTTTCTTTTGGAATGGTGGGGGGGGGGAGGATGGAAGAATATCTCAAAGGAGAAGCTGTTCTACATTTTAAAGAAAAGCTAAGTAAAAGTGGAGAAAGAAGTCAAAACCAGCAGAGAAAATTTTAAACGGAGTTTAAACTTGTTCAAGGTCTATGCTTTGTACAGCCTCTTAAATAAGAAGCTGGAGACAGTTAGTGGTTATGCTTTATATTAAAGCACAAGTAGTATGTGCACTAAGTAGTATGATCTACTGCGCTCACTCTGCAAATTTTAAAAATTGGTTTTCTAATGGACTTGATTCAGTTTTGGGTTTCATTTAAGTTTCATTAGAGATTTTTGTTTTAATTTGATTTATTTTAAAAATTCATACAAGTTTGTTAAAGGTAAGACTTTTCTTAGTGTAGTTGAGGCTGCTGGACCTTATGTTTTGACATTTCTACAAGCTTGAGCTTTCACATCTTGCTTCATGATCCCTGGCAGGTTGAGAAGCATTTCCAAAACCTTAGCCCCAAAAATCATGACCCTTCAGCTTTCAAAATTCTCTCAACTTTTAAAGGAACTTGAGTTCAGATTTAAGTCAAGTAATTACATATTTTAAGAACTGAAAAGACACTTACTTTTTAAAATAAATTGCTTCATTCAGAAACACATCTTCACTGCTAATATATAACTCTATTCTTTTTTTTTTCTCTTTCTTTTTCATTTTTCTTTTAATTTTTTTTTCTTTCATATGACTGTTATTCAGAATTTTAAAATACTGGATTTAACATTTAAGCTTGAGTGGTACAGGAACCTTGTTTTGTTCCTTGACTTGTCCTAGGTGTGTAAGGTCTCATCATTTCATGGGATTCAAGAACAAATATATGTAATTATTAGCATTTGGGACAAGGCTGGCCTTGCTTGGAGATCCAGATCCACAACCAACCAGATGCCTTTAGTGAAGAACTGATACCTATTATTCAAAGGGAGAAAATTCTCAGTTTCAAAGTTCTACCTGTACCTGGTGTTTGAGGATATGTGGCAGAAAAAAACCCTGTGTGGGTTCTCCAGTATGAAGATCTTGCTGCATGGCTCATTTCCTTGGCTGGGGAAGAATTCTCAAGAATTATCTCTCAGAAGTCAGGTTCGGAGAAGCACCAGCTCCTCACCTCATCAGTTTTCATCCTGTCAGGAAGAAATCCTTACACTTACCTACCTTACACCAGTAGCAACTAGTTCAAAGCTAGCTCTGTTCCACACCTTCCCACATATGCTCTTACCTCCCTCTATTGCACACTGTCTCCTTTGGTTAGAGCTGCTCTTAAGCTGCAGCAACTCATCTTTGAGGGTTACAAGCTGATTGCACTTGGTAAAAAGATGTATTGCCTGAACAAGTAGTTGTCTTTTCTGTACTTTGGCTTAAGCACACTGCATTCATTATAGCCTGCTTTTGATAATCAATCTACATAAAGGGCTGATTTATTTACATTTTACATCCTTACATGTAATAGCATTTTTATTTTGAAGAAGCTTCTTTTAAAACTTATTTTCACCTCCCACCCTTAATAATTTAATTTTGCATTCAAATGACTACTAAATTGACTGCCCTGAGTTGGAAGGGACCTATGATGATCATTGAGTCAAACTCCTAACTTCACACAGGGCAACCTAAAAGTTAAACTATGTGTCTAAGAGTGTTGTCTAAATGCTTCTCGAACACTGAAAAGCCCTGCATGATCACTGCTTCCCTGGGAAGCTTACTTCTGATTTTTAGATGTCCTTTCAGTAAAAAACTTTATTCTAACTGCCTCCTACCCTGCTAGAGTAAGAGGGACACAAACCATTTAGCTCACGTCGTTAGAGCATCGTGCTAACAGCACCAAGGTTGTGGGTTCGAAATAGGCCATTCATAATTGATAATCCTTGTGGGTCCTTTCCAGCTCAGAATATTCTGTGATTATCTGTGATTACCTACATACTGTTTCTGAGTTAATCTCCTTATGTGTGTACTGTTAAGGTTATAAAGTGATTCTGCATTAGACTTTCCTTTCTCTCAAATGGAGCGCTTAAGTTGGTAGACAGGGTTCATGCACTTCCCTGTTTTAAATTCCAGGCTTCCTGCAACCCACAGACTCGGCTTTGAGATATAATTTGAATGTTTTGTGTACTCAGAGCATGATGATATAAGCATATCTGAGGATTTTTGGTTTTGTCTGAATGTAGTTGCAGAGAGATGTGACCTTCTTTCTCTGCACTTTCTGTGTCAGGCTGAAGAATATTTGTGCTGTTTTCTTCTATGATCATGGGCCAGCTACATTTGTAGTGTTACAGAAAGGCAGCATAATTTATTTAGTCATTGAAGACTGACAGAAGAAATACATTTACAAAAATGTGTCTTGGATAAAAATCTCTCTTTGCTGATATCTTCAACTTGCTTTATGAGTTCCTTCATTATCTCTTGGATTTCCAGCTATCAGAAGTGGAAGGGTCTGCTCTCAGCACAGTTTCTGCTGTGTGGATTTTCTGCAGGCAGTAGCAGTCACTAGTAAATCTTGTCCATGCTCAGAGAAAATACCAGCTGTCCTTGCCTGCACCACTCTGAACCAGCTGGATGCAAGCCAGGTTTAAACTGGAAGGTGTGTAGCTGTGTTAGCACGGCGCTGAGCCGGAGCGTCACACAAGCCTGAAATCCCTGTCTCCCAGCAAGGCTTATTAGCTCAAACTCAGTGCCACGTTAATTGCACCTCAGCATCTTCTGGTCTTCTGCTGGCTTACATTTAGCCAGCCTGGAGTGCAGACAAATCCAGTCATGACTGCCTGTAAATGCCAGGTAGTTGCAACCCAAGTTTCTTCACGCAGCAGTCAGTCTTCCTTTCCCTAAACCCTCTTTAAAATAAAACTGCAAATATTTAGTAGAAGCCTTGTGCTTAGAGGCTTATCTCTCTAAAGAAGTGGCTCTTAAAATGTCTGGAGCCAAGTAGGGAGTATGTTTTGATAAATAGAATGCTGATAAATAACCCCAGCTGTCCTTTCAAGAACACTTATCTCTCATTGTTTTTCTTGTTGAATATTGTAACTGTTATTCTCCAGTCATTTGGATTCAGGTGAAAAAATGTACCCCTGGTATATATCACTTGAAAAATTAATATTAAAACTGCAAAATATATTTAAGCTTCTGTGCAATCCAGAGATATAATTTAAACTATTTAAGTGCTGTGGAACATACTGTCATACTGCATTTAATGGTGTAACATTTCTTAATTAACTTCTGAGTGGCAGAAGATCTCACAAAAGCAATTTTCAGGTATTGTGTAGTTTATTGTTGCTATAAAATTTATTCTTGGCCTATTAAAAGAAGGCAGGAAGCCTAACTAATAGCTGCTTTAGGGGGATTTTTCACTATAGTATTACAAAAATTATTGAAGTAAAAGTCTGTTCAGAACTTGAACTGTAATTTTCTTTGAAAACTTTCCTGCACGCTGAGTGAACTCATAATTTTAAATGTTTGTTTCTGCATTTCAAACAGCATAGTTTACTATACTGATGAAGTAGCCACAAGGTAATTTTCACATTTCAGCAATGGAGATCTTATCATAATATCCAAAAGGCACATACTGTGCTGCCATCTGCTTATTTTTTTTTATTAAACTGAATGTGAGATCAAACTTTTTAAAAAATATGTTGTTTAAAATATTTATCATCACTGAGCGTCTGTGCATGGTAAATATGGATTTATTTTTAGCCTACAAAAATGTTTTTCTCAAAACTTTTTTGATAATTATGTTTTATAATCACTTTCTTAATCCTTAAACACAATGTGCTTTGCTCTTTTTTTGTTTTACAAAAACTGGTTTTGATTTTAATTTGGTTTTTTTTTGCTGGAAACCAGCACATATTGTAAAATGAGGGGAGAACACACACACACACACAAAACCCCCAAAAAAATCTACAAAATGTTAAGGAAAGAAAAAATGAAGGCTTATCAGAAAGGGGAGTAAAACTTGTAGAAACTATGAGTAGAACCTTCATTCATCATGGGACTTCGCTAGCAGAAAATGATGGATTGAATATTTATAAACATGATGACAGACAAAAAGACCAACAAACCTGACTTGTTTCAAACCATGTCTGTGGAAATCAGTCCATCAGAACTTCTCCAGTGAACAAATATTTTAGTTTCCAATCCTTCTAGCCACATCTAGGATTTTCTTGGGGGCATGTTATTTTTGTCTGGTGCTTAATGAATACCTCAAAACCTGTGTTTTCTCCATCTCTCTAAAAGGATAGTTTCTACTTCACTTCCTTTTTTCTTAGTACACAAAGTTATTTTAAACTTTAGAAGAAGAAAAATTTACAATTTACTGTCGTGTTAACTGCTTGAACAAAGAATAGTTTTCCTTTGTCAGATACTTAGTGACTCAGTGAAAGCTACAGAAAAATATCTGTTCCCAAGAGTTGATTTTCTGACTTACTGCTTGAAAATATACTTTGATTTCATTACACAGCTTTGTGGTTTGTTCTGCCTTTTGTATAAAGGTCCCACAATAAAAAGAAAAATAATCCCAACATTGATAAAGTAGGTACCTGTCTGCACTGCAAAGTGAGGCCAGGACTATCAGTTTCTAGAAGAGGCTTGGTTTTGGTGCACAGCTAAAAATGGAAATCTGTACATGAAATGTGCAGTATGTATGTATATCATCATTGCTAAGATAAAAAGCATTCACAGATTTACTTCAGATTGTTGGCTGTGTCTGTCTATGTAAGACAACAGAATACAATCCCTAACCTTTTACTAGAGACACATAGAGAATTATATTAAAAATCTTAAAATTACTTCCAGAATGATAGCAGGTTATTCTTACAGAGAGCATAGTTTTTTTCCATTTCTGTTCCAGTTCAGATATTTTCCCATGCCGTGCTATTTGCACCTCTTGCTGCATATGATGTTCTAGAACTTATGCTTAGATCAAGCAAGTGAGACTTAGGACCTAAAGGAAACTGTATGAAAGAGCAAGTGGAGAGACAGAGCTATACTCTGGGGCTGCCTGAATGGCTGTAAATGCTAATGGTGTAGGCACCTGAATTGCACCCCTGATAACCAAATGCATGATATGTTCTTAACTGTTAACAGGAATGGTCAAAGTTGATTGCGAACAACAATTTTCAGGAATTTACATAATAATTCTTCTTGCTCCCTCTGCCCTTTTTATCTCTGTTTTCTCTGCAGTAAGAACTTCACCTAGTAGACTGGATGCAGCTAATTTGAGAGTCCAGTTTCTGCCCCTGGAAAGGACAAGTTACAATTCTACATAAGTTTTCAAAAGCTTACATTTTGGTGAAATTGATCCTCTGGAAGGGCACAAGATATCTGACAACAGCATTAAAAAAAACCTCCTCAGAGGCTTAACATATATATAATTTACAAATTTATAAATATAATTTATATGTCATAAATTATATAGATTTTTGAAAGGACCGTTTTTAATTTTGAGGTCTCTGGTAACATCAGGCATGGAGCAGAGGGTGTTGGAATAGACAACGTCTAGAGGTAATTATCACTAAAGTCATATAATGATAATTACTGAAAATAGTGGTCATCAAGCAGAAAAGACTATCACAGTGGCATTCCACTTTCCCCATTCTCTCTACCTTTAACATCTTGCCCTTGTGGCACTATTTTCTTCAGTTTTTCTCCTATTTTATGCTTTCATAAAGCTTTGCATTCTTCTCCAAAGTTCATGAAACTATATTATACAGCACCATTTGATGTAGCCAGAACCACACAGCACAGCAAACTCTGTCATCCCTTTCAGCTCTGTTCTGTCATTAGAAACAAAACCATATTGAAATTTACTCATGATGTTATACTTTCAATTATTATAAATATAAAATACCTTCACACTGTATGACAGCATGAGGAAGTCAGCTTTACTTATAAACTAATTATACTTTTTAACTCTCAGATGAAAAAAAATACTGAAGATCTTTAGCAGTATCACAAAATATTTCTCATTTGAGATTTTATTTTAACAAAAGGCAATAAATAAAACAAAATTAAGTGATGAATTTTCATACAGGAACTCCTTCCATGCAGTAGATTATTCTAAATTATCACATACACCTTCTCAGTCTTACAGTTTATATTTCTTCTAAAAGCTTAAAAAAGTGGGATCTGGAAAAAATAATACAAGGGTTGAAAAGTCCTGTTTTCTTTGCATTTGATGTAAAGATAACCATAAAAAAAAATGTTATAATCTTGAACAGTTTACTCAGATATACCTCCTTCCTGAACGCTGAAATGCTTCCTAAAAAAATGAGACAATTGCTTCTACAGAAAGACTATATAACAATTGAGAATCCAAGGAATACTTGCTAAAAACCACCAAAACCCATAAAAGGAATAAAAGAAAATATTTTGTGAGCTTTCATTATAAATGCTTCATTACTTGTTGCCTGCTTCATGACTAATGTGGATACAGAGCTGTTGAGTTAATTTGTGATTTTAGAGGAAGAACTGATTAGAAACAATGAGGATGAAATGACCATTAATGACTGTTAACTGGTGAAGAAATTATTACGATTGACACACCCAAGGCTACTTAATAAAACAGATTTCCTGCCTTTTTAGATAGTTCTGAAAGTATTAGGTCCCTAAAAGATTTGACCCTCACTATATGTGCTACAGAACTAGGTATTATTTCCTCTGGATAACAGTATCCAAGGGAAGGCAGACAGTTTTGGAAAATGCGTGAGATCCATGAAGACTGAAGAGCTCTAGAGCAGACTGTCCCTCCAAGTTTCTTGACTGAAGAACCTTAGTAATTCTTCCAAACACCCTCCATAACTGCTCATTACTTAAAATGAACTGATGAAATGAGGGAAGAAGCGTTAAAATTTTTGAAAGGGAAAGGTGCTTAAGCAAGTATCCTAGCTGCTGCTAATTGAAGCCATAATTCTATGGATGTAGGATCCATGTACTGGGTTCCACTACAGTTCAGGAATTTCCTGAATCAGGTGTTTAGAACAGAGGAGGCTATAACTAGAAGGAATTCCTATTGATTAATATTTTTCAAATACTTTTTCTTGAATGTTTATTTTTGTCCACTGTTATAGATGGAATGCTGGGCTAAATGGGTCTTGTTCTGATCCAGTACAACAGGTCTTACTAAGCAGCTGGATTTTTAGGAATAGGATCTTTAAACAGTAAGGACTTTTCAACCCTAATTTGAACAAAACAGGCATTTTATCATAGCATTGTTTGCATTTTGCTGAAATCCAGAGGAAAGAAATTGCTTTACGGTTGTCCCCTACTTGGTATGCTAATAAATAAATAATACATTTGGCAGTGAGCGCTCTCTCAATCTCAGTGGCTGCTGGTAAAATGAGAGGTGGCCTGCAATCAGGAAGGCATTTTTAGCTGAAGGAACTGCAGCATGAAGTGTGATGTTTTAGCTCTAAGATGTCAGAAACAAATCCTTATTAATTCTGACCTCTCTACATTATGCATCTTTCTGATCAACTCTCTGGTAGTGCTGCTCTGTCAGACAATGGAGCTTGGGATTCAGAGTAAATAGACCTGCCAGAGCACGTTTCCACTGTGATTGGATCAGAGCCTGGATGTCATTCCACAGTTTCTTCACCATAAAATTTTTCTCAGTATCTCCTCAGCCTTGCAAAAGGAAGTTAAACATATCCTGCTATGCAGCAATATTGCAGCTTTACTTGTTGCTTAATGTTTTCACTGATGCTTTCTTCATCATCCACTGGGCACAAACAGTTTAGTATTTTAAACCATCTGTTAAATTAACATACTTTTTAAGAAAAGCATGCTTTCATAGCTCCTGTTCAACTTCCTTTACAAAGTGCACATTTGCAAGTTCTTTAGTGTCTATGGTGTCTACTCTGAAAGCCCCACCAATTAAAATTTGTGAATACTGAACAATTTTGTTCTTAAAATACTGTAGATATGAAATTAAGATTACATTCTTAAAACAGAAATGCTGCCAATTTTTCTTTCAGCCTCAGAGAAATTTTATATTCAAGCTTAAGGACCATTTTGCATTTAAAAGAGACGTATGTGGAGGTTATTCATAATGCCATCCTTCTCAAAAAAACAGTCAGAATTAATTTGTTTGGTCTCCAAGACAACAGCCATAGCTTTCTTATGCCAAACAAAGGTTCTAATTAATGTCATCTAGGTATTTCCAGGCATCATTGCTGTTCTATGGTCTTTTGTGTCTGATCTATCTGAAAAATTTCTGTGTTCCATAAGCAAAGGGATGATATGTCTATGTTGTGAAAGTAAGTGAACGGATGAAAGTGAGAATAATTAGGAATCAGGAGTGTAAAGGACCCATTTTTTCAAAAGGCAATAGTGATTTTTTTTGTCCTCTCCATACTTCTGTTGATAACATGAAAATGGGTCCTTCACACTCCTGACTGTCAGTTGCTGTTCTTTTGTACAATAATGAATGACCATTATGTTAGATTACCTGTGAGTTTTCCTTAGGGTTTTGAGGGCACCTCTGTTCCCTTGCTTAGCTTCTTCTGAAGGAGATCCAGTGTTAAGATCTGGAGTGCATACCCAGAGTATTTCCACTGTTTCCTTCCTTGTGTGCAGCAGGAAATTAATATTGTGGGGTTTTTTTACTTTCATTGCTTTGTGGAACTTTGTGGAGAATGCCTAGAGGGTTTGGTGATGGTTTTGTTGGGCCAGCACTGGGGGTTTTTTTCAGGGAAAAAAGGTGTTTTGTTGGTTGGTTTTGTTGGTTGGTTTTGTTGGAGTTTTTCATTGGTTTGGTTTTGGTTTGATTTGGTTTGTTGGAGTTTTGTTTTGTTTGAGTTTTTTTTCATTGTTTGTTTTGTTTTGCTGGAGTTTTTTCATTGATTTTGGTTTGGAGGTTGGTTTGGTTTCCTTTTGTTTTTTAGCATGCTTTGACTACATGACAACATTATTTGAATTTATTGCTTTCACAGCTTACGTGGATTGGCAAAGTAGTGTGATGGTTACTTTCACCTGGCTTTTTAGGGTTTTTTTTGCTCTCACTTATCCTATTATACTGTAGTTAAGTCCATTGTAGAGAAAGACAGTTTCTCTGCTCTGATATTGTGATAATTTGTTTGGACTGTGTAGGCACTTGAGAAGCTAATTCAGTGGAGTGTGCTGGGGTGGCAATGCAGACTGCTGTTGTTGACAATCTTAAGCATTCTCACTCATTCTCGGTCACAGCAGTCCTGAATTGAGAGTATCAGTTTTACCTCCTTTGAATAATGACTTCTGTGCTGTGACTCTCAGCTTAGACCAGTGTGTTAAGAGTAGAGACATGTGGGAGAAAATAAACCTTCTTGATCCAGTGAGTCCTAAGGAATCAGAGGGACTGGGTGCAGCTGGGCTTAATTTCAGATTAGAACCAGTTTGGAAATATGTCTGGTTGTGTTCAGTAAGATCCCAGATGCATAAATAATATGGGCTACACTCTAATGTGGTCTGATTCACAGTGAGAGAGTCACAAATAGTGAGTTTTAACCAATTAAACACTAAAATTCTGGATGAATTAAAAAGGAACTTTCAGGAACACAGGTTAACCAATAGTGCAACTTATTGGAACTACAGGTTATAGATTCTTTCAGACTGCTGCTGATAAATTTACTGCACATGCAAAATGTAAGAGTATAGCATGGTGAACAAGAGTTCCTGGGTATACTCCAGTGCAGTTGGATGTGCAAATCTTATCACAGAGGTGTCCTCACTTTGGGGAAGAAAGAGGAACAAGCCTCGTCCACTTGCATGCAAGATCATCACATTCTCATCCTCTATTGCTGAGGATTTCAAATGCCAATTTATACTTCTGGAATAAGAGGAGGTGAGAGTGTTGTCAAATATTCTGTTACTGCCATCATAAATGGAGGGGGAAGACCATTTATGTGTAAATGAAGGATATCAAGATTTACCAAGAAAGATTGCAAAGACTGTGGGTCTTGCACAGGGACATAATGAAACTGGGACACATGAGAGTCCCACACTTCCACCTGGGCAACTGCAGAAAAAAGTCACCACCCCAGCAGGCCATCATGTCCACAGAAATCCCATCATACACACAGAAATTCCATTACCTCATATCTCATGAAAATCCCTTTACCACATATCTCATTATATATATCGTGGCTATAGGCCTCATTCCCACACAGTGTCATAAGCACATTTGGAGACCTCTGGAAGATAGATATTTACCAGTCCCAAGATGTACAGCTTATTTGGACAAATGATCTTTGAAAAGAAAAAAAAGAGGGAGAAACTACATATGGGTGCCAGCAGCCCAGATCTTGGAGTAGAGGAAGGAAGATGAGAAAATTCCAAATAAATTGACTAATTCCTTCTTTTCACACAAATACAACATTTGAAGTCCCTTTCAGGCAATAATGATTATCATGATTCTGGATGCCATAAAATCATTTCACAATGGGGAGACAAAGGATGCAGAACAGTTCAGGATGTGGTGGTAATTTGGCACAGCTGATAGTTTCCTGGGGAATACGGAGGGTTGTGATCTTTCACTTTTATTCACATATCTAGAAGAGTGCAATGAACAGGCAGCTCAAAATAATATTATCCTGTATAAGCCATACAGAAAAACTCACTGTTTACTCCTGTGAATGTGTCTAAGCACAAAATTCCATTAAAAATGGACAAGAAAAAAAACTATAATTAATTTCTATTTCTGAAGGGTCCCTTTTCTTTTTGTGCTTACTTACTTGTTTCTTTTTTGAGGCAAAATAGTTTCTGACTCTATTAGTTGATGCTTTTAACTGCTCTCCACTTACCCCCCTCCAGTGAAGCCATGCATTTCCATCCAGGAGGGCTTTGCCTCTTTATTACTTGCTCTGATATGAGCAGCAGCCCATGGAAAGGACTACAGTGAACCATATAATATCATTACTATTAATGGGCTCAGGAAGCACAGTCCATGAAAATACACTAGTTCAAGCTTAAAAAAAAAAAAAAAAATTAGAGGTTTTACCTCATCTCATTCAAGTGATGAATGAAAATGCTGAACCATTTCTACAAGAAAGATGAACACTCTGAACTGAGGAAGGATGTTCAGGCAGACTACATGTGTGAAACCTATGGTTATGAAAGATGACTGCAGCATCTTTCTGTATCAGTATTAATGATGCCTATAATGCATTCCTTAATATACACATTTGCTTACAGATATAGATAGATTTGAAGGCATGTCATGCCTTGTGGCTTTTTTCTTTAACTAATGGATTAGTGAAAAAGGCTGCCATAGTTCAGCTTCCTGACTTCACTAATGCAAGTTGAAAAAGTTTGGTTATCATTTGACAAATGTCCCTGTCTACATCAAATCCTCTGAACCATGTGAATTTTTATCTAGAGATGTGCCAAAGTACTCGAGAATAATTTGGGCAGCTGCTGAACTGTTACCCACTAGTTCACAGACAGAACTTTTCACCTCTTCCTTTCTTTCCACTTTGGTAAACATGGCTAGAAAAACTGTTAGAACAGTGGGGGAAACTTGGCTGCACTAAAATATTTTATTTATCTTTTAACATGCTTTTTGCACTATAGTCACAAGTGCACTGGCATACTTCTATGGTATGCCATGGAACTGCTGAGATGGTAATATTATACCACAGAATATCCAATAATACTTTTAACTGATTGAACTGTTGAAGAACCAATCTATGTGAGCCACGCTTCAGTGTCCTCTTGGCCAACCAGTCCAGGGTGACATTTTGGATTGTAGACCTTCTTGACTAGCATTTATACTATGAAAACCTGGCAGCTTGGGAAGCAAACACAAGAGATGCAACAAAAAAAATTCCCATTCTTGTCCTACTGGCATTCCCTGACTTTGACCCAAAAGAAGTACTGCAGTTACCAGTGCACAGGAAGCTGAGAGTAAGTTCAGTAGATCCTCACCAGGCAAAGAAGGGCTTCAGGCAGTGAAATTTGCATAGTAAACATTAAAGTTGCAGTTCTCTCAACTCTGAGCCTCAAGCTCTCTGCCTGATAGTGCTTCTTCTATCTTGCAACTTCTTGTGCAGCAGGTACTAGAGTGCTGTTTCTTAGGCATATAATTTTATTATATTTACCTTTTAACATGCTGTTCTTTCATTGGCTACTGTCTGACGAAGATTTTATGAATGAAACTATTTTTATTGAATAGACCAATGAAAATTTTCTTTTTCCAATTAGTTCTTATGAATCTACAACAGCTATATCCTGATGAGGATTTCTAGTTGAGTCACAATATATTTATATTGAGGGGAAAAAAGCAAGAACATATATTTTAATTTCCATTAGTGATCGAGGACTTGAAATAATTTGAGATAAATTCTAACAGACGTTTCTTGTGGAAGGAAGTTTTGAACCATCATATCAACTTCAAAAAATTAGCATTAAATTGAAGAATATATATTAAATTAAATTTATGCTTTCAAAATAACCTATTAATTCAGACAGGAGTTGCATGAAGAAATATCTAGAGTAAATTATGCTGGTACTGTCCACCTCTTCAGCAAAATATGTCAGGCTCAAACAAATAGATAAAATGATCCAGGCTTAGAACAGATTGAGAGTGATTCTTCATGGCTGGCAAACAGAGGCAGCAGAGATTCTTCCAATAATAAAATTAAATTGTGACTGCATAGGTGGAGCTGCTGCATATGATGGGATTCTTTACCAAGGGCACTACTTTGAAAATTTAACATATCACAAAATACCACTTTGCTTTAAAAAAATGCCAACGGTAGGCAATAGAGACTGTCTATATAAAAAGAGAAGCTTGACATATTTTATGATGTTCAGGCATGAATAGTAGAAACAAATGTTAGGTCTCTAAGCAGAATCTGATGTACCCAGAAGGTAAAATATAGACTAAGCAAAGTCCATTAATTTCCCCACCAAACTGGGACCAAATCTCTCACAAAATGAATTTATTTAGTGTAAAATGTTACCCATTAAGACAATATAAATAGCTCCAAACTGTAAAAATAAATATGAGAAAATTAATAGTCGTAGTTAAAAAGTTGCAATACAAAGCACATAGTAGAGAAAAAAAATATTGTGAAATGTCAGTTGAAATAGATAACAGCTAAGAGCTCACTGTTTAGGAAGAATTAATTCCAATAAATCTCTTAGTATGCCATTCAAATATTTCCTGTTGATTTTTTTACAATATATATATATACAAAAAAATTAGGAAAATATTAAATATACATTAAAATAACTTGAAAGTTAGTGAATTAAATGAGAATATTTTAGTCATTAACTTTATCAAATTTACCATGCTTTATTGCAATCTTGCATGAATACTAGGGCTAGAACAAACAAATGCTTGTCTAGTCTAAATCACATAATTTGAAATTCTTTTATCATATTCTGTCATTTGTGGTCATTCAAGTTTACATTTATCTAGGTTTAACTTAAAAACATAAAAGTGATGGAAAAGTCACAATATTCCATTGCAATTTTTTTCCTTAGTTAACTATAAAAATGTGTTTCTGACTCACTTTTGCTATTATATTCTGGCTAAACGGATGGAAGATCCCTCTAAAATTTTTTTGTCTGTTTCTTGCATCAGTTTCTACAGATCTTGATCAATATTTAAGAGGAAGCCACCAAGATGAGAACCGTGAAAGAGCGGATTTAGATTAGATATTAGAAAAAAAAAGTCTAAGGTAGTGGAACTGTTTGTTCAAAGCAGTCATGGATGCCCCATCCCTGGAAGTGTTCAAGGCCAGGCTGGATGGGGCTCTGAGCAATTTGGTCCAGTGAAAATTGTCTCTGTCCATGGCAAAGGAATTAGAATTAGGTGACCTTTAACGTCCCTTCCAACCCAAACTATTCTATGATTCTATGATCCTCTGAACATTTGCACCAAAATCCAGATGCCACATAGAATGAATGTATTCAAAGAGTTATTTGGGTTTTTCAGTAAAATACTTATTCTACTTCTGCAATTGTCCAAGCAAACAGAAGATACTTTGCCATTTCAGGATCTTATTTGTGTCTCCATCCACTTGTCCTCATCTCCAGAAAAAGACAAAAGAAACAGCTAAAAGTTCTAATCTATTGTATACAAATCATCTCATCATAGAGATTTCTTCCAGTTTATTCTTCAGCTCTATAAAAAGGTCAAACCATTTTGCTTTAGAGATATTTATTTCTCAGAACAGTGGCTTGCAGCTGCCATTGGGTAGCATCCAGGTGAGAACTGTGGGTGGAACAGCTCCAGGTCACAGGCTGGGTTTTATCTTAGTTTTTCATCCCAGTTCTCTTATGTAGCAAATGCTCACGTTATTTCTCTGCTTGTCATGTTATGGACCCCTATTACCATTTCACAGATTTACAAAGGATCAAATCTCTTTTTAGGTTGTCCTCTAAGTTTACTGGGCTGAAAAAGTATGATGTAATGGGTTTTTTTTCTTGAGTAGTATGAGGATGTAGTGGATTGACATTGATTGTCTGCTAGCCACTCTCTCAATTCTTCTTGTCAACAGGACATATGGGAAAATAAGATGGAAATTCTCAAGGACTGAGAGAAGGACAGGGAGATTGCTGACAGTAATTAGACCGACAAAATGGACCCAACTTAGGGAAAATTAGTTTCATTTCTTGCCAGTCAAAAAGAACTGGATGGTGAGAAAAAAAAAAAAGAAAAAAGTAAGCCATATTCCCTCCGTTCCCCCTTGTTTCTAGGCTCATCATCAGTCCTTTCCTAACAATCTTTTTCTTCACTGAAGGGCACACAGGAATGGGAATGTGCAAGAGGGTGGGCCACAGCAACTCCTTTTTGCCGATCCTTTCTCCACACGCTTTTCCCTGCTCCAGCCCGGGCCATTCCCAGGGGCCGCAGGGCCAGCCCAGCCCGGCCGGGCTCTCTCGCAGGCCTCAGGGCCATCCCTGCCGGGTCTCTCCTGGCCCCGGCCCTGCTCCCGCTGTCCCCTCGGGGCTCGCAGGGCTGTTTCTCGCTCGCTTCCCCTGGCTCAGCCCTGGCTGCCGGGCAGCGTTTTGCCCTCCCTTGCCCAGGCTTTCCCCGGGGCTGAGGGGCTCGGCCGTGCCCTGCGCTGGGGCCGCTGCAGCCGCTGGCACCGCCTGGGGCCGGCCCGGGCAGCCCCGGCACAGCCCCTGCACAGCCCCGGCACAGCCCCGGCACAGCCCCGGCACAGCCCCGGCACAGGCACAGCCCCGGCACAGGCACAGCCCCGGCACAGCCCCTGCACAGCCCCGGCACAGCCTCGGTGCTGCCGCCACCGCCGGGGCAGGGAAAGCCCAGCTGAGAGGCGTGAAATCATGAAGATTCCATCAGCTATTGCTTTCTTCCTCAGCTCTTTGCTGTGTTTCTTCCCCATTGTACGGCACACAGGAAGGGATTGGAAAGCAAAATGAGGTGTGTTTCAGAGAATTTTTTTTTTGTCATAAAGCAGGGATTTGTTGATACATTTAACAGGTTGCTCTGGATGAGTCGAATTCAAAGTAGAATAAAAATAAACTTAATGTTCAGTGAGTTTTGTTGTTAACTGGTGATGTTTATAGACTAGTAGTAGTTTTTGGTCAAGGTGTCTCTGTCTTACCTTGATTGTACGCTTTCAATCTCCTGGGTCTCTCTGTTAAGGAGTTGACAACTGAGGATATAGAATCCTACAGCTTGATGTTGTTGTTGTTGTTTATACTGATAAAATATTCAAATTGCCTGAAGACAAAATAAAAAAAAAATAAAAAGAACCTAAGGCAGGAAGCAAAGACAGAATATCAGGTCATGGAAGCATTGAGTCTGAGACTCAATGGAGACTCATGGAGACTCAAAGTATTGCTCCCAGAAGGTGTTATCCCACAGCTACCTCCTGCCAAGGCTCCTGAGAGTCAGAGAGAGTGCTGGTAAACCCAAGGTTAAATTATCCTTGATGATTCGGCTAATTAATTTTCCAAGGAAAATTTTGTAAAGTATGAAAATTAAGGGGCAGAAATTCTGCACTGGTAAAAGCACATACTTAGAGGAAGCTTTTATAAGGAGACTGCAGACTGAATAAGGATTAAAGGAATATGATTTTGTGGTGAATGTTTTTTGGATAGGTGTATATAACACTTAAATAAGACATACCAAAGAGAGCTACATGCATAAATGTCTGTGAGATAATTCTGCTGTCCCATAAAAAATAAACCATCCTGGAAAACACTTTTGGCACAACTAAGACTGGTCAAGTTAACTAGATCCACAATCTTATTTCTACATACCATACTTCTGCAAGTATGTGATGATACTTGCTAAAAAGCTGTTAAGGTGGCTTGTCATTTGTGGCTGAAACTCTTTGGCTTGTCCTAGAAATGTCTCCTTTTATTTTTAATAAGTACACTCTTAACGGTAATTCTTGTAATTGTAGAGGTTAGGTAATTTTTAAATTGAGACAAACTTATGAAGCCATTGTCTTTGTCTATTGAGGACAAATGTGCTGCATTTTGCAGCACAATATAAACATTTTAATTCATGTAGTACATGAATTAAAAGCTTAACATTTCATAGGTAACTTTACACTGGACTATCTCACCTGTATAGTAAATCTCTGCAGAAAAATTATCAGAAAACAGTTAGAATATATGGAAAACCATTCTATTTTTAACAAAATTGTGAATCATTGTGGATAGTTAACTTAGGAAGGCTACCACACAGAATGCTCATATTTACAGCATATAGGATTTCCATACTTTTATTGTTAATGTTGCATTGCATATTGATTGTCACGCATGCATTATTCTTAAATTATGTGGAGTGAGAAGTGTTTGCCAAATGTTGTGAATGAATCCTAAATAGAATAAAAGGTAATCTTAAAACATTAGATTAATAAGGTGGAAGAGTAAAGAGGAAAAGTTGCATATTTCTCAGTAATTTCTTTGAATATAACATTTCCTTAACTCCCATCACTCACTCATCCCTGATTCACTGACATTACTTGACTCTTTCTAGTAAACCAAAACATTCTAGAGATACTATGTTTCGTTTCAAGACATGAAAATAATTATTCTTGCTTATTTCACTTCCAAGTGGAAAAATATGAGGTTAACCATATACACCAGTTTACAGGGCCAGTCTGTCCGTACCTTGATAAACAAGAAAGGACAAGTAATTGGTCCCTGATTGTAGAATTGAGTAGCCCAGACTGGATCACAGCCTGGGGCTTGCTGTCCTAGAAAGGACTGGCAAGGTTTGAAGGCACAAGTGTGAAGAGCTGTGGTTAAAAAGAATAGGAATTTATGTAGTCTCTTTAATTCTGGTTATTGAATGTACATGTTATGTACAATCTCTTGTTGGTGAGATTCAGAACAGAGAT
Source organism: Passerina amoena (assembly GCA_013401095.1). Lineage (NCBI taxonomy): Eukaryota > Metazoa > Chordata > Aves > Passeriformes > Cardinalidae > Passerina > Passerina amoena. The sequence continues at coordinate 1,261,142 of WBNP01000616.1, read as the reverse complement.
AGAGAGCAAGCTATTAGTTAAGGAACAGTCGGGAGCCCTATGCTTGGATTCGTTCTTTGGTCTTCTAGAAGTGTGCAAATGTACAGGCAATCTCTAAACTGGCTTCCTTGACCTTGTAAATCTCTGAAAACTTGTAGATTAAGTTCAATATTGTTTTGCTTTTTTTTTTTTTTTTTCTTTCTATTCATCAGCTCTGCCTTTTTGAGTTTCTGGAATTTAAAGTCTGAGTCTATTTTCATTATTTATTTTCCTATAGAATAAGTGGAAGGCTGAAGTCTTGCTCCTTAATTATCACTTGTAAAATGAACCTTGCAAGAAAAATCTATCATGGCTGCCTGTTCCCTGATTATCTCTGTGGACACTGTCTTATGGTTTTAAATGCTTTTCATCTTTTGATTGTCCTAGAGCTCTTTGGAGGTTTTGTTTGTGTTTGTTTGGGGAGTTTAATCCTTTTTTTTTATAGAAGGGACCTAAACTAGCCTTTTTTAAAATCCTGTTGTTATTTAGTCAAATACAGGATTGGCAGCAATGTGTTTAAAATCATAAATTTTGCAAAACATTTTGCTTCTTACTAGTTACAAACCACTGTTTCTCAGCACTGCAGCTCCTATGCTCCAGTAGTGCCATTTTTAGAGAGTAGCTGTAATAATTAAAAATTAATATTTTCCAATCACTATTTGATCCAAGAATATGAAACTGTGACTACGACTGCAGGCTGCTTATATCATAAATTTCTCATCTGATCTTCCTGATCTCTCTTCTATAAACTATCAACTACAGTGAATAGAATGTAGTTCTTGTAGTTCTTGGTTCTCTTAATGCATCTGCATCAACAACCCTTGCTTCAAAGTTTTAGAAAGGGTCAGTGAACCCACCTTGACTAAAGTGGTATGTATGTAAAAGAGTTTTAAAAGTTTTCTTCCATAATTTTTTAGTGCATTGGGAAGTCTACAAGTAATTCCATTTTTGACATTAAAAGGGATGTTGATCAGTCCTGTATTTCTTCCGTTTTCCTTTTTTATCCTTTTTAATCAATCAAATTTGTCATTAAAATTTTTATTGCCAGCATTTTTTCAGTGCCTCTGTGACAGTACAATTGAATTCTGTCAACTGAATTTTATATTCTGTTGTCAGCTTCCCTGTGCTGGTAAAGACATCCTGGAATCAATCTTTAGCATTTCGCTGCCTTTCTACATGAGTTGTCCCAGAATTAGATTTAGTATTTGACATGTTTTTGACGCATTGTAACCAATCCATCTCCTGCAAAAGCTACATATGTCAACATTTTAGGTTTTAACTTCGCCTTTGCATGCCTCACATACCCTGCAATACAAAGGGTACCCATCAGGTGAGCTAAACATTTCCCGTGTATTTTGGGGAAAATACAGCTGTGGAACTTCAGCTATCATATTGACCTACAGTGAATGGTTTACAATTACCTAGAGCTTAGTCCTGTAAAGCTTTATTTGACCTTATTATGAGCAGAGCATGAGCCCAGGAGCTCTTTCTCCAGGGAGAAGAAGTGCCAGAGGCTGGCTCTCTCAGACCAATAAGCCTTGGGTCAAGCACCCAGCAAGCAGGGTGATGTTCAGCTCTTATAGTGATTAGGCAGCTCTTATGATTTCAGCTTTGCTTGCAAGGCAGCTTGCCCCTGGCTTTAGGCTTCAGCAGACGGAGAGAGAGGGAAGAGGTGAAGCATAAGTTATTCCATGGAGGAGGCTTTATTCAGGGCTCCGCAAAGGGTCTTGGCTCGGCTTCTTCCAAGTTAGTGGGGTACAGTATGCTACTTTTATAGCCTTGGCCAGAATCCAAGCTTGACCAATGGCAAAGGGTTAGAATGACCATGAGTGACCAATGGTCGGGGGTTAGGTACATACATAACTGACCAATAGTAGGATTAACACAATTTTCTCCTTATAAGGGTAAAAGATAGTTTCTGTGTCAGGGAGGTCAGGAACTTCTCTGCTGCTTGTGTCAGCATTTCTTTGTTAAATTCTCCATGGTGCTTTTGGTAAACCTGTGGGGTTTACTACAGTCCTGTTGAATATTTTAAGAATGTACCTCTCTCTTGAAGATTTCTCATTAACATTTTCCTGATTGTACACTGTGTGGAGTCTGTATTGCAAGTTTCATTTTTAGTCTTTCAGTGCTTTTCCATGTGCTTTTACAAAACTGTTTTAACCTTTGCAAAGCATGGCCGTATTTCTATGGCAAAATACTGCTCAAATCTGTTAAATTCTATATTAAAAGTATTTTTGTCCTTGAAAACATGGTTTGTCAGCATCATGAAGACTGTATGGAAATACTAAAGAAATTTTTTTGCCTCTCTGTATTACTATGTATCTTTGCTATTTTTCTCTGATTACAATTGATTTTTTTTTGTCTTCCTACCAAACTTATAATATGGTACAACACTACTCTGCAGCTTGTAAAATTTTAATTTCTTTATATAAAATCTTCTTGCTGTTGTTTTCTCAGTTTGATGATCCCAGCTAGGACCAGAATATAAATTAGGATTTCAGAAGCCATCTATATACATATGTGATTAGCTGATCCAAATGCTGATATAAATTAATGTGAAGTTTTTCCCCATTTCAAAATTACATGCAAAATGGTATATATCAAGCTCATTTTGTTCTTTACATCTCCGTAGGACAGCCTGAAAATTGTGTCAAAAATTTTAATTTGACTTTCACTGCTTTATTCAGGAAGAGGGAGGAGAGAATAAGGCACTATGTTTCTAGACAAGGCAGACTCACAGAGTTTTCTTAGAAAATCTGCAGGGAAAAAGAGTTCAAAAAGTTGAAATTTAAAAAAAGAAGAAGGAAAGTGGCTTTTGCTTGAGACATTTAATTGTAGACTGTTGAATTTTTGCCAGAAAACCAAGTTTTTTCCTGGTGATGGTTTCTTGCTCTGTTGGCTTTTTAAGGGATCCTAATATCCTCATGAACAGATTTCATATGTGTTTAAATTATTTCTTGCTGTCTGTTGGCTTCCTTGAGAGCTCCAGTTGTAACTGAGTGTTCCTCTTTGATTTTATTACCTATATTTTTTGCCTTTTTGCTTCACAAAGCACTACTCTTTTCCTGTATTAGCTTCTGCTGTCATGCAGGTACAAGTACATTCCTAGATGATTTTAAATAGGGAGTTCATATTTGAGCTCATAAGGATGATAAGCCTTCATCTCTCAAACTCAGGAAGCTTTAAAGAAACAGCAGAAACAGAAAAGGAGCAATAGCAATGTATATCTCATAGCTTAATAGCAAAATAACCAATTACCAGCTTAGTAATCAAAATTACCGTATCAAAAGTTTTCCATGACTTGCCTTTTACCGTGTTGCATACAGTATACCTATGGCAGCCTTGGCTGGCTCGAAGGAAACTGCTATTATGATTCAGTGTAGACAAAATGAAATTTAAGAACATACAATTGCAGCCTCTTGATGTGGGTGTTTCAGTGAAACGTAATATTAAGCTCTTGCTGAGAGCTAACACGGTCCCGCAAAAAAAACAGTAACTGCAAGAAGTGTTCTCATGAATCAGCCATTTTGTTAAAAGAGTGTTTTAGCAGAGTGGTGTTGACAAGATCCACTTCAGCTGAGTGAGAATACCAGCTTTTGCAGATTGATCAACAACATATCATGATAGAATAAATCTGTGAGCAACAGGACAGCAATGACTGACCCTACAGTCTGTATATGAAAATACATAACTTATAGTCTACATTATTAGTAGCATACGGCACGACACCAGGTGGGTCAGGAATAATTTCTTAGCATTTATCTGGAAATATAGCTGGATGGAACATCTTGTGATAGGAGAGAGCAGGGAAAAATGATGTATGAATTTCTTAAACAGGATCATAAGCTGTCAGGCAATGATAGCAGTGTGCAATATTAATATATGCATCTCGCATGGGGAAGTGATAAATGAGACAGCCCTGTGACAAATTGCATAGGCATGTAATAAATAAGTTTACCACATAACTCTGCAATTTATCAGATGCCTTTTGCCATTACCTGCCCAATAATCCATCTCTCAGGGATTTATTTTCACAATCCAGACTTCCTCAGCAGCTCAAAACACCCTACTTCTTTTAAAGTTCAACCTGTCACAAAAACTTTTCCCCTGTTCTCCCTACAATGAGCTAGCCTGGGCTGTTGAACATTAACAGCTTTGATATACATGACAGGATCCTCACAATTCTAACATACATTAATTATAAAAAAAAAAATCATAGTTTCCTGCACTTCACTATGGGCCATGTAACTCTTCATTCTATTAAAATCTGTTGCAGATGTTCTTTGAAACTATTTTACTTTTCTATGTGTCTTGTCTAACTATTGCAGTTAGCCAGGTACTGCTTCAGCTGTGTTTTTGTGGATTTAAAATAAATACAATATTCCATTTCTTAAGGAGTGGCCAACTAGCTTTGCCTGCTGAATTAATGTCCCCAAATTTATTAATACTCCTTCATTATCCCAACTAGTCTGGAACACCAGCTATTTCTAATAATAAATATACTTCCATCTTTCACCCTTGCTTTCTTCTCACTGAGGAATTCCTTCTTAGAAAAGCTCAAAGCCATAAGTCTATGTGGATTACTGACTTCAAATATGTTAACTCATAATTATTACAAGTGAATATCATTTAACAGGTAAGGACATATGTGAGCAGGAGATGATTTAAAAATGCTTAGGCAAATTATAATATTCATTTATAAGTGATATGGTTTTGTAGGCATTGTTACTTTGTAACAAAAGTGTCAGTCTTTTTCAAGGTGACATTTTGGGGGGGCGGTTATAAGCATTTATGGAATTTCTCAAAATATGGTTTGTTTAGTTTTTTTCCATTTTTAATATCCCCATTTTATCAACTTTCTTTGAAGATTCCTAGAAGTCTGTCATAGTGCCCTTATTGGATGCACAAACATTCTCTACTGTTTATTTGTTGTTTGGTTGGTTTTTTTTCATAGCTAATACTGTGACAATTGATTTAATTTTAGAAATTTCTGATAAATGTTTCAGTGTCATATTTTAAAAACTAATAGGTCCAGTTTATTGTCTGATCAACTCCATTGCCTCAAACAAAATTTATTTTCTTTAGATTTGATGCTGTGAAAATATTTTAAACCTTACATGGTTATCCTGATTTGGGATGAAATGAAGCTCTAAAAACTGATAGAAGCTCTTGTGTCTATGAAAGAGATAAAAATGAAATTTTCATTATTAACTTATTTCCCCAAAAATGGTTTAGAAACCCCATGGTACTTCAAGGTTCCTATGGTTTTGGACATTATTGTCTTAATTTTGAAAGACAGAAATATATGGATAAATTTATTTGAAGTCACTTGTAAGTACTTTTTGTCTACTTTTCCACCCTGTGTGGTTAGATTAGTGGAATTCTACTATTTTGATTTTATGCAAAAATTTCTTAAAGGAGAAATTAAATAAAAGCTCATGAACAAAAGTATGTTTGGATAAGACTGCTTGTATTAGTTTCTCTCACTCTTTTAGACTTTTGAAATCTATCCAAATTCATACTGATTTCCTCTACCTAAATCTTAAAGAATTAATTTTTAGATTTTTTCACATTTTTCTGTCTGTTCCAATGTAGTAATGGTAAGGTCTCTTTCAAGGGAGTTTGCCATCTCCTGACAACATGATTGGCAAATTATAATAGTTTTTAATTTACTGAGTTTGCTGTCTTAGTAATCATTTCTACTTGACTTTATGGGCAGCCATGAGTCATCCTTCAGGATAACCAACAGTAACTACTCAGAAATTGTGTGTGCCCATGTGTTTTATGTTCATAAAGATCAAAAACTGCAGTAATGTGCATAAGGTAAATACTTTGAAGTTACTTATCCTGAAACATTTCAGTCAAGCAGTCTTTAAATCTTGAAGCTCAGCATATGCTTGGTGTTTGCTCTAAGTACTGTGTTAGTCACTGTTACTTCTTGATGAAGGACGTGCTGTGTCCAAGTGATGGCCCATCACTGTGATGCAGAGGTCACTTTAATTCTTCTTTGGCAGGGTTTGCAATATATAGGCATTCAGCCAGCACAATGTTAAAAGGTCATAAAAGAAGAATTAATTAGGTTTATCCAAGAATGGGCTGTTCCAAATGTCAAGCTAAAGCTTGGCAAGATTCTTGACATACTATTCTTCTTGTCTCTCATTTGGCAAAGCCACCATACTGTAGGCATATTTTACTCATAGCAGTACCAAAATACCTCCTTCTGACCAGACAGAAACTAAACAAAACAAGGTGTTTGAACTAACTCATTCAAAGGGATTTTTTTTGGTTCCTTACATAGTTTTGGTGCTTTTAATATGTAATGTCTAGGATCAGTATTCCAAACACAGCTCCCTTCAGTGAGAGGTGGGCTCAACAAGCTTTTTGAATTCTCTTTGTAGGAATTCAAAGTCTGCAGTGTTCATAATTCATGAGATGTAGCTGTTGCAATAATATTCTCTTTTTAAAAGCTGGTGAACATTCATAGAGATGTGTGTTGCATATGGTCTGCAGACCTGGCCCCTTTGTGAACTCTGGGACTGCTGTTTCCTCTCCTATCTCACACATGGATTTTCTACTTTGAAATCTCAAGAGGAGAGATGGATTTCATTGAAATATACTGCAGAAACCATCTGAGTTCTCTACTCAGAAAGGGAACAAAGCTGCACCTCTGTGCCTCTGGTTTAGCTTAGCCAAACACCACGTGAGCTGACTGCCTTTTAGAGAGAGTTTTAGTGTAGAGAGGGTCAGAAAACCAAACCTGATTCTCTTGTGTCCTAGGCTGTAGTAACTGTTATATCATCCTCATCCTTTGTCTTGTCAGTTGTAGGCAATGAAAGCTTTCCATGTCCCCGAGTACAGCTTGGGTTTCTGTCTGTTTCTTAAGATTTTGGTTTATATGTTGGGGGAGAATTTAAATAATATGAAGCATGATCTTGAAAATAACTTATTATAGATTTCCGTTAGTGCTACCACTATGAGGGAGGAAAGAAATGTCTTTTTCTTAGTGTGCCATTTATCAATGAGCGCAGTGGCGCAAAGCAATTTTGTGCTCTTCTCATGTCCCAGGCGTCCTCATATAGATTTTTGCTTCTGCTAGCAGGATGGAACTCCTAAACACAACCTTGATGCTTTGTCTTGGAGAGCGCTATTTATTGACTGCATGGATATTTGTTCTTACAGCACAGGGGCAAAGTCAAAATTATGTCCTACAAAGCACTCCTTACACTTGTACTCACAAGTACTCTTTCAATATCCCATGAACAGAAGTTTAAATTTTTTGATTAAGAACATTTCATTATTGATCAAGAACCTATTTAAAAAGGGCTGAGCCTTCACCATAGATTTTGCTGAGAACTTGTGATTTCTGAGGACACTGAACACTAGTAAACAGAATTTTCTTGCAAACCCAGAGATCATTAGCAAAGTTAGAAAGAGCTTCACAGCATATTGTGTAATAAATATAATAATTTGTGCAGAGAAGAAAACAAGAAGGGTATTTTTATTCAGATCAATCAGATTTAATATCTGTATAAATCAGTAAAATAGGATTTTAAAAGCCCTTCAGAATATGTTCAGAGGTATCAGAACCTGTTGCTTTGTGTTTCTGTCATGAAAGATGGTGCCAAGTTCTTCTGGGATTTTCAGGAGATTTCAGAAATCAATTTTTTTTTTCATGTACTTTTTTTAGTTTTTGTGTCATTTGCAGATACTAGAAGGGGCATGACTTTGGGAATGAAATATATTTACATTGTTTGGCTGCTGTAAATATGAAGTATGTTGAGAGAAAGACAAAGCAATTCCTTCTTGGTTTATACGCTTCTCTTTTAACTACCATTGCTTAAAGTGGCACACAGAGATACTCTTCTTATTTTCTTGTTATTCCTATTGAGTTGGCCAAGTTTCACCAGCTACAGCCGACTACTGATGTGGGGAAAAAAGAAACATAACTACTTTAACTAAGATAATTTCCATTTCTATATTTTGCAGCCATAAAATCCCAAGCAAAAGATCTTTGAGCACTTTGATTCAAATTTTGTGTATCTATGTTTATAAAAAATTTTATTCTTGCAGCTTCATCTAAAAAAGTAATGCACCTGATTCACTTAATATGTGAACATCTGTGGTCTATAACTCATGCATTTTTTTCTGATTTGGGCTTTGGAGCATTTGCATATGCAAATTTGCATATCTTATTTATTTCTAAGCTTCTGAACTGATTTATATCCATTGAAGATCTGGAGTTTTATGCAGAAGTATTTGAACCATATTATTTTTTTTGTTTGTTTCTTTTGCATTTCTTCTGCTATATGCCTTTAATTAAAAAGCGATCAATGCAATTAACTTGAAAGAAAAATAAAATATACTTGTTCATATAGTTAAATGTGTCAGCATATGAAGGCATCTTTTTTATGCCAATTCATAGAGTTTTTAATATCCCCTTGGCTTTATATTTCATTTGGTCGGTGTATTTTCAATCAAATAGAAGAAGATGTAAATACCATATTTTATGTGTTCTTACTTGTTTTGTTAGTAGTACTGTAAGAGATAGGGAACAATTTGGATGCATTCTGAAAGTAAAGGTAATGAGGAGTTCTGGAAAATACAAATCAGTGCCTGAGTGCTTACCCTTTTAAATTCTATTTGTATGCAGTACACTTTGTTAAAGTTGTGTTTATAATAACTTAAAGAAATCTCATTTTGCTGCCAGGGAGCATGGAATCAGATTTAGCATCTATTTAAGCTACACTTCACTTTTATGAGGAGGAAAATGATGCATATGTACATTAATACATATGTTTTTTGGGGAGCAGGGGGAGTAGAGGAATAGTTTCTTCAGTTCAGTTCCAAAGATGAATCAACTATTTAGTTCTACAAACCAATATTTTTTCCTATCCAGTCACATGTGTAGAAGTATCATTTGTAGTGGAAAATGGAAAAAATATGATAGCTTGATAGTGAAGGAGCATATTGATACCTCCTTTCTTCTGTTAGTAAAGTGGCTCTTTGGAGATGAGATTAGTGTGGTACTGAGTGGTATCTTTGGGTGATCTAAGGAGATATATCCCCTGTAACACCCTTTTTTATCTACTCATGGGGTAGAGTAGTAGTGGCTTGTTCACTGTTGCTCCAAATAAAACACTGAAAGAATTATTTTCACAAAAGAAATGATCAGTGGCCTCACGTGCTGCTGGAAGGTATGAAGATGACACTAACTGTGAGATAAAATGATCATGAGACCTTGAAAATGAAACTGATCTTTGCTGGGTATTAGCATATCCATTTGAATTTGTCAAACCAGAACAAGAAGCAGTCATAAGGTTCCCTGTGAAGGAACTGATTATTTACCTCATCCTCCCATAACAAAGTAATAAAATAACCAAAAATTCACTATGGTAGTTCTGTACAATGAAATTACATTAAGAATAGTTTAGATGAGGAGGTAAATGAATTTACGTAGAATATTTGTGTTGTGAAGATATATGTTAATTGAAAGAAAAGTATGCATGACAAGTATGCATTGCATCCTTATTGTCTCCTGCCTTGATGAATGAATTTTTTTTCCCTCGCTGGCTGGTGATGGAGAAAATATCTCCTTGAGAATGTAGCAAACCTTTCATTTGTTTTTTTAGACAAAAAATATACCATCTCTTCTCTCATAAGAGAGAAGTACATTCATTACTTTTGACTAAAAAATGTAATTTAAAGATTACAGTTGTAGTTAACATGGAAATTTGATGTAGAATCTCTTAAGTAGGGATATAGCAGTTCTGTTCTGAACAAAATTAATTTGGAAATGCCCTCTGTGTGTAAGCAGATAAACAGAAGTACAGTCACTGTTACTTTCTATACCCACCCGAATTTTTATACATGATCTGATCTCTCAGGGTCATCTTGTATTAACCTCTACTCAAAGTGAAATCTTAGTGTGTTGCCATTAAAGTTCAGTGTTTAAGGTTTGAGATACCACCACACTGAACAACCTTTCTGAAGACAGTGATAAGATCCTCCCTTATTATCTTGGCTGAAGAAGACCAGCTCTCACCACCTTGCCTCATGTCCTCAAGTCCCCCTTTACCACATTGCTAGCCCTCTGTTGTAGTCACTCCCTTTTCCCAATTTTTTAATACCTTGGAGCCCAAAATGACATAATATTCCAGATGTGGTCCAGTGGTGCCAAAAAAAGGGAAAGTGGTGGCAACGCTTTTGCTGATACAGCCCAGCATGCTGTTGTTTCATCATTTCAAGATACTGTTTGATGCCTGAAAATTTCTAAAAGTATAGCTCTCAACTCCAAATTTCTTACATCAAAGTGGTACATTGTGTTCATCTTTTTGTAGGGAAATGAGCCATGCTTAAGGAGAGAACAGCTCTTCTTCCTTCAGTGTTGTCTGGCCCATAAAGGTGATGCCTTTTGACCAATTGCTGTCAAATTATTGTACCCAGAGTAAGAAGCACAACAAGGCTTCCTATTGTGCCTGCAAAAAACTATGTATTTAAAATTGGAAGCTTTCACATTTGCTTGAAAAGAAGCAATGAAATGACACCTGTTCTGTCTGAGGATGGCAGGACACAAAGAAGCAGTGAGTTTTATGTTTGCATGGGCTGGTAAGAGTGAAGTAGAAAATAACCTCCAGTAAGAAATTGCTGAAAGTCCTTCCATAAATGTAAGCCTATATACAAAGTAGGACCTACTTAGGGTCAACTGCTGTCACTTCTGAAGAAAAGCAAATACATTTTTTCAGTGAGAATGTTTGGGGATGTATCTGAAATACTCTTCAGGTACTAATGAGCTCACATATTATTTTATTTTGGCAACATTTTCATGACACCAAAATATTTTTTACAAGTTATATAACATAACAGTTAATTTTTGACGTTTTGACAAGCTAAACACATTAGTCCTTGACTGTAGAGGAGATCATAATGTGAAAAAAAAAAGTGTGATACTCCTAATAGTGGGTGGATTATAGTGTTAATTCTGAGACAAAGTTTTAGTACATGCTGTAAGAGAGCACCCAAGGATCCTCCTAATTAGTACAGAGAGAGTTCGTTCCAAACCTGTCAGAAAAAGCTGGTACACTTTTGGATATTCTGTTTTTAAGGATGCTTTGCTGATGGGGAGGAGGGAGGAGAAAGCACAGAAATAATGTAAAAAATCTCTGCACGAGGAATAAATGATACAGAATATTAATGCATTGGTTTCAATGAAATATTTCTTCTTTTCTTCTTTTCCTCTGAAAATCTGCAAAAGAAATTACTAGTTTTCTTTCAAGATTCCAATAATCTTCCACTTGCAGAGGTACAATTGAATTCTCCCTCAGACCTATTCAGGAAATACACTGATGTCAGACAAGTATTCACTCACTGTTTGCATTATTTATGTAAGACATGCAAATACTTTGCAGTAATATAGCCTCTAGAATTAAGTATGTTGGTTTTAAATACAACTAGTTCCTTTAAACCGTATTATAATAATAACTTTCTGCAGCAGGAGAGATACTGCTTAATATCTTTGTTGACCTTGTATATTGAGCCATTGTTCTAGCTATCTTCATAATATGAAATTCATGGTATAATTAGTGACTTAGTAAACAACCGGTAACTTAATTTTGCTAAATTTAATTTGGTGAATAATTAGTGAGTTAAAAAGCCTGATAATCTGACAATTAGCAGACACAAAAAACAGCTGAGCTTGTGAGACCTTTGCTTAGTATTTTTATGATTGTCAGAAAGTAAAAAAAAAAGTTGCATCTGCTCTGTTTTGCAGTTTTGATGGATTTTGTAAACACTATTGGCAGAAACCTATTGGGTTTTATGATTACTGAGAAGTACAAGTAGAGAAAAGCAGCTATTCCTTGAAATCAAGAGAGGTGAAAAGGTGGCATTTAAATTGATTTCTGCGTGTTCTTTGTGTGGGCTGTAGCTAATGTGCTGGCTCCTGAAGCCAAGGCTGGGAAGAAACAATGGCGTGGTATAAAGTCCTGGGTAATTAGTGAGAAGCTGTAATAGTGCAGCTTGCTTTGGACAGAAGGGAGTGTACTTTATTAGGTAATAATGATGTCTTAAGTTTTAGTTTTCATATTTTTCAGATTCTGTACTGCCTTAGTGTGTAACTCTGAACTTCATATAAAGTGTCAGCAAGTTCTCTTCACAGCTTAGACAAAACAATCCTTCTCCAGGCTGAGGGACAGAGGACACCGTTGCAGCTTCAGGCCCAAAAAGTATAAACAAGAGTGAATTGAGGAGAGCAGTCTTGGAGGATGGGACTTCATAACGTGAAGCTGTAACTGGACAATTAACCCCAATATGTAAATGGACCAAAACATATAAAAGTGTGAAAACTCATGTGAAAACCTGTTGTCCATCTTGAGTGGAGCCATGGCCAGGCTCTTGTACTGCCCACGGTGCCTTTGAAGGCCTTTTAATAAATATCTACTTTATTCCTTTAACTCTGTCTAGCCTCTATTCCAGACAGCCTCTCAGGCATCAATAACAGAAGATCATTGAATTTTTATTTATAAATTTATACTTGTTTAGACAGTACTTGGTAAAAAACAAAATAATTTGGAATTTCTGTTGATTTGGGGTGTTTTCCATTCTCTCAGCTATTGCAGAAAGATGAGTTTATATTCCCTAACAGTGTTGTGGCATTTTGCCCTGCTTTTTTTATTGCCAATAATATTATTTATTTTTCTGCTTGTCATTTGCTTAGTAAAATCTTGTCATCAAGTTGTTTGATTTTTGGTTTTTTTGAAATTCAGAACTTTTTTTGTAAAGATGCCAGCAGACAATCGGGTTTTCTGTGATGCCAAACAAGATAGGCTGCTTTTGAAAACATAAGCACTGAAAATATCTATTTTATTTTGGGTAAAGATATTTGGAGGATGCTTTGACCTGAGGCCTTTGGATTATTATAAGCAGAGGCTCTAGCCAATCTTAGGAGCAGTGCTTTGAGGAGACAGCTTCTTGTATTGTTAATGTGAGTGATGTTTTATTGCAGTACTATTAGGCAAGTTGTAATAGAGCTACACACCTAGTAAGGCATGGAAAGGGAACCTGTAATCTTGTCACATTCCCACTCTGCTTTGGGTATAATGACCCTTTATTTGACTATCATTTTCCAATGCTTCAGAATCGTGTCTTGTTCCACAGAGGCTGTAAATTTGGCACTGAATGGCCACAGCTTAGGATCAGACTTTTACCTCCCTATCCTGAAGTCCATGATTGCATCCTTATCGTCTCCTACCTTGATGAATGAAATTTATTCCTCCCTAGATTGTGTGGTATGCAAGTCACAGCCCTCCAGCTTCCCACACAATTGGCTATTACTATTGTTCTATGCACAGATGATTTTGTCTGTTTTCTGTTAGCTTTTTATTGGCCTTCATTAGAAAAAAAAAATCTGTGCCTTAGAAGTTTGAAACATGGATTAGATTTCTGCAGTAATTCTTCATGCATGTATTCTTTTAGCATTGAAAGCAATCCAACCATGAAAACAATCTATACATAAAAAATCTGTCCCCGAAAGAACCAAACTGTTAGATAAGTAATCTAATACATTTCTCTGCACAAAAATTTGAACAGCTGTACATAAACTCTTTGACAGGTGTTTATTTTACCTATTTAAAAATTCCTTATAATTTATTTACATTATGTGTAGGTCTCTTTGGAATTGTTTTCATTTCTGACAGTACATCTGGAAGGGCTTTCTTCCTTTTTCACTTAATTGTTTCTTTTTCTATCATTACCACAAATTAGCATGTCCTTTAATGAAGAACAGGCTAATGGAAGAAATGTTAATTGTTTGATTTCTTTGGAAGAGATCCACTGAGAAAAATCACAGTTAAAATTTTCTGAAAAAGAATAAATGGTATATAAATATGAGGAAATATCTCTTCAAAAGAATAGCAGTTTATTTCAAAATTATTTGTGCAATTCTTGGCTTTAAACTTGGACCATTCAGTCAATTATACTCTTCTTTCAAAAGTCCTTTCAGACATGTTCTCCCTCTTTTTTGTGTGTTTAAACCAAGAAAACTCATGTCTTTTATTCTTTTTATGTTTTACCCCATTGGCAAAACCAGTTTTAATCTTTCCTCCTTTTAATGCATCCTTCTGCCTTAGTCTCTTTATTTCCAATGTAGGGAAAAGTGGGAACAGTCCTTTATGCTGTGCCATCTCTAAGCTTTGAAGCACTGCCAAACTTCTACTTCAAAGCTGTTTCAAGGCTTCAGCTTTGTCACAAAACCATCATGTGCAAAGCTTTTACCAACCCACACAACAGTTTAGCTTTTAAAGTGTGTCTTTATTACTGGAGAAAGGTTAACTCTGGTGATTCCATAAATTATCTCTGCAAGTAATAACTTTTCTGCAGTATATGGGATATACCTCTAGACAATACTATTGAATGGGAAATGATTAATCAGTAAATTAAATTACAAAAAATGGATGGTGTTATATCCTGAGAATGATTTTTATCATGTAATTTTCCATTTGACTAGTATTCTGTTTCTAAATATCTGAAAGTAATTTTGAAGAAATTCTTAACAGATACCCTAAAAGTTTTGTGCTATTGAGCTAAAATAGTAAATAATTTTAGATTTCGAAAGTCATAACAATTATTTTGTATTTAGATTATTGTGTATATATGGAGATCCTACAGATCAGGTTTAAAATACTCAAATTAGATTCATAAACATATTAATAATATTAATAAGGTTAATATGGAGGAAAAATATATTATTTCTGGTGCAGGTACACCTAGGTAGGTATATGGGCTGTAATCAGTTCATCCTTGCTGAAGCAGGAATCTTCTATCAAGGAAACTTTTAGGTTCACATAAGTAGATTCTACAGAGAGCAGTAAACTGAGCAGAGTCTGACTTAAAGGTCTGAATGCCTTACACTGCACACCCAGATGGGCTAAACTGAAGCTTGGCTTTGGAAGGTTTTTCCTATTAAAAAACCCCAACTAAGTTTTGACCACAAACATACTCTCAACACTCAAAAAACCCCGAATACGATAGTCTGCGATCTGACTGGGTCAGAAAAAGAGTTGAAAATTAAGAAAAAATATTATTATTGATTGGGAATTTTATGATTCTATAGTGGGTTGCTTGGTTATCTTTTTGGAAGTTGAATCCATTTTTAAATTTCTATTATTAAGGTGATAGTCTTGTGACATTTTTAACAATGCAAAGAAAAACAGAAAGCAAAGAAATGGTGAAAACTGTGTCTTCTAGGATAATATGGTATTAACTGCAAAAGTCTTACCCCTCCTATTTATAGTACTTGAAATAAACTCTATTGGTCAGGTCCATAAAACTCTTTTCTCTGCCACTGAGTTAATGCATTCTGGGTTACTACAGTGCTAACATAAAATGAATGAATGTTAGGGAAGATTTACATCAAGTCTAGCACTATCTGTCTAATGCTGAGTGACCTTCTGTAGCTGATTAATTGGGCAGATTATTGGGAAAGTAAATGGATAATTTTCACTCTGCAATTACATTTAAGTGACTTATGCACAGGTTAATTCACACAATAAGTAGTCGTTGTCCTTACCTGCCTTAACCCAAATTTAAGGATCAAGTCTCTAATGAAATGGAAAAAAAGTGTAACCCAAGTGCTGCTTAGTTTCTTATTTATTTTTTTCCCCAAGTGTATTGAGGTATAAAATATTACTGGTTTTATCTTTATAATTTTTTAAGTACATTACACACTTTTAACCACTTCCTGAATTTTAATTTGTGAACATGTGTGTCAAGGCAAAGAATATAGGAAGCTTTGTGACCAGATAAGCTTAGTACAACCTCTGCCAAAGTGACATTAAACAGAATTGCAAATTCAGTGAAGCTAAATAACTGTCTAAATTGGGTGGTAAAGAAAATAATGAGGAATGCTTTCAGATCTATTAGCAGCTAATGGAAAAATCAAAAAACAACTCTATGTGCCTGATGTGGCAGGAAACAATAAAACATGCTGACTACTGGATTGCTGCAAAATATAAAGGGCTGATTTGTAGAAAGCTGTAATATTGGAGATCCTACGTTCCAAATAAATCAGTTGCCAACTCTATCCCTGCAGCAGGGTTAACTGGACACTCAGGACAGAGATTAGCCAAGCCATTATCAAGAGGAGTACTGCTGCCCACAGATCAGTCACTATTTCCAAAAGTGGAGAACTTCTACTTGATTTAGACTTTCAGGAATATTATCTAGGTCTAATGTCCATTTTTCCAGAGTATTGTTAAACTAGAAAAAACAAAAATGACACTTTTGAACGCAAGAGGATTAGCAATTTGGGTCCGTTGAGATAATGGAAATAATACTCAATAGTTATAGTAAACCATTAAAAGTAGGTAGCCAATAATTTATGCCTTTTTAATTTTTAAAATTAGTTTTCTGCAATAAAATTTAATACAATATTTGTATTTTAAAAAAAGTTGCTTTGAGCAAAAACACACAAAAGTGCCTCGAATTTATTTCTGCATAAATTTATGAAAAATAGGTCTTATGTATGAAAAAAAATCCACATTAAATGTGTCATACTTTTTAACTAAAAAGGTCAAAAGCAATTTTCACCATTCATAGTGTATTCCTAGGAAACTCTTAATTCAAAGTATAGTTCAGAATGTAAACACAACCATAGACCTGTGAGGCTACTTTGACTTTTCACCCTTATTAGAGAACAAGGAATTCTGAAATGCAGTAAATTCCTTCAGGATATAAACATTTGTTCAACTGTAATAAAATGCAGGATAGAATATATGTCTCCCTCACTTGTTTGATAGGGAGGCTGTTTGGAAGGGCTGCTCATAATTCAGCACTATGCTGTTTGTATAATGAGTTGGAAAGGTCTTTGAATAATTGCATTTGGCTAATGAACAAGACATACATCTATTCACCTCAGTTCTGTCGCTTTTGTGGACCCAGATATCTTCCTTTCTCTTCATGTTTTTATTTAATGTGAAACTCTGCGTGAAGTGTAACGCTTCATCCAGGATGCATGACGGCTTTAAACTTAATGCTGACAATTTAAGTCCTTGTTGCCTAAGAGCTACTAATTTAATTAGAGACTGCTATGCTGAAATTAACAGGGAAATAAAATATCCCTTCAGAGAAATTTCATTGAAGAAGATTAAGAGTACAAGTGGAAAAAAGAAAATTATATACACAAGCCTGTTATTTTCCATTGACTTCAAAAGGAGTTTAGGATGACTAGGACATGCCTACTTGTAGACATGTGATGTTAGCTGAGGTGATCTCCCTTTTGTCATTCAAAAATTAATCTTTGGTCTCTCTAGTAGATAGCCATTGATGTTCCATGTAGATGCTTCCAAGTTTTTGTTGGGAGGGTTTTCTAAGGGGGGGGGGGGGACTTTTGGGGGTTTATTTTGTTTTGGTTTTGGTTTGTTTTGCTGTGGGGGCTTCTTTTTCTTTAATAAAAAATACTTTTAATCATTGGAACAACTAATTTATTTTTTTTCTCCTACTCTTGTCCATCAGCAGTGAGATCTACCTATGTGATATCTAATTGAAAATAACCCTCAAAGTCCTATTTGTGGTAGTTAGAAGTCTTTTTACTTGAATGCCAGAAACTTTGCCCAAGAAACTGTTATGCCCTCATTGAATAACAGAACTAAATAACATATTCTGTAGTTCACCATTATTGTTCCAGTTCTGAATACTCTGTGAAAACAACTTCTATTTAAGTTACGCTGTTAAAAATAATATTGGTGACTAATACTGCTTGATTACTGTGTACAAGTATAATTACTACGTTTCTTAATCAGTAAGTAGATTACTAACTGAAAATAAAGAAAAAATCTCTGGTATATCTGATAACTTGATTTTGATCTCATGTTTAATTTATTTAAATTACTCTGAATTTGCATTAACCTCACTGAAGTACTGTACTAGGGCAAAAGAATGAGACTCTATATCCTAGGTTTCATGTTCCAGGAGAACTGTTTTGGATGTGGTGGGACTTAGGTCACTTTTCTTGCAAACTATCTGAACTCTGAAATATTTCTGTATTTCATGTTTAAAGAGAATAAAAGAAACCTTAATTATTTAGTAACCAAATGCTGATTTAGATTAGTTTATTTTTTCATAAAAAGTAAATATCTAAGATAACTTTGTCAATGATACAAACAAAACCAATTTAAGTAGCTCAAACTGCTTGAATTAAGAAGCTGAAGCTACTTAAATTCTTCCAAAGGTCTCACCAGATCCTTTATAATTGTGCAGATGAAATTAGGTTATCCTAATTAAACCCATTATATGTATAAAAGAATAATGCTTTTAGTCATGCATATGTAGTAGCTAAGTAAATTGTAATATATTTAACATTTTAATAACCAGCCTTTTATTTCTCTAAATATGCAAATTAGATAGGTGAACTGTCACAACCTCAATTCTCCAGCTACAGATGGTCTTAGTGTTGTCAGATCAGCAGGTTAGGAATTTCTTCTCCCTCACCCCACCAGTGACCTACAACTGACCTGCAGTAAATTGCTAAGTCAATGTGTATTTCATTGCAGGTTCACTGGAGATCCCTATCCTTAGGCAAAGCCTTTACACACCATAAATAGATTCCGAGTACCTATTTCTTCTTGTCTTTGAACCGACTTCATCTGTAGGAGATAATGCATGGGCTGAAGAGAAGCTGTATTTGTACCCCTCTCCAGCTGCTGACAGCTTGGGCATGGCAGCACAAAGCTCCTGGTGGTGTTGCTGGTGAATTGTCGCAGGCTGTGCTGTCGCTGCAGCTGCACTGACAACAGCCTCGTGCCTGGTTTAAATGTAGCTGAGACACAGGGACCTGAGCTGCATGGATAACATTAACTGCTCTGCGTGTGTCTGCAGGGCAAGACTGACACACCAATGGCCGCCCACCCGCGGGATGATTTTATATATCCTCTGCCAGTGCTTTAGAAGAGCTGCTGCTGTCAACATTTAAGTGATGTTGAACAGGGAAAGGGCAGGCAGAGTACCACTGTGTCCAGTCAGGGCTCAGTGCCAAAAGGCAGGAGTTAGCCGAGCACAGAGCCCGTGGCCATTATTAACAATTATCATGTTGTGTTTACTGGTCTGCAGGATTCTTATGGCATGGCATGTCTGAGCTGATGACCCAAGGAAAGGGCAGCTACCTGGCTTCTCCAGTGGAGTTCATTCTCCCTTGGTCAATCTCGAGTGCTAACAGCATGGTCATGGGTATGTTGTTTTGCTATGCTTCATCCTGACTGCAGCATTGACTAATAATTATTGGGGTTCACAGAATCATAAAGGAGTCTGGATTGGAAGGTACCTTAAAGATCACCCATTTCCAACCCCCCTGCCATGGACAGGGACAGCTTCCTAGGTGTCCCTAGCAACTAGGTTGCTCATGCAACCTAGCTAGCGTTGAACACTTCCAGGAATTGATAGGGGGTTCATAAATTCCATGGGCAACCTGTTCCAGTGCCCCACCACCCTCACAGTAAAAAAAAAAAATTATCCATCTAATCTAAACCTACTCTTTCTATTTGAAGCCATTCCCCCTTGTGCTGTGACTACATGCCCTTGTAAACAGTGTCTCTATATATTGCAGGTTCCCTTCCAGTACTGAAAAGCCTGAAGTAGGTCACCCCTAAGCCTTCTCTTTTCCCTGAACAAACCCAATCCTTTAAGCCTTTCCTCTTAGAGGGATGCTCTATGCTTTTAACCAAAAGTTAGCAGAACTTTCATCACTGAACGAACTTGTTTATGATAATGTGCCCCGCGTACATAAAAATAAAAAGATGGTGTAGGAAAATGTAATCAGAGATATGTAAAGTGCCTTATTTTCCCATCTTCCCTAAGCTCAAAGGCTCTGACTTTTTTGTATAAATCAGGGTTTTTCTGCACAGAATCATTCGCTGTATTAGAGCTTGCATTTGGATAGCACTTTAAAAATCAATTTAAAGAATAGATTTTGTCAGTGTCAAGAAGTGACAAGAGTACTGTTTTCAGTAGTTTCATAGAGCACCTGTCCAGTTATGAGTGGTTATATGTTGCTGGCATGGAGCTATAATAACAATTTACAGATTTTTTATAAAAGACGTTACATATATCAAACATAGGGGAGTTGACACGAAAAGTAACTGTGACTGATCAGTTTACAGGCCCAGTGCAAAGTGCATCTAAGGTACAGGTTTAGTGATTTATATTTTATTTTAGGAGAGTGTGCTTTCCAGAGGATTGAAGAAGCATCAGTCTTGCATTCTTTAAAGCTTTTGGATAGATACATAGCCTGGGAGAGAGTGTAAGCTGCTATAACTTCTTATATCACTGTGCTCCATGTATGGACCGGTTCCAACAGGAACAAAGCACAAGAATGTCTTTGAACATTTGGTAATGTTATCTAAATGGGCTGCACAAAGAAATGCCACGTACCTTTTCTGAGGAAATTCAAAGTCATTCTGCATAAATAATTGAGGAAGGGAAACACTTGGCGCCCGAAACTCAGTTACCTATGCTTTAAGTGTAATCCAAACATTAGCTATTTATTCATAAGAAATTAACAAATTTGTCCTGTCAGCAAAGAGTCTGAAGGATGTATACAGAGATTAAAATTTTACTCCTGTGTGAAATGATGCAATATGTAGTGAAAGACTGAAAGGGAATAAAGCAGAACAAGGTGCAGTAGAGGAAATGTTTTATTTCTACTAAAGATGCAGAGAAATGAAAGGACAGAGAAAAGCAATTTACTAAGGAATAGGAATACCAGAGAACTTTTAATGGTAAAACAGAATTCTCAAAGGTTCAGGACTGTATTGTTCTTCTTTGACATCCCCACGCAGAATTTTCATAATTCTGAGGCTGAATTATCACAAGGAACTTGAATGAAAAACTGGGTTTTTTCCCTTATATATTTCTGAGACCAGCTAGGTTCATACTTGACTGTCATACCCTTATCTGTAAATTTGACATGGACTGAGCTGGCAACTGTGAAATCTCTAGGGAACATGAACAGAAAATCTCCTTGGAGAACTTCAGTTCAATTTATGCAAAATAGATTGTTTGGCACAGGCTACTGAAAACTGAGTTTAAGCACTTAGCGAGAGACAGATTGTTTTCCAAAATTTTGCCTTTTGAAGCAGGGCCAGAACTTATTATTGGAACTGCTATAATTCATGAGATGATCTGAAGCAGTTTTTTTCTATATGGGGGAGATTTCAGAAAGACATTTGAGAATTCATGCTCTCTCCAAATCACTGGTGAGAACAACAGAATGTCATCCAAAGACCATTGCTGTCAATGGAACTGTATTATCTTTACTGGACACCACAAAGAGCTCTCAGTCTCAAATAATCTTTTGCAAATAAATTAAAAATGGGTTGGCAAATTAGTGATGCAGTGTAGTCATGGCAGTCTTTTGGCATAGGTAAAAAATACAGAATTATATATTCAATAAAATAATGTTCTTTTTGTCTTATGCATGTGAAAACACATGAACTAAGTCTTGTGTAAACCACTATCATGACTTAGTGTTAATGCAATTCAAAATGAAAAAACATCTAACTGCAAGAATGAAATTATGTAGAATGTACAAATGTTTTAAAAAGAAAGGAGGATCCTTCTGTCTTTTAAAATTTATTTATTTTAAATTACCACTTTTCCACATTTTGAAATTTTATTCCAATTGAGGATGAAAACAAAACAGTAAAAAATTTCACTTTTCAAAAGTATTAAAATCCTTGTGCTTTCCTAGTTTGACTTTTCTAGGTGACTATGAAAGTTATAAGAAAACCAACTTTAGTCAAAAAAATATGTACAGGCAAAAAACCTCCCACAAACATATCTCAGCTTCATTTTTAAATTGTTGAAAATTAGTACAACCTAAGTGCAATAGCAATAACTGACATATTATGTATTTTGTATTCCAATCAACAGTAATTTTTTTCCATGTATCGAAGATATGTATAGAACTTATGTGAAGTTTCTTGTAAATATGCTTTGGATTTTTGTTTTTCGTGTTTTTGGTGCTTTTCTTCTTTCTTTCTTTCTTAAAGGTTTGGTTCAAGTTCATTGATACAAATTGAAAGTTCCTTTTGTTTTAAAAGGCTATTCGAATTGAGCACTCTCTTCTTAAATTACTGACTGTATCTAAAATGCATTGTGAAAGGTAGGCAGTAAAGTGTTCGAGGTGCAGCACATCCTAAAGTATGTTTCTTACTGAAATTTCTACTGATAATTTAATGTGATACTCATGCCCTTATGTTCTATCCTGAATCACATAAATACCTTCAGCTGTCAGACATTTTTTCACTGCAGAGTTTAACTGGGCTTTTCAATGAGTCCTACTCACTTATGAAAAATCTCATCTAAATGTATTATTGCCTTCATGCTGGCTTATCTTGGACTAAGGGCAAACATATGAGTTCAACTTTTGGTCTTGGCTGATAACACCATGCTTTGCAGGGAACTTGGACTTTAAACAACTGTGGTGCAGATAAGAGTTCTTTAGTACACCCCTGAAAAGATCTTCAAACCTATCCTCTAAAAATCCAATAGAAGGGAACTGAGGAGTAACTCAGCTTTTTACAGCCCAGTTAATCATAAGGGTGCTCTCCCTGAAGGCCTGAGAAGAAGCCCAAGTGAATGTAGTACGAGAAAGATGAAGGATGGGAAATGCTCTTTTTAACATTTTGTTTAGGAATATGTCTTGCCGACATAGATTATAGGATCATTTTATTTATGCAACTTAGTGCCATGTAAGTAATTGTTCCAAGTGTTATCTGTCAGTCACAGTGTGAGCCGTTACTGTTTAATCGGTAAATATCTGGAGGGGTACCTTACCATGAAAATGGAATGGTCATTGAAAGATCATGCAACATGTGATTTTCCCCCACTACCACCCCCTTGATATTGTTTATCAATTGTGTAAGTCCATTGTTGAACAGATGTATTCACCCCAGAGAAAGAGGGAAATCTAGTAAGTACTACTTTCATGTCTAGTAATAGGGAACAGAAATAGCAGTAACATGCCCCTCATACATCCACACAGTTCAGACTGTCTAATCTATATGTAAGACCACAGTGAAAAGGTACAAAACAAGACTGCGACTCATTCTTAGTAAAGAATGCAACTTTCTGATCAGATGTGGCTCTGATAAAATGTAGTCCTAGAAGGTACTGGGTTAATGTAAAATTCATAGGTATTCTGTCTGACTTTCCAGTCTGATGGGAAATCTTGTGAGCAATGACAGTCAGGAACTGATGTGGAAATAGTCTTCAGTAAAAATGAAAGTCTATATAGTTGTGCTAAATTTTCTGAGTTTGTTTGTTCCTAGGTCAGGTTTGTTTCTCTGAGAAAAAAAAAAAAAGGGGGGGGGGGGGGGGGAGGTGATATAATCTTCTTCTATATCCAAACCAGTTCTTGAATATTGCTTTTTATGCTCCTCCTTTTTTCTCAGGACATGTCTCTTACATGCCCTCTGTATAGAACTGAGTAGAGATATTGAAGATGATTGTTTTAAAATTTTTCAAGATGGATACAAGATACACCAAAACAATTAGTTTGCTAGGAAAGGGCATAGTTGTATAGCCTTGTCTCACAGTGCTGTTTGAAGAGACATGCACTCAGTAAAATAAACTATTTTATTACTATCAGAAGCAGGCATGGGTTTAAAAAGTCTAATACCTGATCTGATGGATATGTTGTGCTTACTGATCACCCTAATCCATAATCAGTTTTGGATGTGCATTGACTCAAATGCTGCTTATTTGGGCCATTGTTTCTTTGAGGAGGTTTTAGCCTGCATAGCTAATTATTCAAAAATCTATTGCACATTGTCAGACTGTGAAGGAGCTGCTAGACGTGTGCAAAATCTATATTCAAGGAAAGATTTAAAGGGTCATCAAAGCAGAATGCAAGCAATATGCTGATTTTCTCAGACAATAAGCAAATCAGAAAACATGGGAAGAAAGCCCGTTAAAGTGTTCCCAGGATGTGGTGATGATTCCTTTTTTTCAAGAATTGCAAAATTCATATTAAATCTGGGGAGAGGGAGAAGACTTGGAAGGGAGAAGCAGGGAGCACACAAAAAGAATCCCAAAGGAAACCCCTAAAAAGAAAGGGTTTTGTTCTAGACACTTTGGCTGACTCATCTCTGTGTTGTCTTCATAACTGTTACAGGCATCTTTTAAGTATTTATTTTTTGCTTAGTTCATGCAGCATTGCATTGCAAATATCATGAAACACTGACACTTTTAACTGACAGTTACTTTGAGTTTAGAGATTTCTTTGTTGTATATTGATGGAAGGAAATATTGTAGAAAAGATCCGAGTGAGTTCAGATTGAAGACTTGCATGCAGGGTAGTTGAACAGAAGTGTAATATGCAAGGGTACTAAGTTGGGGACAATATACCCAAGCCTATCAGGTTGTTGCTGCAGCTGCTCCCATTACTTCAACAAAACAGAAATTGAAGCTGGAATGAGTTATGGGAAGAAGAGAAAGGCCAGGATATGTTCACAGCTAGGACAGGAAGCTAGGAGGCCAAGGCGGTGTGTGCTGGTTTTTGATCTGCCTTTTAGTGCCACCTCAAAGCTGAAAATGTCTTCATTCTAATCTTCATATGTCTGATTCATCAGAACTCACTATGCTTTTTCTCCCTTTTTGGGTGTCTTTTGTCCCCTACTCTGTTCAGTAACTTCATTTTGGCATCTCTTACAATTTAATATTTTGTTTAATCTGAGTGTTGGCTTTCCCTGGTTGGCTTTTCCTTTAATTTGTCCTACATTTCCTAACCTTGTTGTCCCAAGATGTTCTGGGACATTTGTTCATCATTTGTTCATCTAGGTGCCATCAATAAAAGTCATACTCAGGGACTATCCTCTCCAGCTTGTTCTTTCTGTTTTTTTCCACATGCAGACATTCCTATTCATTTTCTATATATACCAATTTTTGCCTTTCTATTGCACTTCTTTACAACAACTCTCCATTCTATATGAATGTTTTCTGTTGTTGGGATCTTGCGCTGCACAGTCAAAAGTACAGTATGACCCCCAGGCAGTAGAAGTTAAAATCAAGAGGATCAGCTTTAGGGATTACAGTAATCCTACATGTGAATACCTCCATGCTTGCACAAACCACTTACTATGCTGGCAGAAATCTGGAGAGCTAGAAATTTAGAAAATTTGAAATTTTATATCCTGCTGCAGTTTAACACAAGCTGGCAACACAGCGCCACTCATTTTCTACGTTCTATGGTATGGACTTGCGCTTTGGACACTGTCCTGGCCATGTCCCCTTCCAGCTTCTTGTGCAGCTCCTCTCTGGCAGAATATGATACTGAGAAGTTCTTGATTCAGAGGAAGCGCTCCATAACAACCACAAAAATTTCAGTGTTGTCAACATTATTCACATATTAAATCTAAAGCAAAGCTCTGTTCCAGCTACTAAAAAGAAAATTAATTCTTTCCCAGCCAAAATAAGGATGTATGATTACGCTGCGTATCTTCTAACTCTCAAAAACATAAACTACCACAAATTCTTTCTCTGTTAGTCTCCCATCTTAAATGAGAGGTAACATTTGAGGAATGAAGTTTACATTCAGCATGACTAAAAATATCAGAATCTACACCTCACTGAAAAAGAGAATTAAAAAGCTGATGTAATATCTTTGACTCTAAAATAAAATAAGAGCGTTACCTGAGAACTAAATAAAAGAAGGTATAAATTTGGCGCTGAAAAAGACAGCAGTGATCACGAGAACGTTTGAAATACAGTGTGCAGTTCTTAGGAGCTCATTATGATAGAAGTATTAAGGAAATGAGGCAATAAAGAAAAGGGCAGGAAAGAGCATTTAGAATTGAGACTCAAGGATTTCAGTTATTCAGAAAATTAGATAACCAAGGTTCAAATACTAGAAAAAAACAGATTAAGCGGGGAAGAGACTGTAAAGGACAATTGATAGAAGTTAATTCAAGCTGGTGTCATGTTAAAGAATCAGATGGCAAAAGTTCAAGATCACCTCTTTCTATTCTAGAGTAATTCATAAATGAAACAGCAATAGAAGCCACATTTTATAAAGTACCACAACGTGTGGTACATAGTGGACTGATAGCACTTTGTTAAAACAAACAGAATGCAAATAAACAAAATCCTTCTTTTTTGCAGAGAAAAGATAGTATTTTTTTAGGAATCAAAGAAAGAAAGTTAATATAAAAGATACTGTTGCTTCATAAAGTTCCACATAGTCTCTACCACAGTGAAAAAAGTCTCATTGAGCTCTGTGAGTTCACTCTGACTCTTGTCCTCTCTTATTAACCTGCAAAATATAACGGATATATCTTTCAGTTTTATCATGTCTTGTTATGTTTAATTTTAAGCTGTAGAATCTAGCTGTAGAATCTTTTAAGAAGATAGTAAACCCTGTGTTATAGATTTTGGAAACTTACTTGTTTGTTTGGGATTTGGTTTTTTTTAGTTACTATTATGACTCTTGGGACATTTTACTCAGAATCTCTATGCACTGAGGATTTCCAAGAATGAAAAAAAATTGTTAATTTTTGTCACATCTCATCCAGTGGAAAAAAGTAGGCTGCTTTAATTCTTTCTGTGCAGTAACAGGAGGGATAATAACATTTATCCAGGGGTCTTTGCAAATATAACAATATTTATTGGCAACAGCTGAACAGATTTGAATTTGAGACTGAATAAACCTTGCAATCAACAAGTATTGAACAACATAAATTTGCTCTTACAGAAGAGAAGAGGAAAAGAGAAGGAAAGATAGCTGATAGGGATAGTGACAGGGAAAAAGAAATATATCACTGGCCTTGGATCCAACAATACTGGTCAGTCTATCGTGGTGGTAATCCATTGGTGATTAATTTTATGGTACCGAAGCACCACAGAATCTATTGTGGAAAGACAAATAACAACCCAAAACTTCTACAAAATTTCCATGTAATGTAATGGCACAGAGAAGAATACTTTAAGTAATGAAAAAAATTGACTTAATTTTGGAGGAGTACTATCTGCATATAACTTAGAGAGCATCCTAGATTATGTTTTACACATATGGTTTACAATTTTACAATTATAATTTTACTAGGGCCAAATGAATCTAAGAAACATGGCTATTTCCTTCTGTATTTAAATACTAAAATAATTTACACCATAAATCCATCTTACCAAGTCTGAAACATTAAAGTGCCAACTGATCCTTTCTTTATATAATCAGGGTTACAAAATATCCTATTTTCCACCAACAGCATTTCTCTGTCCTAGAATTCTGTCCTGAGAGGAAGAAAAAAAGAAATAGGATTTTAGATATTTTCCTGAAGTACATGGGTGACAGAAAGTTTGGCAGCAAACTGTTTCTGTGATTAGGCTGAAGGACATATGGAACTCCCACACACATCCATTACAAATGAAGTACATCTATGAAGACTTCCAAAGTGTTCCAGATGCCTCAGACTGAATGCCCTTGTAGTTCACAACAAGCTACTGACAGACATTTTGAACAATATGTAGGAAGAATTTGATGCACATACCTAAAGTCATCTTAGGGCGCTTTTTAAAACCCCCTAGACAAGGAGAGCTTATGTAGATAGAAGACAAGGGAAATGTACAATCTCCAAATACAGATGGTTAAAAGGATACACCTGTACATGGAAATAAATACTTGCCAGTGATAGCTCTGTGCAAGATCTACAGGTTCAGAGGTTTATCTTGCTCAGGGCATCAGTAAGAACGCAGAACTGAAAGAAGCCACCTTCCACCAGATACTTTGGTGCTGAATGACCTCTGAACAATTCAGGGAGATAGAGATAACAGAAGCTCTTCTGAGTGAAAGAATAAAGAACTAAAAACCTCACTGAACATAAAGGGAGTCAGGGAGCTGGTAAGGATCTAACAGTTCTTCACTATGCACTTCACTAGTGTTTCAAACATCACAGCTGGTTTCACATGTACACATCATGGTAAATTAAGTCCTTCCTAATCAAAAATTGTGAGAGAAGAAAAAGTTAGAAAGGTTAATGCCCCGATACCCAGCAGCTTGCAAAAGCAGGGTGGTGCTTTTCTGAGGCCAGGTCTGAACCTCTGAGGACAAAAAACTGGAAGCGAAAAAGACTGAGTCTCAGGAGGAGGAATGCATGCCCAATGATGTTTCTTCAGTATAGTAAGTAATGTTAAAAAGACTTTCCCTACACAGTTCTGACTTCCTTCTTCAATTAAGTAATTACCAGAATTTTGGGGAAGGGGAGGTGCATCCTGATGTTTTAACTAGATTGTCAAATTGCAATGATCTGCCACAGTTTTCTCTTTTTTTAAATCTGTATGTGTAAATATAGACTGTGATACTAACTATTCATGTGAGTTTACATGGGAAGTCAGAATGTTCAGATTGCAAAGATATTCTGGAAGTCATGTATTGCCATCTTCTGCTTAGAACAAATATCTGATTGGTCAGGGCCTTTCTATATGAATGTTTTTTCTCTCTATGTGTAAATAAGCAAGTTGCCAAATAATTCAAATTTATTATGACTCTTGTATTTATTAATATCCTGGGTCACCTCTGGGCTTCTTAGTATTCTTGTAGTTGGAAAGCTGCTTGTACTTCTTTTAAAGCTCTGATAATTTTTAAGTAATTATCGAAATCTTTATCTGCCATCAGATAAAGAATAGAATAATTTTGGTAACTACAAATTACCAAATTACAAATACAAACACTGAGCAGTAAGAGATATATTCTGAGGCTCCATTGATTCAAGATCTTATAGTGGTTCTGCAAATTGTTTTAATCTTTTTGGTACTGTATTTCTGAATGTTAGTCACTTACTAAGGTCAGATTTTATTGCTGATGGTGTTAGAGCATCATATATGGTGCGTTTTGAATTTGCAGTATTTTTAATGTATTTTAAATAAATGATACTTAAATTCAATGACAGTAATCAGCCAGATTTAAAAGACTACATGAACTCTGTACAGCATGCACAAAAGTAGCTATTGTAAGGACTAAAGTATTGTTGTTATGATTGTGAATGTAAGAGAGAGTCTGTCAGATCTTTTTTAGAACAACTCTGGTGCCAATAGGGATCTTTCAAAATATTTTATCATGACTTCTGCCAGCTTTTTTTTAACCAGTTGTTAAAATGTCAAATTAATCCACTTTTGCATGTGACAACATTGCTGGTGGTATTTTGGGTTTGGCATTGTCATGTATCTAACACACTCTGAGCAGTTAAGAGCAACTAGGCTCTTTTTTTGTTTTTTTCTGAATTGTTGGCTATTCTTGACCAAATTGTTCAAAACCTTACACAACAAAATGAAAAATACTATATTAACCCCTGTTCATTCAAAATTATTGAAATCACTCCAGCCAGATAGAATAACTTTATAATCCCTTTTCCCAAGATGTAGAGTTTTAGAACAGATGCTCTCCTTTTGTTTCTTTTGATACTGGGAGACATTAAACAATGTTTGATTTTATCTGTGAGATATCATAGTAAATATAGTAGCTACATACTCACTACAATTCTTTTCACTCGACTGAGTTGCCAGGAGAAAGAATGGCCTGGAAATATCCAGGTATGTTTCTAACTTCTTGAAAGGAAAAGAAATTCAGTGACATGGTAGAGGAGATTTGACAGAAATAATGATCAGTAGTTCCTGAGGAAAATTATTTTGCCATTTCAAAAATATGAAAAGATTAAAAAAATTACATATAAATTACGTAATCAAATCTGATTATCCAAACCATTGTAGGTGTTATAGTAGCTGGGACACTGGAGTGCTTAGACAAAAATATGAATTCCCAGACTGTAGATAATCTGAAAGAGGCACTTTTGGAAGGTTGCATTCAGATCAAACACTGCATTATAGTTTTATCTGCCCGATTCAGGAGTTGGAAAGGCTGACAAAACTCTCACAACAAATTTACAACAAACTACACATTGAATAGAAGTAAATGCATGTTTCTCTGAGTGACATTTCTTCTATTTTTTCTTCTCTTGGAAGTGGAATTACAGGTTAATTGACACTAATACAAGTGCTGGCTGCAAAACACAAAATACTGCTGAGTTCACAAAGGCATTTGCAATTGCTTTTTTGGAAACATAATGCATTCCTGTAGAAAATGCTGTTTTAATGTAGCATAAAAGTACAATTTAATCTCTAAGCAGGTGTGACTGTAAATGGGGAGAAAGTGTAGTTACTGTTCTTTCTTGTCATCAATTCCTCTAATTATTTTGCCTCATCATAAGAATTATAGTTTTTATAGCATCAGAGCTAATTCATGCACCAGAAATGGATGATTATATTTATCTTTTTATGTAGAAATAATAGTTACACATTCTACATTAACAAGAAACACTACTGGCTAGAAATTTCATTTCTGAAGTTAAATAGCTAATATGTTAGATGTAGGATAGGACAGATGGTTAAGTGGGTAGAACATCAAGTTACTGGGCCATGACAGTGATGCAATACTTAAACAGGAAATGTTCCTCAATCTGGTCACCTGTGAGCATATGTATTTCTTCTTTTTTTTTTGAAAGCAAACACTAGTATTTGCAATGATATGCTTCTAAACAATTTCACTTTTTTCTTTATCTGCGTTGCTTCAAAACTTGAGAAATAAGAGAATTAAAATGTACTCATTAACATTTATTTATCTCAATGTGAATTAATTGCAGCAATGCATATGGTTTTATTCCTATAGAGAATTACTTTTTTTTAATACATTTTATTATTATCATTATCTATAGGCCTAATTTAGTTGCTCTTATCTGTATCTACATCAATAGCAAATTTATTATTACAGTGAACATACTGCTTGGACTACCTACAGGGATTTCTCTCCTTTGCACCTAGTAATTTGTGAATTTTCATGGATACCTGAAAGATCAATTGTTATTGCTAGTAATCTACAAAACTCTTGGAGAACCAAGAAACAAATATTATGATTGTCAGAAATACTTGCTGACATTGAGATAACAATTTCAGTACATTGGTATCTAGTTTCCTAACACTCTCTTTATGCGTTTAGAATTATTAGATGTTATATCAACTTGAGGAGTCTTTATATAGGCCACAGCTGTTGTTAAAATTATATAGTATTATCTAGGATGGGCAAATTGATAAGGAACATGTAATCGCTGATTACCTGAAAATGTCTGGTTTATGACTTTTAGCTATGTAAAAATTTAAACGTTATCAATGAGAAATCACTGAGAATTAGACTAGAATTAAGGTTTTTAATTTCGAGAATCTAGTATAAATATTAAATCTGTATTACTCTGGGCTTTGTGATGGGGAGAGAGGGAAAATCTGCTTATTCATGATCATACTCAACTTCTTGACTGTGCTTGTTTCCTGGAATATTCTGTCTCATTCATCATAAGCTCTACACTATTTACAACCTATGAAGTACAGATCTAACTGGAAGCAGAACTTCTATGCTTTTTTTTTAATGGAAACCAGTTTAGTGAAGTAGCACATACCACTTTATAATAGAATGAAACCTGTAACTATATGATGATATAGTCACAAAGTGATGAAAATAAATTTCATTTAATTTTGATGAACATTTCTTCATCCTCTTAATGCTGTTGTAACATCATCTTTCTATGTAATGTATGTATTAATGCTCTTTTGTTCAAAGAATTATTATTTGAGCTATCATAGTACATTGAAATAAAAAACATGAGATCTGCAGTGGTTAAGATTTCTGAAGAGATGACCTGGACAAGGTTAATACAAAAAACTAATTTTGACTGTCTGCTCGTTGCAGAGAATGAGTTAAAATTGATTTTTCTGGCCCAGTTTTTAAGGACTGCTATACTCCTTTCCTTGTCCTCAATGTCCACTTATACTGTCATTTCTCTGAAGAGATGAAAATTGAAAGAGATAAAAAAGTCAACAGGATGGAAGTATTATTCTGGTTGGGAAAAACTGGAATTTGTGACATGAAGAGATAAAAGACTGGCTTAGGTTTTTAGAAGGAATCTGTTATAAAGCCAGAAGTGGTAAACCAGATGCATTAGGTACCAAAATGCAAGAATTTCATCTATAGTACAGCTATCACCATCAAGCTTTCCATGACACGAATTTTTAACTTTCTATGGAAACAATAGAGTAATTTTCTCATTTATGATGTCTTTATTAAAAGAAACCTAGGAGATGTTCTGTAAGTGTGAGGCTGTTAATCTTCTTGGTGACAGGATTAGATGTGGAATCTTCTGTGATACTGGCTCAAGCCCTCCAGTAAATTCACAGCAACTATTGTAGAAAATTAATATGATGAGTCTTGTATAATCACTACTAGTTTGTTTTTTTTTCTTTTCAAAGAATTATTAAAAAAACCCCAAAAAACTCAAAACCCCTAAAAATCCACACTCCAAACCCTGAAGTCCTCCCTGCATGTGTTTCAAGTCTCTGTGCAGATTTGGAACTCAAATTTTTTTAACCTCATTCTCCAACTGGAGCAAAACTAGTGGCAGCAGCAGCAGATTTTTATTCTCAGAGTGAGCGAAAGGCATGGAGAGGATGTGATGCCTCTCTGAGCAAACAGAATCAGAGTCATGAGGCAAGCAAGATACTCTAGGAAGCATGATTTTGGCTTTGTTATTCCCTGTGCTGGAGAGGGCAAAACTGCTTATAACCGGTAGAACAGCTGTTAGTGCATTCAGCTTCGCTCAATTGTTCGTAAGTAGCAGAGAGATGTGCATCACTTGGGGCACTCAGCATCAAAGTCACTGGAGGTTTCTTCATATCTATTTTATACATTCTAAAAGAGGAAAATATTATATTTACTGTCTTCCTAGCACATGTCTCTGAAACTTCATTGTGTAATGCAGACAGTAAAGGGAATGACACTGGAAACCTTCCTCTGCTTCTAAACCCTAGGTGTTATTATTTGTATTAATCTATGTCTGAGAATAGAAGAATATATTACATGCTGTTTTATAATCAAATATCCATTAGCATAAGCTGAAACTAGTGATTTTTCCCCAGAGATTTCACAGAAACAATTAGGTTGGAAAA
This sequence comes from Passerina amoena, assembly GCA_013401095.1. Taxonomy (NCBI): domain Eukaryota; kingdom Metazoa; phylum Chordata; class Aves; order Passeriformes; family Cardinalidae; genus Passerina; species Passerina amoena. Next base: position 1,228,100 of record WBNP01000616.1, on the reverse strand, counting down.
CACCTCTGAGATCATCAAATCCAACTTGTGCCATGGCAAATCTTTCCTTAAATACTTCCAGGGATGGTGACTCCAGCACCACCCCGGGAAGCCCATTTCAAAATCTAGTCACCTTTTCTGTGAAGAATTTTTTTCCTAATGTCCTACCTAATCCTCCCATGGTACAGTTTAAGCCTGTGTCCTCTTGTCCTGTCACTGGTTGCCTGGGAGAAGAGACCAACTTCCACCTGGCTACAACCACCTTTCAGGTAGCTCCAGAGAGTGATAAGGTAACTCCTGAGCCTCCTCTTCTCCAAGCTAAACAATCCCAGGTCCCTCAGCTGTTCGTTGTAACACTTGTGCTCCAGACACTTCACCAGCTCTGTTGACTTTTTCTGGACGCTTTCCTGAACTGAGAGGCCCAGAAGTAAGTACAGGACTTGAGATGTGGTCTCACCAGTGCTAAGTACGGGGGGAAAATCACTGCCCTGGTCCTGCTGGCCACACTATTGCAGATCCTGACCAGGATGCCTTTGGTCTTCTTGGCCACCTGGGCACAGCTGGCTCATGTTCAGCTGCTTTGGACCAGTCTTTTTCCACTGGACAGCTTTCCAGCCACTTTGCCCCTATCCTGTAGCCCTGCATGGCGTTGTTTGTGGCCAAAATGTAGGACCTGGCACTTGGTTTTGTTGAACCTTATGCTGTTAGTATTGGCACATCAATCCAGCCTATCCAGTCCCTCTCCCTCTTGCAGGGCCTTCCTACACTCCAGAAGATTGGCACTGTGACTCAGCTTGGTGTCATCTGCAAATTTGCTAATGCTAGACTCAATCCCTGTGTGCAATTCATCAAAAGATGTATTAAACAGGACTGGGCCCAACACTGAGCCCTGGGGTGCACTACTATTGACTGGTCACCAACTGGATGCAGCACCATTCATCACAACTCCCTGGGCCTGGCCATCCAGCCAGTTCTTAATCCAGCCACAGTGCAGTTGTCCAAGCCATGAGCTGCCAGCTTTTCCAGGAGAATGCCATGGGAAATGACACACGCCAGTGTTAAGGCTTTGCTTGAGTCCAGATAGACTACATCAATTTGTATGTAAATGTAATAAGCTTAGGTGCATGTTTCTTGTCCTCAAGGAACTCTGCTGTCTACAGAATCATTACAAGTCTTTTCTGTTCATCTTATATTTGTAAATTTAATATTCTATATTTCTATTTTGTTCAATTTCTAAGCAACATTTTTATAGAGGACACAGCAGCCTTATCCACTATTTCCAAAATTGTACTAGGAGGAGAATAGGTGCAGAAAATACTTATAGGTCATGAAAGGAAAGATAGAGCATTACTTTTTTAAAACTGATGCAGGTATTGGATGGATTTTCATGTCCGTCTTTCATACAGATTGATTCTATGCTAGATCAGTGAGAATTGTAACATATATTAAGTTTCACTGAAAATTGGTAGTTCCAAATAAAACTGTTTCAGTGTTAACCTAATTTCTGAGAATGGGAAAAATATGTAAATTTCTTAATGATTTTTGATAGTGTTATATCTTTAGCAGTATTCAATTTATACAAAACCAATGATATTCAAATTTGCAAAGTTACTATACAGGGCTCTACTAGCATGGTAAAGTATTCACAGAATTTTGTGTTCATCATGAGATGAATCACAAAACAGAAGTAATAGCAACTGACTCACTGTGATTATGATTTGGAGCATATTTAAGTATTTGTTCACTTGATCATGTGTATAATCCAGTCAATTAAAATTATGCTACTAATTAGGATATGTGTGTTTATATATTCGTATGCTTTTGTTCCACAATAAAAGAAAATCTCATATAAAAAGATGGAGAATAGTGCTGAAATGGTTGAAGTTATTTATGGATGTTTGTGGAAAATACAACAAATAATGGGATCAGGAGAACTTTTTGGCATACAGCCCTTTCTGTGTTGCTGTGACATAAATCACTCGTAACACCTGTGGAGTTGTCTCACTGAAGGGAATGAATTTGCACTGCTGTGAAATTACTAAAGACATAGAGAGACTAAAGCCCTATTCCTGCCATTGGAATATCTGGTAAGTGTGGAGCATACTTGTTATTCAATTTGCCCAGCCCTAATAACAAGTCCCATCTGTTTTGTGAGGCCTGTGAGTTATAGTGCCTCATGCATAAGTCATCTCTCTGAGTATCTCTCATTTTTATTTTTAACATAAAAAGAAGCCAAAGAAATAAAATGTAATAAATATACTTTGTAATTCTTGTTTATTAGAATTGTCTGGGAATAATTTTTATATCATAACAACGCAGTTATTTCTCATAATAGTTTATTATATTGAGAGAGTAATCAAATAAAGTGCACAAATTGCCATTAGACCTTCAGAGTTCAGTGTCACTTTTTTTCTCTCTCTATAAAATACATCAGATTAATGTCTGCTTACCCTTTTCCATTGTTCAGTTGTGAATTTAGTTAAGAAAATCTCTGCTGCAGGAATGTGCTTCTCTGCAGTGACTAGATGTTTATTTTATTGGTATCCTTATCTGGAGGCAGATTGTTATTTGTCAGATGTTTGTCATTCTGTAGTAAGAAAACCTGGTGACTCATCCAACAAAGAAACTTTCAAGTAGATCCCAAACTCTTTTGCTGAAACTGAAAAACCAGTAATTTAATGCATTTAAATTCCAGCAAGGGATCCAGGTACTTCCTTGCATATGCCATTGCCCTTGAAATGATAGCAGCAAACCTAAGTAAAGGCCACCTACCTAGCCATATAACCAGAAAAGGCAGAAGGAGGCAGATTCTGTACATTAAATCCACTTTGAGTAAATACAGTTTCCACCTGTAATGTTAATGGAGCAGAAAGAGCAAAAAATTTTTTCCGAGATAGAAAAACAGCTTGCCAGAGCCCTAAAACAGGCTGTATGATGGAGGAGGGGGGAAAGTGCTGGCAATACACAAGCAGAAAGGAAAAGGCTCCTTCATGTTGTCCTCCTTTTTCCTTCAAGCAAAATATTTTCTCATACACCAGTGGCAAGAAGAATAGACAATGTGCAACTAATATTTTTTAGTGTGATCATTTAAAAACTGCAAGAACACAGTCCTGTGTTTTCAAAATACCTCTTTTAACTGACTTTTTTCATGTCATGTTTTTGGAAAGTTTTGGGGTTTTTTTAAGAATGCAAGCTTTTCTGTAGCTTAGGGCAGGTATTACATGTTTGCAGTGTTAATGTATGCTTGTATATATGTTTCCTGTAGGTCTTTCCTACCACACACTTCTGTAATGTAAAGAATAAATATAAAAACCCTGTCCTATTTATCTAATTAATACGATGACTTCCCATTTGTTGCCAAGAATTTCTATTTGAGGCAAAATTTGTTTCTATCTTCCATTTGTCTTCTTTACGAGAAAACAGGTTGTGAAATTCTATGGGTAGGGTTTTCAGAGTATTTTCTTACAATCTCTGAAGCTTTCATCTCAAGGTAAAATTCCTCAGGTTTGAATTCTGCCAAAATTCAGAGCCTATTTTACTTTTTTCTTTTGAAGAAAAAAAAAATCAGTATTTTTGCTATCTTTTGTGAGCTGTGATGGATCCTCAGTGAGCTTAGCTTATGTGTGGTCAAAAGCACAGAGAACATCGTGATAAACAGGAAATACTTTCTCTGGGAAGAAGTAGGCAATGACTGTTGAAGTAGCACCTGCTTTTGCATGCCTGTCAGAGAGCCCAAAGATGCTTTTTCTGCCAGAAAATTCAAATTCAAGAAAGAACGAAGGTAAGAAATATATTTCTTGCCTCTGTGCAATAATCTGTCATTGGAGTATCTGGTGTTGGAGCTGATGGAGAGGGAAGAGAGGAAAGAGTGCTCTGACTAAAGTATGCATGCATCTTTGAGGATATTTATGTGCGCACGTGTGGAGAATTGGCTAATGAAGGAGTAAAAAGGTTTATATTCATACACAGTCTGATAGAGGTGAAACAGATGTGGCTGCTGAGATTTACCAGTAGGAGATTTCCTGTATAAACCTTTAATACCATTTATGGTATTAAAAACATGTGGCTGTTATATTTTCCTGTATTGCTGCACAGTTCTAACAGTTTTTCATAGAATCATAGAATGGTTTGGATTGGGAGGGGCCATAAAGATCATCTAGTTCCAGCCCCCCTGCAGAGGGCAGAGACACCTTTCATAAGACCAGGTTGCCCATCCAGCATTAGAGGGTTCAATACAGACAGCCCACTGACATAATTTCATTATTTTTTCAAAGTCTGTAACCAAATGGAAACAATGTTAAACTGAAAGAGGGTAGATTTTGATTGGTTGTTAGGACAAAGGGTTTTTTATGATGGTGGTAGTGAGAGACTGGAACAGGTTGTCTGGAGCTGTGGATACCCCATTACTGGAAGTGTTCAAGGTCAGGTTGCTTAGGACTTTGAGCAACCTCATAGGTATTGGTAGATGTCCCTATTGCTGGCAAGCAGGTAGACTACATGGTCTTTAGAAGTGCCTTCTAACCCATTCATTCAATAATCTAAATTTTTATGGCTTCTCCTTTCCACAGAATAAAGACATTGTGAAAAGAGGAGAAGAAGTCTGGAGAGCTTTAAAAATTTGGAAACCAACCTGTTGACATAGTCCACACATTTCTAAAGCATGGACCCCATCCCCGTAACCCTCTTGGATAAGCCCGCATAGAGTATTTGTGAACTAGAGGCAAAAATAAGCATCAATAAGATAAATGCATGTTTCATCAAATAAGCTTCCCAGAGAAAGTGCATTGAATGAAATCACCTGTACCTTCCTGAAAATAAGTTTATATGTATTTGCCTATCTTTTCATCACTCTATAAATATTTTAATTTGAAAAAATCTAACTAAGGCAGTTTCAGAGGACTGAAAAACACAAGTTTTGGTTCTGAGCAAAAAGAAAGTTGTTTGCTTCAGCTGAATGTTTAGTAATGCAATGTCTATGGCCAGAAATAACTAAAATACAAAAGAACTTTTTTGGATGCTTTCTCTCTACATTTGCTGTTCTCTAAATGCAGGTCCTATTATATTGGCATTGCATCTCTTATGACTTTAAATAATAGGAGGAATGAATGATTCTGATTTAGCACATGCACAGGTTTATTGATGAGTAGTATTTTATTGTCTCTTTAATTTTGAATTTGCTCATATTTTTTCGAGATAGGGATAATCCAATGAAATTTTTCAGTGAAACATAAAAACCTGTTTTTCATTAACTGATGACTTATAATGTTTGCTCAGATTCTTAAAGTAATTACTGTAATAAAACTCATATAGAGGAAAGTAAAAGGCATTGTATCTAATTAAAATTTTACTAAATATATTTGGACACTCTATTGAATTGAATACAACAAATAACAAAAAATCATTAGAGACAAAACTAACATCTATTTAAGCTTGATTGCATTTTTGCTCTCATTGCTTGCTAATTCCCTCTCTACTTGAGACTTGTTTTATACTAATATTTTACACATTTTAAGTAAATATAACCCAAGACAGTTTTCATCGTTGCTTATGGCAAAACAAAGAAACTATTTAGCCAAAAGATTCACATTCTAGATTTGCCTTTCAAATATTCCTATAGCCTAAATGAAATCCAATGTGGAACCATCATTTTTCATCCCTGCTTTCATTCAGTGCCAAAATACAGGCTTTGTGCTTCGTAGTAAGTAAAATAGCTACAATACTTGAGGTATATATGACTCCCATTTTTGCATCACCCCGCCTGCCAAGTTGACAAATTTTCTGAAAAAAATGGGTCCTCATCCTCTTCCCACTTTTATCTTCTGCTGTCAGCCTTCAAGGCTGTACCAGAAAAGTTGGTATTTATGCAGTTCTTGACCTTGATGGAGAAGTCAAGAGGCACCTTAAGAAACTCCTGCTTCTCCTCTGGTTCTTTGTCATTGCCACAACAGTTGTGTTAATGTTATTCTGTATAGGCTATAATACACACCATATTACTAAAAAGGTCCATCTCAAATAAAACCTCAAAGGTGGGTTATTGTAATCGCTAAAAATTCGCCTTTTTCTTTTCTTTTTTTTTTTCCCCATAGTATGTTCTCAATAACAGCTATACTAGCACAGAGGAGGGTGCAGGTGAGGTTTAAATATTGCACCAGAAAAAGATGTTACAGTAAGTGACAGGATTTTGTCTTTTCTGTATGGATTTTCTGTTTGTTTTTTACTTTTTTTTTCTCCTTTGATTATTTATATAGTTATTGCCCAGAAGTCCCATTTAAGCCTTCAGCTCTAGAAGTCTATATCAAAGCAAGTCTTTCTGACAGCATGTGTTAGAGCATCATGCTAGGCTAGGTTAGGATATGCTCAGCAGAAAGCAAGAAAATGTCCAGGTGGTATTGGATGACTAGAGATAGTAGGGGACTGCCTTTTTCAGCTCTGAGTCACCAATGCAAACCCAAATAAGGTGTCAAATAAAGTCAATTTTGGCCAGTTATGAACTCAAAAAAATGTTGCAAAGGTTTACACTGAAATTTTTTTGAGGATAACGTATGTGGTATTTTAATTCTGGACCAAAATTAAACTCCAAATAAGCCACCCCCTTCCCCCCAGTCCCTACAGCAAGAGAGGGACAAAAGCAGAGGTTATGGGCTAAGAAAACAATTTACTGAAAGCAAAAAGCAATTGAATGAGAAAAGCACTGTAATAGCAACAATATTAATGAAAAAAGTGCACAAAAAGATAAGGTGATTTACAAACAAAAAGGTGTTTGTAAACAAATTTAGTTCCATGTGGCTGATGGGACAAAAGCAAGGTGGCAGCTGTTCCTGTGAGCATCACCACAGGATTTACCAGACAAAGACAAGATGGAGAGTGCTCCTTGCAGCAGGCACTCCCACCCCTGAGCCTGAAACAATGACAAACAATGATGGACAAATCCCAAGTAATCTGGATTGTCTGCACAGTACTGCCCGTTTTTTTTCCAGACCACTGCACTCTGCTGAGCTCCACCCTGCTCCACGTGGCACGACTCAGCTCCTTTTGGCTCAGCTCAGCTGGAATTGGACTCACCTCTGCGGCTCCATTCCCTAGAGGTTAGGGTCCATTCTCTAGGGTTTAGAGTTGGGATTAGGGTTAGGGCTAAGCAGCTGCCGCTGCTTTTCAGCACTGTGTGTTGGAGGTGCATCTCGGTGGAATGGGGAGGGCATGGCGAACCTCAGAGGATGTGTTTCACAGGGCTGATCCTGGCAATCTCCCCCCAGTGAAGAGAGAGAGACAAAATGATGCACTTCCAGGGGTACTTTCCTTTTTCTTCCCCCCAAAGCCACCCTCCCCCAGTGATGATGTACGTGGTACAGAACCTGGCCATGCCTGCACAGCTCCTAAGTTTCACCCTCTCTCTGCAACTAGGATGACACAGTTTGCACAGATTTATTAATTGAAAAAAGTACAATTTTCACAGTAATTCTCCAGGGCAGAATGCTGTGACATTTCAGGCCATCTAAGTATTTTCTCAGGAGTTGCCATTTAAAACTAAATTGGTTTCCTATGAGGAATTCCCTTTTTGTTGCCAGCTACTCATTCAGTGGGTAGCACTTTTGATCTGCCTCTTGGATGACCAGCAGTGTGTTTCAGCAAAGGTTTTTCAAGCAGGGTAAAAATCAGTAACCACCGAATTGTAACGGAGGAGCTGACTTCTAGGCAAAAGAAAAAAGCAAGCATTAAAACCTGCCACAAGTATGGTTCCAGAGATGTTAAAAGTCTAAGGGACAGGAAAATTGCCTAATAAAACCCAGAAATACAAGTAGTTGTTCATATAGACAAAAAGAATTTTAGTAAATATAGTAAATATTAGTTGTTCTTATGAACATATTATAATTCACTTTATAAATTAAGTCCAGCCATCTATTTTTAGCTTTATCTTTGTAGCTGCAAAAATATACATTTTGACCCTAGTGTGTCTTGAGTATACATTCACTTATTATATGACTTTGTATACTAAAAAGAATGAATTTTCAAAGAGACTAAAAAAATAACCCCATGAAAACAAAAAAAAAGCAATTTAGAGGAGCCAAAGAGTTTTATAAAAATCCCAGCAAATATAAACTATACGTGTTGAGGAAAAAAAAAAAACAAAACCAAAAAACCTATCTCTGGGAAAAAATGATAAAATTTAACCAATTAACCACCATGAAGTTTTAAATCATGTGAACAAAAGTAGTCATAAGTATCCTTTCAATGCATAAATGGAAAAATTAATATCCTGTATAAGCAGTTGTATTTTTCCTTTGAAGAATGACCTAAGGAATTTAAACACAGGGAGACATCCCCAAAATAATAATTTTATTTGAAATAACAGAAAAAAAATATTGCAAATTATCCTTATGCCTTTTTAGATGTTGAAAACAATGATCTTATGTCACTCATTCACTCATTCAGTCATTTAAGATAGCTTCTTTAGTATTACCTAATGCTAGTAAAGGATTACAATCTCAATCCATTTTGCCAAGTTGATGATCCATTAATATGCAGGTTAGTTTCAGAATGAGGCAGTAAATTCAAACCTATATTGTTTTGATATTACACACAACAATGTCATCTTTATTTTTTTTCTTATTTATTTAACTGTATCTAGTAGATAGCATCAGTGGATCACTGAAGTGTTTTACTAGGCCACTTTCTCAAACAGTACAAGTTTCCATTTTCCCTTAGACTGTTGTCATATGTTCTGTTCCCATAAAACCTGTGAACATGACAATCTATAACCTGAATACCCTTTTTATAAGTGTAGGGTTTTTTCCCAGCTGCCTCCACTCGTCTGCGTCAGTCTGTGAACAGCACTTCTGAACACTTTTTAATATTCATCATATACAATGTGTTTAGATATGTGAGAGGATAGGATTAGGCCCTTAATGTGCTTTCCATTCCTTTTCTTCCTTTGAAAAACAAACAATAAACCCTGCAATTTGGGCTCAAATCATCCTCAAATACCTAGTCTGGTCTAATAGTGGATGAGTGTAAAGTAGGTGGCACAGCTAAGTCATTGATGTCTAGAGTGTGAGGTTTTGCTTATATTATGTATTTATTCATGTTAGAAGAGCTTTTTGAGAAGTGCTGTCTAGTGCTTTGCTGTCAATGTGCTCAGGAGTAGCAAGCACTAGGATTTTTGAATTTCAGTACCTCAAAAACCAGCAGAGGCAATGTTCCAATGTCTTTTTTGATTTTGTCACTCAGAATGAAAAATCTCTCTACTATTTAGTGTAACTACTGTGACAGAATAGAATCAGTTGATAAGGGCCATCTCTTTAAGTAGTCAGGCAGGTATTTTTAATTTTTATTCTAAGCCTTGCAAATTGCAGAGCAATAAGTGAAAGAACAGTAGAAAAAAAGGTACCCTGTGGTTACTGAGAATACTGTTATTGTTAACTTCATCTGTTCTAGTGCTTGATCTTCATAGAAACAGTTAGAAATAGAAAAGAAGAAGCATTCTTGTGTTTATTTGAAACAATGTATTGATTAAATAGACACTGTGAATTAAATAACTTTAGTTCTGACCTTTTTTCTTCTGCTCCCAAAGTATGATGCAATAACATGATTTTAATTCCAAACCACCTCATTCTGTGATCCAGTTCAACAACTCTTTTACTTATATTGATCATTATTCAGTCAGGGTCACATATCTCATTTGGTGAATGCTATGCACATCCATCATTTTTAGACTCAGTGAAGTTTCTGGACATGTACTTATGTAGTTAATAAAGAATCACTAATTCTGTAATTTTCTGTTTGCTGGGACTTACCAAACTACTTGCAACTGCAAATCATCAAATATGTTTTGTCACTGTAAACCCTGAAGATGGTTTATCTCAGTCACAATATTGTGGGAGTGGCAAAAATTTTGCTGCTATTCAGTTCAAAGGTAAAGATGTTATCATAAATACCTTGATATTCCCTGCAGTCTGTGCCTAGAAAATCCTGCCTTGGTAAGTGTCTCAATTATATCGCTGCTACAGAGGAGATTTAAAAACATTCTTTATGGAAAAGACTGTGTTAAGATTGAACAAATGTTATGAACAATTTTTATAGAACAAATCTTGTGTTATGAATATTAGATTCTCTGAAAATTTTGTAATAATGGCTCAGTTATAATTGTATTCATTCAGAGTAAGACCTGGTGGTTAAAAAGCTAACTAGTGTCTAAGAGACCCTAATTTAGTTCTCTGCTACTACATAGATTCTCTGCATGAGTGAGAAAGTACTTAGAAAAGCCTTGTGAAAATATTCAAGGCAGTTAGAGGAAGCTTCACAAATGCAAAGTTGACCATATCTTGTTAATTTAGAAAGTACACCTTAACTCTCACTGTTTTATTAGCACAGAGTACCAGTAAAAGTACCTCTTTAAACTTTGGGGTTTTGGGTTCTTTTATTGTGTATAAGTATTCTTACACTTGCACTTTGTATATTAGCTATCTGAAGGCTCCAAGGGATTCTCCTGTATACTCGCGCAATCTGGAAAAAATAGTTGGCTGTTCCTCTCAGTTAATGGACTCTCTTAAAATCTTTTCTACTCAACCTTTATTTAGTGGTTCTCAATTTCTCTGGCTGGAAGATCTCTGAAGTCAGCAGGTGTCTATTTTGGGCTCTTCACATGATGTATATTCATGCTGAAAAAGTCATAAAAATTCACTTTAGTCAAAAGGGTGATTGAAAATCCACTGTCATCCATTAAGGACTATCAGATACAGATACTCCCTTTGTAGGAATGCCTCTCCTCTGCATGAATTGTGGCAGCATAGTAATAATAGCTAAGTAATAACAATTACTAAGCATATACATCTTTCATTATTTGCTTCTCAAGACATCCAGCCTGAATATTAGGCAGTGCTCCAGGCTACCCAGTTGCAACCAACTCCAAATGCTGAAAGTTCTGAAATGAAACTTCCCCTTTCCCTGGATTGCTGCTTCCTTCTTCAGCATCACACAGCTTTTCCAAGCATTATATTCACAGATTTAGGCAAGAGTAGGGATAAAAAGAAAAAATGTCTGTATATCCATTAGGTTTGATTATGGTTTTATTTTATTAAATCAGCTTCAGCCTGTCTTCTCCTAGGCTGGTATTTATATCCTGGCAGTCACTTAAGACTGAAGACTGGTTGAGATGTGGAAATCCTGTGGTTGTCCATAGTCCTGGGTTGCCTTTTCTTTATTTTTCTTTCTGCTATAGGACAAGATCATCATCTATAATCTCGATTGTCTCAGGTTCTTGTGTTTTCTTAGAGAAACTTGACAGTGTGTTCATGTTTTGTGATACCTATGGAGAAGGCATGAGGAAAATTGACACAGCATGTGTAAAATCCCAGAGCCCATTTAGTGTCACAAGCAATGTGAATGAGATGCCATGGATAAATCAGGAAGTATGTCTTAATGTAGATTCTGTGTTTATTTAACATTTGTCTTGCTCTTACAAGTCCGCTGACAAGTGTTGCGTTAGTCTCAAGAGATGAAGTGTGCTTCTTCCTTACTGTCTTACTAACTTCACTGGTTTGTCTGCACACTTTTGTGGATGTACACAGTGCAGCTTGCTCTGCCTGTGAATTTTCTGAGAGGATGTATTCTCCCCCACATTCTATTAGAAAGCTGAACAGATACTACAATGATGTCCTCCCTCTTCCAGCACCTTGGTGTGCCAGCTGTTATAAACTCGGTGCAGCCATTATGAGCTCAAAGCAGAAAGGTGTCTTGTTCTGTGAGTTTTTTACTGACAGCCTGAATGTATCCACCCTCCAGAGAAAGGTTTCATTGTATATGTCCTAAGCTTTAGTTGCAATTGTCCAATTGTCCAGGCTGTTAGTGCTTCATATTATTGGAATGACATTGCTGCTGGCTTTACAATGCAGCTGAAATGGGTCATTGATCCAATAGTGTGATTGTAAATATGGCAGCTGGATGGTTGGCAGCTTCTTTATTGCACAGTGTGCATATTGGAAATGTCTGTGTCTGAGTCCCAGTGTAGATGCTTTCCTCTGTTGCAGATATGTGTTTTCTATATTTGTAGGGTTTCTTTTATTTTACTTTGCTGTCCTGTTCAATTGTTGGACATCCTTCATTTATGATTTTATTTCTATGTTCTTGAGTGAGTGTTCCATCCTGCTTACTATACTTTGTATCAGTAGCTACAAAAACTTAGGCAGTAGTTCAGTGCAGATATTGTTGAACTATCACTAAACTTGTGACCACTGAAGCTGAATAGGATAGAGGTCCTACAGGCCTGAGAAGTTACCCAGATTTTCAGGTAATTTTTCAAGAATGTATCAAACTTTATGTTGCAATATCTTTACAGATATGCCTCTCAATTAAAAATATATTTACTGGTTTTGGGCTGGGGGTTTTTTAGGATGATGATGATGATTCAGTTTCCATTGGTTTTTTTGGAAGAAGTTTCCTTATTGCTGTTCTGTTTGATTACTTTCTCACAGAGATTGCTCATGTTAGATGATGAGTCTGTCTCTAATTAAGAAAGCTGTACCATTCCAGCATATTTATATGAAGGTCAGCTTTAATCTAGTCTTTTTTTGTTTTGATTCTTGGTTTCAAATGAAAAATTGCATCTCATTATCTTGAGAGTTATATTACTCATTATATAACTTTACCAGGTGTAAACATGTTTTCATTTCTAGCATTCTTTTTATTAATTTCTCATTGCTTCTTCAGTGAAATAGAAAAAAATCCACTTATCTTCCATGCAGACTCATTTTTTGGTACCACTTACAATGTTTTCTTTTCCTTTCTTTCTTCACCTGGAAATCTGGTTTACCATCTAGGTTGTTTTTTCTATTCTCTAGTCTGAGTTTTTAAATGCTGTGTAGTTTGACTGTTTTTTCCTTTTAGTAGGCCACATTGTTCATGGCTCTTAATGCTATGTTTCATTCATTGTGTGCTGGTTAATAACTACATCAAACTAGTGGTTTTATTTTATTTTATTTTTAGAGCTTTTCTTACCAAAATGTGACTATTACAAGCAGAACAGTATTTCCATTCAGTTTCACACTTTAGCAATCTCTGCTCTTCCATGCAAGTTCCATGTCATTAGCCAATGCTGATAAGAATGAGAGAAAATTACTCTATGGAGTGAGGATCTATGGATTTTACATACTACTTTGGACTCCTAATACCAAAGTGTCACAAAATGAGAATAGGAATCAGGCTTTGCATTTAAAAGACCAGTGAAATAGATGGTTACACAAAATAGAATTTCATATAACAGCCCTGTATCATGAAGTTGTGGGCTGGATACAGACACAACACTACACACTGAGAGTCATCAGCAAACAGCCATAATTTTATTATGGCTGCCTTTTTTATAGGGGCTTTGAATTTCCCAGGTTAGATAGCTGATTGGATGGGATCTCTCACCACCCAGTTCTCAGGCCAGTGGTGTGTCTGCATCTGAACTTGAGCAGGGTTGGCTGAGGTCTCTGTTACTTCTTCTCTAGAATGAGCCAGGTCAGCTGATTTGGATTGTTATGGCCAGATTTACTTTGTTCAGATACGGACTAGCTGTAGTGTGAAAAGCCCAAATCTGGAAAAACCTAAGAATCTATTTAATTATAATGCTTAATTTGAAGATTAAAGCTAAGGTCAGAAACATAATATTTCTGTGATAGTTTTCTAGTTCACAGTGTCTCTGTTTCATGCTAACAGAAGCAACTACTGTATATACTGTTTTTCGTAAGATGAAATCAGAAACAGAAATGTTAAGTGGAAAACTTAGGGGTAGAGGATGAGAAACACAAATAAAATTAATGTCTCACTGCTGACTTGTTTAGGCCTTAATTCAGAGCTAAGTGTCAGCTTCATTCCACTTTATTCCCTCTTATCTTTCCATTAATAGGGGAATTACTCTATTGCAGAGATAAGTTGTATCTAGCATCCCACTTACACTATTTAATTACAGGGAGAGAGAACAAAAATAATTTAGACTGAAAACACATATTGAAACTGGAACGCAGCCAGCATGTCTGGTCCTGCCGTTTCCTGAATGAAAACTGTTTGAAGTGCATTTGTCTCTCATTCTTTTTATCATTTTCTGGTAATTGCTTTTGATTCTTTCAGGATCAGTGCAGATATAGATTCTGTAAATCCATCCAAAGACTTGGTTTTAACCAGTATTAAAAGAAGTAAATAAATAGGTGAGGTTTTTCTGTCTCTTAACAGGAATTCAATGCAATATATCTAACATTCATATTGAGTCTTCTTTGTACTGAATTCTCATGAAATTGAATTTATATAGAACTGATTCTTTTTGGTCTCAAAGGTATCTGCATGACATTAACTTACAGAGAAAAGTGTTATCACCATCTGCATTGGCCCTGTTGTGCAAGGTATTGAAGTGCATGCTTCTTTTCACCAGGTTTTTCTGATGCCACCTGCAGTATTTAGCACAACAGACAACAAAGGGGACAAAAAACCAAAATACGCATTTTTTATTGTCTTTCCTTTGTTTCTATTAACACAATCTTTAAGCAAAATTTATAGGGACCTCTTTACTTTCATTTCATAAGACTTTTTGATTAATCATTTCACAAAGAATGGAAGGAAAGACCTTTAAAGTTGTTTAGAATACAACTTTATGTTAAGCTCTTTTTAGGTTTTGACAGTATTTATTTCCTTCCTGTTTTCCAACTTGAGTTGGAAATACTGAAATACCATAAAACAGGTTTGGACAAATTTGATAGATTCATATCCAGACCTAGAGTTTCAGTGCACTCTTGACTATAAACATGCCTCTCACTCTTCAAATTACTACCCTTCTGTTTATGTACTGAAAGGGAAGAGAATTTCTATTCTATATCTCATCAAAGACTCCATGCTCTGGCTTTCCTCTTTCCCCTATTCCCATTATTCTGCATTGTCATATTGTTTGACATCTGTCTTTTGTTACACTCTGCTATGCCAGCATTGATTGTTTCAACATCATCTTACTATGTGTCCTGCGCACAAAGGGCTCTGTACACAGAATGTTCTGGTCATTATCTCTTATAAGGAAAGCTTCCTCAGCACTTTATTTACTCTTACATGAAAGGGATTGGAGAGTTCTATTTTATGCCTTGTATACATTGCAAACTATTACAATGATGGAATGCTGCAAGGAATGTCAGACAGACCAAGATTTTTAATCGAAGTAAAGTTGACAGTGTTAAATGTAGAGTAAAAATCTAATGCCAGTGTGTTGGTAATTCATGTCTTACAGCATACTCTAAGACAGAAAACCAAATATTTTTCCCTATTCTGAATTCTTTAGAAAATCATCTCTTCAAGCTTTGTTGGAGTTAATGTTTCCATGTGTTTTGTGTTTGCATGACAGTTTTTGGGAGGGGAGGTGCCTGCAGAGGTGGCTTCTATAAGAAGCTTTTGGAAGCTTCCTTCATGTCTGGCAGAGCCAATGCCTGCAGCTCCAAAGACAGACATGGTGCTGGTCAAGGCCAGGCCAAATAGAAATGGTGGTAACACTTCTGTGATAACAGATTTAAGATGAAGAAAAACAAAAGTTATCAGGCAGATGTAACTGTGGCCAGAGAAGAGTAGGGTGAGAACATGTGAGAGGAGCAACTCTGCACACACCAACATCAGCTCAGAAGGAGGGCCAGGAGGTGCTCCAGGCACTGGAGATTCCCCTGCAGCCTGTGGTGCCGACCTGGCAAAGCAGCTGTACCCTTACAGCCCATGAAGAACCTCTGGGATGCAGAGATCCATCTGCAGCCCATGGAGGAGACACATGCCAGAGAAGGTGGGTGCTTGAGAGGAGGCAGAAGAACCCATGGGAAGCCTGTGCTGGACCAGGCTCTTATCAGGGACCTGCAGACCCATGGAGAGAGGAGCCTATGCTGCAGCAGGAGTGGGATCATAACATGAGGAAGCTAGCAGAAGTGCTTAGTGAGCAGCTTTCTGTCATTTCCCAGAAGTCCTGGCTAGCTGGGGAGGAACATCCCAGTTGCCTGGAGGTTATCAAATGTCACTTCCATCTACAAGAAAGGTCAGAAAGAGGATCTGGGGAACTACAGGTCTGTCAGTCTAATGTCAGTGCCAGAGAAGGTCATCTTGAGTGCCATCACATGGCATGTGCAGGACAACCATGGTACCAGGCCCAGCCAGCATGGGTTTATGAGAGGCAAGTATTGCTTGACTGACCTGATCCCCTCCAATGACAAGGTGTCCCACTAAATGCATGAGGGAAAGATTGTGGATGTTTTTTACCTGGACTATAGCAAAGCTTTTGACACCATTTCCCTCATAATTCACCTGGAGAATGTCTGATCACGGTTTGGACAAGTCCATTGTTTTCTAGGTAAAAAGTTGACTGGATGGTTGATCCCAGAAGTGCTGATGAATGAAGTTACATCCAGTTGGCAGCCAGTTACAAGCAGGGTTCCACAAAGCTTAGTATTGTGTTTAGTCCTGTTTAATATCTTTGACAATTATCTGAATGAGGGGATTAAGTGCACCCTCAGTGACTTTGCAGGTGACGCCTAGTTCAGTGTGAGTGTTGGCCTGCTGCAGGGTAGGAAGGCTCTGCAGAGGGATCTGGACAGGCTGGATCAATGGGGCAAAGCCAGTGGTGTGAGGTTTAATAAGGCCAAGTGCCAGTTCCTGCACCTGGGTCGCAACAACCCCATACGAGGCACAGGCAGGGGGCAGGTTGTGTAGAAAGCTGTCCAGTGGAAAAGGAACTGGGAATACTGGTCAACAGTGGCTGAACATGAGCCAGGGTGTGCCCAGGAGGCCTAGAAGACCAGTGGCATCATGGCCTGTATCAGCAATAGTGTGGCCAGCAGGACAGAGGAACTGATTTTCCTCCTGTACTCAGCACTGGTGGGGCTGCACCTCAATCCTCTATCCAGTTTTGCATCACGAAGACATCCCTACAAGAAAGACATTGAGGTGCTGGGGCATGTCCAGAAAAGGGCAGGAGAGCTGGTGAAGGGTCTGGAGCACAAGTCATGTGTGGAGTGCTTCCTGGGATTGTCTAGCCTGGAGAAAAGGAGTCTCAGGGGAGACCTTATTGCTCTCTGGAACTACCTGAAAGGAGGTGGTAGCCAGGTGGATATTGATCTCTTTTCCCAGGTAACAAGTGACAGAATGAGAGGAAATGGTCTCACAATGTGTTGAGGGAGGTTTAGAGTAGCTATTAGGAATAATTTCTTCATGGACAGGATTGTTAAACATTGGAAAAGGCTGCCCTGTCCTTGGAGGTATTTAAAAGACACAAAGATGTGGTGCTTAGGGCCATGGTGTAGTTGTGGGCTTGGCAGTGCTAGGTGTGTGGTTGGACTTGATGATCTTAAAGGTATTTTTCAATGTAAAGGACTCTAGGATTCTATGAAAAGGTGTTTTAAAAACAGTAGTGTTCCAGTGTAAACAATTCATTGCAAGAATGCACTGCACCATGTTGTGCAAAAGGATCTACTTCCCCTTTGGCTCCTAAATTGATAGTTTTGGTCTTTCACTGCAGCTCAGAGTAAGGAAAAAACATTATCTGAGCAGCACTGTGTATCTTTCAATACTCCCCTTTATTTCTGGAAAAATATGATTTCTTGGGTTGTTTTTTTTTTCTTTTCATTATTTTGTTTGATTGGTTTTCATTCAGAATGTTTATTTTGTACATATTTCACAAAAGAGTGTTCACAAAAGAACAAACACACCACAATCTTGGACTAAGTAATATTCTTGTTCCCTCAATTATATATCATCAACTCCTTGTAACACCTGTTCCTGCTGCAAATGATATTCAGCCTGTTGATCTTCTTCAATTCCCTCTGGTCTTTCCAATAAGAAAAAATTAATACAATAACAAATCAAACCAGCATGTAATCTGCAGTGACAAAGTCTTGGGTTTTGTTTCTTTTGCTTGAAGTTTCTAAGAATATCAAATGTCCAGGTTTTCAGATAGTTTTGCTCTAAAAACTGCTCAACATCTGGTGTAACACAGGTTAAATAGGGTGCTGGAATAAGAGGAGGTGCAATACCTTTAAGTATAGGAAAAAGGCTCAGACCTTAATACTAGAAGAGGAGAAGCAATATGAAAGGATGGAGAGGCCATCATGGTACACAGAAAAGGAATGGAAAAAAAAGGTGTTGCAATGACTGAGCAGAATGCAATTCATGGACATAAGAACAGGTGGGTTTTATTGTTCAGTCATAGGTTTCAAAGCTGACACTACTTTTTACCTCTCATACATTCTAAAACCCTTCTGCAAATACAGTATCCACAAGGTTTTGACAACCTTAGCTCTCCAGATACTTAACAAATGCCTTTTTAGGATCAGATAATTATTGTTTGAGCATCTGTGTGAGGCTCAGTATGAATAGGACCTCCTGTGGCAGTACAGCTCCTTTGAACGCAAACACAGCCTTGCTATTACATCCTAAATCATAAGAGAAAAAAATTGTTCAGTGCAGCTCTGATCTGCTCCCTCTAAATTCTGAAGCTAAGTTGGAATAATACCTCTGATTTGGTTGAGAGAGTGTTTTTCTTTACTGATACATTAAACAAGTGTTAGTTAAATGTAGAAAATACTTGAATTTATCTAGAGTTGAATTTATCAAGGAGCTAAATTAGAAAACCATTAAGTACGTTTAGGGATGTCAATAGGAAAAGAATATGAAATTCCTGAAAAATTGAATTTCAAACTTGACCTACATTCAAAAGTATGCATTCATCCTTATTTCTGATTTTAATTTCTTTTGATTGTTTCTTTTCATTTGGTTTTGGCTACTAGACTCCAGAGACTTTCAGTGTCCAGCATGTCTTTGTGAAGGCAGTTGTACACTGCAAACTAATTACTTCTCAATTTCTATCTATTTTCATGTTGTAATAAGCCGCATGTACTGAGTTTTACTACACTGCATTTCCCTTTACAAAATATTTCTTGCCAACCCACAAAAGCTTTTAAGCTTTTTGTTTTCGGTTTATTCATTGCCTTTTAGTTTTCTGACATTTTATTTGGGAACATAAGCAATAAAATCATAGTTAGAATTACATTTACTGACATCAGAGACATAAAATACCTCCTTACTTAACCTCTTCACTGGGACATCAGCTCAGCACTGTTTCCTATGGTCTCTCCTCAACACACTGGAAAGATACAGATCGAATGGGTTGTATGTGAGAAGTGTAGGAAATGGCAAACAGTTCACACCCAGAAGATGGTAACCAATGGCTTCTGCTCAGGCTGGTAGCCTGTCACAAGTGAGGTCCCTGAGGAATTGATACTGGGCCCGTTCTGTCCCACACATTCATAAATTACACAGGTAATGGGATTGAAAGCACCCTCACCAAGTTTCCTGGTGGTGCCAAATGTGATGCTGAGGTGAACTTGTCAGAAGGGTGAGCCATACCACAGAGAGACCTGACAGGATGGAAGGTGAGCTAGCAAGAACAGTATGGAATTTATAAAAGACTAGTGATAATTCCTGCACCTGGGATGAAATAACCAAAAACCCACTACAGGTCAGCATGTGCATGGCTGGTGAGGAGCTTTGCTGAAAGGGACCTGGCGTCCTGGTGAGCAACAAGCTGAACCTGAGTCAGTAGCAACAATGGCAGGTCTAATTCCTGACGTTCCTTTGAAATTATTTCATGTGGTCTACTTTGCTCTGGCTTGATTTTTTGGGTTTTTGGGTGACTTTTTTCCCAGCAATTTCCTTGAGTGTATATATTTATATATATATAAAAGCATTTTTAGAAAAATCTGAAATTAATATTCTTCATCTATGCCATAATAATGCTATTTACAGAGGGAGCAGAGGGAACAGAGATGACTATTGTGGTAAATCAAATATAGATGATCAAAATTTAAGGTCAAAATATTAGTTTAAAACAACATATTTGATCTGATACTCTGCTAAGTGCTTATGTAGGCAAAATAGAGAAAGATCTCTATAATAATGTGCAACTGCCAAAGCTAAAAGGAATCTGAAAAAAAAAATTGAGCAATATTTACATATTCTTTAAGTATTATCTAATTCCTTAAATTTCTCCCAATAAACACGTGGATGAAAAGGACACAGAACTTTTTTCAGCTCTTTGTATCTTAGGCAATCTACCAAATGTTTTCCCAGACACAGAAAAGATAGAGATATACTTGAATCCACTTCATGGAAGTGGCCCCCTGAGAGTCCTACTGATGTTACAGAGACATTTACAAGTGCAAGGATCTGTAAGAATTACTTCCAGATCTGGAGTTTAGCTTGTAAGTTTTATAGAAAACGACTTGGTAAAACATATCTTAGTTATTTTATCGTGATTTCTTTTAAGCAAATGGTAAAAATGTGAGTTATAAAAGGAGGATGAAACATTTGTATCAAAGTTAATGTTGAAAATCACAAGCAGTAAGTGTTTGAAAACCTCATCAGTTATAATTATCCATTACTTTTGTGCCTTAGTGCAGCACAATATGTATTATGCCTACTTGCTGGTCAGAAGGACTTTCTCTTCATATGATTTTGGGTGTCAAAAACAGTATGAAGAAGTTCAAATTTTACCAGAGTGTCTCATCAGGTAAACAAAAAAAATTGAAATGTTTTCCCTTTTTTTTTTTTCCGCCCCAAGGCTCACAGGCGTTTCCAAAGTGCAACATGATTTCAAGGTTAACTGTCATTCCCACCCATCAGTTCCTTTCATGTAAAATGAGCAACTATAGACTATCCATCAGCATGAGACTGTGTGAGACAAGGAAGTACAATGGCAAGATGTAAATTTTTCCATTAAACATCTCAGCACAGTGACTCTGATGGATGGTTTTTTTTTCATGTTTAGTACTTTTGCTGTGATTCAGCCTAGGAGCAGCTGCTGTTAGGAATTCTGGGAACTGCAGAGATTTCACAGTGGAATTAAACAAGTGCTCTGCCCCACTGTGAATCCAAGGGAACTGTACAAACCTTCTCACAGGGAAGCTGTACTATTTCTGATTAGCACAGCATTCCACAAACCTGAAGATGCAATGCATCTTGCAGCATGTATAAACTGTGAATTGCATCTGAAAATATTTATTTTTCTGTGAAGTTCAGCATTTTGAGCATAATCTTTTTGGCTACAGCTATATTCTTTTGTTGAACTGAGATTTTGACAACCTTCCTGTGAATGACCATCTAAACAGTGGCACATGCAGATTAGGACATGACAGAGGTCAAAATCTACTGCTTGAAAGAGTCTAAGAGGCATCCTGTTATGTACAATGACCAGCAGTCACACGAGTGGGGACTTGGACAGCCATCATTCTTATTACCTTTCCATTAGTTACTCATACTCTGTTTTTAGCAGCTCTCTCCTCCCTCTTGCTGACCAGTTCAAGTGGAATGCTCTAGATGGTCTTACCTCTCTCTCCCCCCCTTATCTTGAATCCTCTTTGAAGTCTAGGAAGCCTTCCTTCCCTAAATGAGGTCTTGTACAGCTAAGGATTGTGGATAAATTGGAAAAAAAGATGGGACAGAAATAGCTATGGACTAAGAGTTTTGTGAGACCAAGCAGTTTATTTTACTGATTGCATAATGAGGTCTGAGAATTGGGAGGGAAGATCTTAGAAGAGAAATAACTTATATGATAGGGATGATGTCAAGGACACTCAAGGTAAATATTCAGAGTTGGAAAGGGATCCAAGAATGCTTTGCTCTAAGGAATATCTAGGGAGCAGAGTAGGTTGGTGTTCAAGGGAGGGATGAGAATCCAAACTATTGACCATGAATTTAAACAGGGATTAGTTACAGACCTATGACAAGATCTAAAGTTTGTGCAAAATTTCTGGTAAATACCATTCATCAGTGAAAAATAGAATGGCCAGCAGTCAGAAAGATGGCCATAAGGAATGCGTGGTACAATGAAAATTCCTGTGTTTTCTTATCTTGGCAATTTTATTTTTTTTTTTTTAATTTAGGATTTACAATATATTTATTGATAATATAAAGTAAGGAAGAACACATTTCAAAGTAGATTTATATATGTTTGGGAAAAAAGAGAGGGGAGCTGAATAAGTGGAAGAAATAACAGTGGTCTTCAGAATGCATAAGTCCTCAAATGGCACAGAAAAATTGAGCAGGCAGTACCAACTCTTGACAGAGTCGGAGGTGCTGGTGAGGTGCTCTGCCTTCAGGGACCTCATTTAGCAGCAGCAATCCTCTGTGATACATCGTCTGAATACGGAACAAATGGCAGCATAGGATATGTGCCAAGCTCCACAGTGAACTTCCGTACAGTCTTTCTATAGGCTTGCTTGATGGGACCCAACAGAATGATAGTCATAGATAATCCTCTGGGATGAGTTGGGATAACAATACATGAAATTGTGTCAATGCCTGATTTAATGATTTTCTAGAAACCAAGCAGAAGTTGTGGCTAAAGTAGTAGTCTCAGGTAGGTAGTGACTGAAATTTTGCAGAATAATTATTGAAAGAATAACAAAGGATCTCATGTTGATGAGATAACTTTTCTTACCCAAATAATGACCCAGAGCAGGAAGGGCTGTGTACTCCAACTCCATATTCTAACACTGTAACCTTAAACCATACAACTTTTATCTTGCTGGAATTCACTCCATATTACATTTTCTATGTGCTTATTTTACTTCTTTGGCTTGGTTTAAGGTATTTCTACTGAAGTAATTATTTCTTAGTTTTATTTTACTCCACTGTTGCCTTTGTATGTTAAAGAGCTTAGTGTCATGTATTTCAATTGAAGTAATTTCTCTCTCCTTCAAAATACACATCTCTCCCAGAGTTTGAACTCTCACACTCTAACTTCTCCTTTTTAGAATTGCTGGTTTTGCCTACAGCTTTTGTGAGACAGATTACTTCTTAGCCCAGAAGGACTCTTAGTTACCAGTGACTGATAGATCTCTAAACCTTACAGCAAAATGCACCATATAGAATACATTGGTGTCTATGGAAAGAAAAAAACAAATACTTCACCATCATTGAACAACTTTTCTTGTATTTTAATTCAAACGTTTTCATGTGAGCTTTTCCCCCATTTAAAAAAAGCAAAAACAAGTTCAATAAAGAAAAATAACAGTAAAGGGTCTTGCAGAATACTCTAAGGCCATCATAGATGCACTTAAAATGCACTTACATTTCTTCTGTTTGGAATAAACCTCCTAATCATTGCTTATAGTGCATTGCCCCTCATTCCCTTAATAAGAGGCTTTTCAAAAAAAGCTTTTTTACCTCAGCTTTTCTAGAGCCATTCATTTTATTATAAGGGTTAAGCAATGGCCAATACTTTACCAGATGTACCTAATTTGTTTTTTTCTATCAAGTATATTGTAAGTCTGCATGCAGGAAGAGTAAAATTCCTTTCTTTCATTATTCTAAGTTTTGCTTGCTCACTGCATATTTTGAATCATTTAATTCTAGATTATTCCATAATCGTCACTAATTTGGAATTTGTTTCACATATTTGTACATTTTTGATTCTTATTATTTCCCTTTGAGAAAGGTTTCTTAAAATGAATTTTTGTTAATTCTTCTAGCTTGATAAATGGTTCTGAAGGGCTCTAGGTGCTGTACAAACACAAGCCACATTTCTGTTGAATTAGTAACTTTCCCTAGGGACTCTTCAAAGAGGGCAATTAAAGATCTCCTTGTTATATTGTCAGTGTCTACAAACCATCTCTGTCTAATGAAAATATTATTGTAAGTCATAACTCTTTCATAATTAACCCCTAAAAATTAACACCTAATGAGACTTTTTTTTTCGGGGGCATTCATTGCTTCAAATTTTTCATTGCTGTCTGTTGTCTGTAATGTAACTTCTTATTATCTGTGATGACACCACAGATTTTAATATCTATTTTATTGAGGCTGGTGTAAATGTAACCATTGTCATATCTGCTATGTAATGTAGCTCTTGATGTCAAGAGTGACAACAGTGAGAACAATGTTCTGATTTGTCAAGGTATCTGGTACTTTACATAAACATAAAATGCTACAAAATCTGCAAGGCAATGATTTAGACAAAAAATTGATAACCCCAAATACTACAAAAAATAAATTTGTTTGTCCAATTTTTTTTTCACTAACTATGCATACAGAATTGAGGAAAGATTGTATTAGTATAGCATTAAAATGTGAATTATTAAAAAATATTCTTTTTAATGTGTGCAAATATATGTAATCCAGTATTAATTTTGTTTAGTCCACCACTTTTTCATATTAAAAAGCTTAGCATGCCATCACAAATACTTGAAAGATTTGTGTCATCAGCTATATCAGAGGTCAGAAATGATGCATCTATTAATTATGTCCAAATTTTCCAGTAAAGGATTTCCAAGTAGCATCCCTATCTCCAAAGATACAGTGTTTTAAATTAAGCTTTCATTGTAACAGCTTCAATGTAAGGCTTCTTCTGAACTGTTTGGCTTCTATATGCAACTTTTAAAGCACTAAATATTCTAATCATTTTAAGGAAAGGAAGGTTCCTGAAGTGTGGCTTGTGCTGCTCTGGTAAAATGTTTTTAACTGGGGTAAAACATGTTGTCAAACATTCTTTTTCTCTTGGAAGTTCTTCTTTCACTCTTACTGAAATCATTACAGCAAAAAAAAAAAAAAAAAAACCAACAAAAAAAACCTGAGTTGAATTTAACTCCAAAGCCAACATTATTATATTTTAAAAAATCATAATACCAAATTTGGAAGAACTATATTATGGACTATATATTGAAGAAAAAAATATTCTGGTACAAATTCAGGGTTTTTTTTTTTTCATATTCTTTTTAATTCCAGAACATAAGGATCATTGTATGAAGAATTAAAAATCTCTAATTCACATATATGCACGTGCACACGAAAGGAAAGCTGAAATACCAGACAGGGGTAAATTGATTTTTATGTTGTTAAATTGAAATTATTAGCTCATTGAAGAACTAAAAGGCTGTGCTAATTTGAAGAAGTGAGAAGTCAGCTAAGGCAGTTGATTTAGTACTTGTCAATAAAATTGTTCTTTTGTCAGAACAGTTTCTATTCATTTCATATTTTTCTTGTAATAAGGTCATGATACCTTACTTGGCTGGCATATGCATAAAAGAATTTTGGAAAGCATAATTCAGGTTTTGTTTCATTTATTTCTCTTGGATATCATGCTTTCAAGGTCTTTTGCCCCTGAGTGTAATTAGCATGATTTTTTCCTAATTCTCAGGTCCCTCTTCTCACTGTGTTTGATGTGTGACAAACCTTTGAATACTTTATCATTTCAAACTCTTTTTTTTTCCCACACACATAAATGTAGGGAAGTTTTATTAAGTACAGACATCGATGAAAAATGGCTTACAAGGACTTCTTCATAGTAGGTGGAGTGCTATGATAAAAACCTGCCAAATATAGAAACTCCTGGGCTTTGTGTAGGGACAATTCACTATTAAAAATGACTCATTTTCTCCTCAGCTTAGCTCTTCATTTCAAGCAATAGGAAAAGAAAAGTAGTGGCAAATGCAGTAGACATAATTTGTGATTAGATTCAGACCTAGGTCACAGTATAAGTACCTCAAAAAGGTGTCTGCCATGCTAAGTTCTTTTAATGTTCAAAATACAACATTTGCAACATTCCCTGAAATGCATTTATTTTCTTTAGATTAATTCCTCATTGTAACAACAGAGCGTGTTTGCAGGTCCTCAGATGTAGTTCTGCCTGCACTGGGAATGCCTTTGTGGTAGATACATACTTCTGACTTCAATAGGAAAAGCATTGATGCAAATAAATTCTGCTTCCTCTCCCTTAGTTAATATATATTTCTGTAATTCTTAGGGAGCATCAGAGTATATGAACCAGTGAAAAAAAAGGAGCAGGTTCTACCTGCTTCGTTCATACTTACTCCCCATTTTCAGGAGGCATTTCTCCATCAGGTTTCTTCAGAACCATAAACAATTTGAAATAATCTAGTTAAAAAAAAAAAAAAAAAGAAAAAAGAACACAAACAAAACAAAAACACCAGAAAAAACCTCAAATCCTCAAACAAACAAAAAACCTAACTGACTTTCCTTAAGAACAGTTTACCAGTCCCTGGAAGATGCAGAAAGATTGTATTGCTAAGTGCTAGTCAAAGTCTGAAATCATGTTTATGTCAGGAGGTCAAAGGAGGTGATATTGGCCTCTACCCAGCTCATATGAGAGCCCACATGGATACTGCATCCAGCTTTAGGGTCCTCAGCACAAGAAAGACATGGACCTTTTGGAATGAGTCCAGAGAAGGGCCTGGAAGAGGATGAGAGGGAAAAGCAACTGTCCTACAATAAAATGCCAATACTTTTTTTCTATCTCTTCCTTACTCCTTCTTTCTTACATGTCTTAAATTCATCTAGGTCTGCTCCTATTTGTTTTCTAACAGGCATTGAAAACTTTTCTTTTGTTAGTCTGCAGTTCCATGCTACATCTCCATGGATACCTTGCCTTTTCTGGATGTTAGAAGCTGTTAGGTATGAGTTCCTTTTGTTCTTTCTAAAACCAAACCAATTTTGACTAGCTTCAGGTCTACATGTCTTTAACTGGCATGTGGAACGTTGCTTATGGTGAAGAAATCTCAGCTCTAGCGTGTGTCCCAGCTCTTCTCATTGCATGCCTGTATTACCCTGTGCTGCATCCTGCATCTCCTGATATGAGGACACCTCCTGGTATGAGCTTTCTGCTCTCACACCAGGCTTATTTTTCTCTATACTGCAACATTATATTTGAATCATAAATATCTCATTGTAGCATAGTTGCCTGCTGCTGTCATCTCTGGAACTATGATTGCACCATGAAAACATCAGCAAAACAAATTATCCATAGCTACCCCATGTCAATTAGAAAGAGGATTATTGCAGCTAAAGCAAGCAAAACAAAGGTGCAGGCAGATGAAAATTTCAGACAGAGGTAACTTGACAGGTCCTGAGACTTCCAAAGTCAGTTAAAATCTTGTGGCCTGTTAATATCGATGACAATACTCTATTAGAGGGCCACAGGGTAACAAAACTCAGGCTGAAGATACCATAAAAAGTCTGGTTTGGTATGTAAGTGGAAATACTGTACTGTGTTATCATCTAGTAGAGCAGACTATAAAGTATATTTTCATCCCTTTTATGTATTGATGCAATGTCTATATATATATATATATCTATATCTATGTCTTATCTCACTTTGAAAATATTAATGACTAGCTTTTATTTTGAACCTGCAGTCTTATTAATTCCATGCTGAAGAGATAGTAATATCTCTTTTGTTTTGTTTCGTTGCTTTCTTTTTATTTGAGACATCAGTAATTGTGCTAGTGTGTTTTCATAGTATGTTCCATGGAAATATATTAAAGTAGCATGTTTGTGGAAATTTATGCTACATTCATCTAGTGCTATAACACATGCCAACCATACCCATTTGGAATATTTCTTCTTCTTTGACTGTCTTTTGACAAGAATGACTGTTTCTATAAGTAAATACTGGTGTAATGGAGTCTCAAAGGAAAAAGATGGTTTTGGGTTGCAAGGGGTCAAGGCTGACAAGAGATCATGGGGCAGTGGCCTTGGTGATATAGTACAGTCCCACACAACAGATGTCAGAGAATGGAAAGATTGATGTTTTGAGACTCTCTGTAATGCCTGTGTGTGTGTGGTAGGGGGTGGTGAGACAGTGCCCTGCCTCCCATGCCCCCCAGCCCCACATTGTCTGTCGGCCCCACAGTGTCTGTAACTGGAGGCAGACCCTTGATGCCTTTTCACTGGTCCTAAAATCATGATCCAGATAAACTTAGGTGATAAAAAGTGGTTACCTTTATAAGGATCCATATGGTGCACAGCTTGCTGGATGGAAAGCACTGAAGATGTATACGTAACATGAAATGGAGACAACCTTTATATGTTTAGAAAATTAGCATAACTGACAAGAATCCCCAGTTAGAGACGTAAGTGATGAGGTAATTCGTCCCTGGTTCTACCCTCTTCTGAATTCCCCCTGCACTTCCCCCTTAGATAGGAACTAAACTTTGTTTATGAAAATATGTCTCAGAGAGCTGGTTTCAACCTTGGCTCCCAGAGAGCCTTACCTTGGACCCCCAGGGCTTGGAGCTGCCGGGGAATTTATTGTGTCTTTCTGCCTATTAATAGAATAGGTAAAATGCTAGCTATGACTACAACAATAGGGTACAGACCTACAAATATATATGTAAAGAATATAGAGAAGGTATAAAAGCAAAAAGGCAAAAATCAATTCGGCATCACCCTCAGTGTTTCTAACCAAGCCTCTGAGTGTCTGATAGACTGGAAGATCCATCTGGGGGAAAAGCTTATGAGAGGCCAAGGGTTTAAGAGGGGTCACTGGGAGACAAGCATGTTGTTCTTTAACATTTCCTTCATCTTGGATTTTTCTATCTGTTATGTTGCTAGAACCCAGAAGCTGGTAGCTCTATGTCTGTCTTTCTATATATCTTTCCTGTCTTTTTGTCTTTCTTTCTTCTTCTTCTTCTTCTAACACTCTCTTCATGGAATGTAACCTCAAATGGGTGCAAACAAAAGTTAGTTTGCTAAGTTGAATGGGCTAAATCCATGTTCTATGTTGTACTAAGTCTTTTGCCACAGTCCCTTGATTTTTTGTATTTTGCCAGAAAAAGCTTTTGTTTAGTTTTCACCTCTTGAGAATATCTGGTTGGATATTCTTGAGAAAATCCGGTTGAATATCTCTCCCTTGTGGCTACCCAGAGCAGAGGAACCTCAGTGTACCCTGTACACTTAAGTGTCCGGGGTGTTACAACATGTCTGGTAACAGTAACCATGGTGGTTGTGGGACTAAAACACTGCTCAGCAGATGCAGGGTGCTGTGGTAGGGAAATGCATCCCCTGAAAGATCCTGGTCTTTGTCTTCAAAGTCTGAGTCTGCCTTCCTGCAGCAAGTCAATCCCCAGCCCAGGCTGAGATTGGAGAGTCCTGTGGTGGCCTTGGGGCTCTGGCTGTTAGCTGAGAGAGGAAAAACAATGATCCATCTAAAGGAGAAGAAATGTATAAAATAAATTCACAAGACAAAAGTGTTTGTAGAGATCCTGATTTTGATATAAGATGTTTACTTTCATGGCAAGCAATTTGGAGCATTAAGCTATGTAAAATTTTATCTTCCAACAATAATTAACTTCTTCAGCTTTTTCATAGCACTTAATCATAAGTTCTTCCTTTCCCATATTCATTTCAAACTTGAAAAATGTGTTTACTTTTGTAATGAGTAAGGTGTATGAATGCTTACAATATATGAATGATACAGCAGCATAGTGTTCCACATCCCAGGGTTAGTCTTATTTTTTCTAGAAAAAACCAGAAGCAACTTTTTTCAATAACCAGAAATCTTTGATTGATGTGTGGTTAAGGTGATTGCTGTAATTGCACAAAAGTGCAAAAAAAGAACTTCTTATGTCTTCAATTGAACACTTTCAAGTCATAAGCAAAATATAACCACCATTTATCTTTCTTTTCAATGTGAAAGTGATTGTGTGCTAATTCTTCTCTTTCTTCTCTTTTATTCTCCTTATCTTATTTTTATTCCCGGCTTTTCACATTTTATTTCATATTGAGTGATATCTGAATCCGAGACAACATGCCATGTTGAAAGAGATTCTGATTCGGGAAAATTGACTTAAGTCATAGGCCAAATTTACTCAAACTTTTCCATTTAATTTTTTGAAATGTTTTAGAACCATCCTGCCACATTAGCTAACTTGCAGGCTTCACTTTTTACATCCTTGATCAAACTATTTCAGAATATGCTTGACATTTAGATAATGTTCATTTTCTTATCTTTTTTCTTAAGTATTTAAGAATAGTACCTAACACATGCTGAATTATTGTAATAAAGTGAAATTTAAGATTCTTTTAGGATCTATTTATACTTGAAAACTAGTGCTGTGAAATCAGTTATTTTTAATCACTTTCCAAAGTTTTCATGAAAAGGATAGAACACTTGTTATTTAATTAATGTATTTTTTGTTTTTTTTATTTAGTGTGCTATTAGTAGAAAATTAATTGCACCTAAATATTACTTGATGAAAGGGAACACTATCTCAGTTTTTGTCTTGCTGTTAATATTTCTTTCTCCTGGGCATTCTAATACTGCAAATATTATATATTCTTAATAGGTTCTTAGCTAGTTTGCTGAACATTGAAAATACCCATTTTTCTAGTTTCAATGCATTTTTATCATTAGAATCAAAGCAGTAGCGTGCAACAGGATTAGTGTGAGACACAGCTCTACATCTAGTGTCCTGCTTGATAAATGGAGTGCTGTGTTTTATAAAAAGAAACAGGTATGTCCTACGAAGTCATACATATCACCTTCAATCTTCCTATTACTGGTATAACTAATTCAGGTTACTCAATTATCTCAGTTTGTTCACCAGAAAAATTCCTATGTCGAATGGTTTGAAGGGTTGTCAGCATTAACTGTGGCCTTAACAGGAAAATGCATTTTATTTCATCATCCTTGCTACATGGAATGCAAGCTAATGTGATTAATTTGCATTCATCTCCTTGACCTTCCCTTGTACAGAGGAAATCATGAGAAAATATCACCAATACAACTAGTTTTTACAAGAGTTTTTCTGGCTGTTTTTTGGAGTCCATACCAGAGGTAGTTTTTTCCCCCTTTTTGCATATTCATTCATGTTCTTGGTGAAATGGCATTGCGCTTAATTTACATTGGCTAATCAGAAGATTTTCACAGTTTTGACTACCGTGCATAATACAACAGGCAAGATACTTGCCATATCTCTACTAAAAAGCCTGTAGCATGAGTTTAATCATGCTATTTAATTGCTAGGCTTAATTTGAAAATAATTGTTCACAGCAATTAAGTAAATGCCCCAATTTCATTAACAGACTTTCTAATTAGAAAGTACAACATAAAAGTGCTAATGTTGCTTCATTAGGCTTGAATTACGGGTTCTAATACTACTTTTTTACTGTCTATACGATTTCCCTCTGCAGTAGAATATCAGCCTAATAACTGGTACTAGATTAGTAACAAATTCCCTGTTGTAGCACAGTCATGTCCTAGCCAAATGTGCAATGTTTTATTACAAAGGAGACTCAAGTCTGTATTTTAAATTTTAAGTATAGTCTGAAATTTAAAGAACTCTGAGATATAGCAATATCAGAAAAAAATGTAGGAATTAATTGCTTTGAAGAAGAATACAAGTTTTTTCAAAATTGTATGTCCCAATACGTGTTTGCCACTTGCTATATAAGAAACTCTATGTGAGAAATAAATGAGAAGTAAAAAGATAGTAAATGTGGCTGCTGATAATATATAGTGATGACCGAAATAATTAGGGCAATGTCAGAAGATGTCATTATAGATCTGACATGACATGTCATCTTTAACCGTCAAAGCTATTGTTTCTTTACAGCATTGAGGAATCATTATTATTTTTTATTGTATTACTGTAAATTTGTGCAAGAAGGAAGGAGGACATTTCTATTTCAATCAGAAAGATTCCATTTTTGCAAATAAAAAGTATTAGTATTCATTAGCTTTGTTATGCCACGGAGTGGAGAAAGGAAAATGTAAAAGAAAAAGTTGCACATAAAAGCAATAAGAAGAAATTGAAAATATTTTAAAAATACATAAAAACACAAAATAGAATAGCCCTTGCTTGTTTCTAAGTTACCTTCAAGCTTTTACTCAATTTCCTTTATTATTTCCCATACTTCTCTTGCTTAAAATATGAGGATGATTAAAAATAGGCTACTAAGAAAGACATATTGATATATTTCTTGTGAAATCTTGCCAGCTGTCTTATGTGCTGATCATTAGTAGCTGAATGTAACATTGACAACATTTATGTAACTATGTATTTTAATATTTGTAAAAATATACATATAGCTAGAGATCATGATTTTTTATAGGTTTTGGATTGCAAAATCTTGTCTCGTTCATGCATGCATATGTATATACAAATTGTAAAGGTCATAAACAGGAAAAGAATAATTTTGACGTACTACCCTCCATCTAAAAATACAATATCCTGATTATGTGTGTGGAATGTGGCTATGGAGAAAAAACTATAAATATGTGGAAATGTTGCAAATAGACCATGGTGTTCAACTCATGGTTCAAGAGGAGATCGAGAGAATTTTCCCTACTGAAAGATGGAATCAAACTCTTCTTGTTGCTGAAAGACAGTGCAACAAAGAATAAATGTCTTGGTCTGTATTGTCTCTCCATGATATCCAGCCCGTGTCTTTGCCTAGGACCAGTGTAAGCCTGCACACATACCATAGTTGTGAGAGCAGTGAAGTCAGTATTCACTTTTTAAAAATTCTAACAGAATTAGTTATGTGTGTATATACATTTACAGATATACTTGCTGAAATAAGTTTACCCTGATTCAATAAAGCATCAAAGTAGCAGATCTTAATTTCTTTCCTGATTGTCAAAACCCAGCAAAGTACTGCAGAATTCACTCTTACATTCTCTCTGTTCGTCCACTGTATCTTGAAAGATTTTTTTTTTTAAATCATCAAATGTAATGAGGACCGCTTTAAGTAATGTCCTGCCTAGAAGAGAGCTGATTTTATACAAGGACTATTTGTAACTGTAGTTTAGTCAGATGTGATTCCAGCTTCCAGAAGTGCCAAAATAACCTGGATTTTAATTAATTACTAGAATTATATTCAACTTACTCTTCCCTCTTCCAGGCTAAAACAAGAAAAAAAAAATACTCAGCACATACTAAAAGAAGTTTCCAATGCTGCAGTCCATCTTCTGTAACATACAAGAGTGAAAACAGAAAACTGCACAATTTTTTCTTCTTATGTTGTTGAGTTTTAACAGCCTTTGACCTTTCTGGAGGTCTTAGAGTGCTGCTATTATTTTCTCTCTGTTTGCTGCTACCCATATCATGCAAGAAATTTCTTTTAAAAGCTCATCAGCCAGAGTTTTGTTTTATTCATGTCTTTAATGAAATTTTTATATCATGACCGAAAAGTTGTAGTAATTAGCATAGCTGGAATTGTCTGTCTTTCAGCCCCCATGTTTGTGCATTTTCTTTTACTTACTCATTATTTCCTCATTTTGAATCTGTGAGTATATGGGTCTTACTGTGTCTCTGTAGTTGATTTGTGATTGCAGCTAAGATTCTGTATAAACAGACACCACTACAGTAACCCTTTCAGTGACCCCTACAGAACTAAAATTACAGCTCTTGTTTTCCCTTTAGACAGTTTGCTAAGTTGTTTTCTCCCTTCTTCTCTTACCCCTGAGCCAATAGATTCTTTCTGACGTGATTAAAATTAGTTGTATACGGGGGAAGTTACAGAATCAGGCCTTGTATCTCTGTACATCCATGCACATGTTGATCTTAAATTGCTTTGTCTCCATATTTGTTGATTTTTTTTCTCCATGTTCGGTCAACACGACAAGATAAAATAAGCCAGATAGTACTTCAATTTCAAAAGGAAATGTAGAGTTTAATGTTTTCCTCTGGTTATGAATAAAAAAAGAAGGACAGGAAAGAACCTTTCTTTTAAAAATGGTGCTAATAAGATATTGTATAATATTTAAACGTGTATTCATAGGAAATGGATCAGAATGTAATTGGCTATTGCTACTTTACTTATTATTAGATTTCAATTTGTATGTCAGAAAGATATTTTATGATAACCATTTTTATGGTTTGTGTTATTTGTCATCTGTCTTATGCCAAGTTCTTTATGTTTTTCATCATTTAAATCTGATATTTCTAAATGAGAAATTTTGGAGGGAATGAGACCATAATAAAGTTTTGGAATGTTGAAAAATTGATAACTATAAAGGGTCTGTTTGAATAGGAATGAAAACTAAATTAAAGCAATGTAAGTTCTCCCAGGAAAATCCTACATGTGTTTTCCCAGTGAAAAATTGTTGAATACCAATATGTATAAAGGGGGGACTTTTATATGTGGTCATATATTAAATTGAAAGTCAGTCAGCTCTCTTGGCTCTCACTTGTCTCTCATAATTATATCCCATGAAGTTCCTCCAAGTAGGTCCCCGGACAGTCCAAAGTCTGCTCTCTTGAAATCTAGGATTGTGATCCTGGCTTTTGTCTTGCTCCCTTCTCTTGGGATCTCAACTCCAGCATCTCACTGCTGTTAAAACTGTCCCTGACCCTCACATCCTCAGCCAGTTTTTTCTTGTTAGTCAGTGGCATATCAGCTTCTCAATCATCTATATCAGAATGTCGTCACCAGTGCTTGCATCAGGTATGGAGTGTGCCCTGCTGTGT
The DNA here is from genome assembly GCA_013401095.1 of Passerina amoena. Classification (NCBI taxonomy): domain Eukaryota; kingdom Metazoa; phylum Chordata; class Aves; order Passeriformes; family Cardinalidae; genus Passerina; species Passerina amoena. The sequence goes on along the minus strand of WBNP01000616.1, from coordinate 1,193,874 downwards.
TGCCCCTTCAGCTGATCCTGGAGCAACAAAGCTGATTTGATTTCAGAATTAGATAAGGTATTTTGGCAGTCTGACAAAATTTGAGATCTTTTAATTTTCTTTCTTGTGATGCACCATGGAAAGTGTAATGTGAGCCAGACAGATATGTGACTTTTCAGTCACTTCATCAACAGCTCGGCAGGCAGAAGGTGCTACTTGCAAATTATGACTATCAGACCTAAAGGAAAAATATTCAGTACCATTCAATGATATGATATGAAGCAGTTCATGAGAACATAATTGTGATGTCTTTGGTTGCCTTCACACTGGAAATTACCATTGTACTATCATATAGCTTTTACAGCAGCTTCAGTAGACATTCTCCTAACTGACCTGGCATTATCAATAGTAGCAGGATGTGAAGGACTTGCTCTTCATGAGTCAAATTTCTTTAGATTAAGGGCTGCTGGTGTGAGAAAACTGCTGCAGACTTTGGTTATCCAGCAATTGCTCTGGAGAGTCAAGATGACAGAGAGCTTACCTGAGATTTTTTTCTCATGCATCAACAGCAAACCAGTATTGAAATTTCTATTCCACTGTTTATTAGCCTGCAGAAACATGATTCAACCTTACTATACAGATTAATGTGCCTGAAATGATGAGAAAATCATTACTTTTAAAAAAATGTTGAGGGATAGATTACATAATTTGCCATATTTGAGTTGTGCAGTACTTTACTCACATGGGTTTCCCAACTATACACAAAGGAGGAAACCTGATTCTTGTTGTTCATCCTCTCCTTTGGCACTGTTTATATTTTCTCTGAGAATATACTGTGGAACTCATGTCTTTACATATATTTGATTTTTGTTTAGTCCTGTAAGTAATAATGGTGTTGGTACTCTGCAATTTTGGCTGATGAAATCTTACCCTGTGCATTAAGCATTGCTCCAAATAATTACTTAATTGGCTGAAAAAAAAAAAAAAGTCAAAAGCATGTATTTAGAAGAAGACATGGTGGCATTTCCATGTACCACACCAGATTGTTCTGTGTAATCTGTACCCTGAAGTAAATGTGAATATTATATTTTCCTCCTTACCCTCAAGATGGAAGAGTTAATGAGAAAACTGAAATCTCTCTGAAGTTTTTCTATGTGCAGAACTTCAGGATAGGCAGCTGGATGTCACCCTCAAGATCCTACTTGCTCAATTTATGGGTGCCAATATTCTTATCTTCAAGACAGGGTGCCCTGTTCTTATTTTTATCTTACATATTAATGAACTTGCAAGGCCTGGTATTTCACATGTAAGAGGTTTGACTTTTTACACCTTTAAATAAAATTTTCTTATCACAATTATTCTACATTTAATAAATTCAATAAAAACTATGTGCATCTTACAAGATAATGTGAATAATTTAAGATAGTATATTTTAAAAACAGAAACTGTGGAAAAAAGGATTACAACATAAAGGAAACAAGTTTTGAAACCTGTCTTGCCTCTAAAGTTCTGTCTTTTTGATTGATTGTGTAAATATGTATGTGTGCCTTTCTGCATAGTTACTCTACTAATGAGTAGATTGAGATGCTGTTTTAAAGTGACTCTAGGAGGTGGATGATGGACCTCTAGAACTCCTTGCTCTTACAGATCAGTGTATTGATAAATGGGGCACAATAATGGTGTTCATTTAGCACTATCACTCTATGCCACTTTCACTTTGTTTATGTAATGGTGATTTAAACAAGCTGGTTTCAATGGATTTTTTTTGTGCTCTAAAATCTTTCTGAGTTGGGTTTTGAGAGTTTTTCCTACCAAGTCACATCAAGACTGCTCAGTCATAAGCTTCAGATAATTTAGATATTCTGCCCTGCTCCTTTTCAGACCAAATAAACCCCTGCCAAGCCTTCTTGGCTTCACTTTAAATTCTCCAAATATAACCTCTTTGCCTTCCTTATTTCCTTTCTATATTTGACAAGTGTTGGAAGTCTACTAATGGTTCTGTATTTCATGTTACCCTAGAAAATATGGCAGGCCTGTAAGAAGTACAGAGAAAAACCCCAGAAGTTATTGGGGTTTTTTTGTTCAGTTTCCATGGAAACAAATACAGAAATAAATCATCAGTTTTGTGCTTCCTTTCTTCTGACTTCTTCCCACTACCAGGGAAACCATATGAATTTTACCCCTCTGACTTCTGTATTTTGGTACTCTACTTTGTCTAATGCCTGAGCTAATTTTGTGGACCTTGCCTGGGGAGCTTGGATGCAGAGCATCTTTGAGTGATGCAGAAGTGCACTCACTGCAGGGATCTTGGATGAGTAAGGACAGGGACTTCAATTCTGCAGGAGCATCTTATGTCAGAGGACTTGGAACTGATTTGTGAGGAGAAAAAGCAGAAAATATATCAAAAAAAGTGAGTATATGTTAGTAGGATATAGAGAAATATGTTACAAGTATTATTGGACCTGGGAGAGAGGAGCTCTATCCTGTAAGAAGCACAACAGAAAAACTCTCTGCTTGAATCATTGTACAGCACATTGTCATGTAGAAAAAGCTACACTGTACCGAAAGTTCAGTTTTGCAATTATTTTCTTCAGAATAATGAGAGTTAACATTGTTCTTCGCGTCTTCTATTGCTATTTCTGTGTTTATATATTTGTAGGCAACTGTATGCCATGACATATGCCCTAAATGTTTGCAGTTAAAATGCTATTTATGCCATCTGATAAAGTGGCTACATAAAATGCTATCAAGTATGTCTTATAAAACACCTTGATAAAAAGCTATGGAATATACCTCATACAGTGATGATACAATGCTACAAAATTTACCTTATAATTCCTGGGAAATGGACAGCTAGGGCATTGACCAAACTCTGAAACAAATTAATTTGGATGGAATCTAGTTTTGCAGTGCTCAAGTATATTTACTTAGAAACTAGTATAATTCTGATCTCCCAGCTGGAAGAGAAAGAGGAAGGACAGCTCAAAGTCACTGTTTTGAGCACATTAAGAAAAGAAAAGGCATGACAGGCTGCTTGTCTAGGAGTGAGCTGGACTAGGAACTATAAATATATAGACAAAGTCAGACAACACTATAAAACACATTGTTCTTGTGACAATATAAATCAGTTCCTCAGACTGACGTAAATGCAGTTTATCCTGTCCAGGCAGAAGGAGAATAACCCTAAAAGTACCAGGGTGTATCAACACATCATGGATATTTCATTTGGTGAAAAAAAACAGGTTAGCCTGTTATACTTTATTATTCATATTACAGACAAACAGTAAAAAATAGGATCAGCTTAATAGAAAGGACACTATCCAGTGTCTGTGTTTTGTAGCTTCCTTAGAGTCTGTTTTCAGAATCTGAAATCAAGAAAAAAAATTAGAACTTCTAAGAGAGAACTCATTGTTAGAGTGATAATGGTCTTCTCGTCTGTGGGTTTTATTATTCCTCTGTGCACTGTTCACAGAAAAGTACAGCTTGCTGATTGCATTCCCAGTCAGAATTTATCCTTGCTTCTTTTTCTATAGATATAAGCATCTCCCTTAGGTTCAAATTGATTGCTGTATTCCAAGGAATTTTCTGTCCCTTGCTCTTGTTCCAGAACTGCTGGGTATCCTAGGTGTCATTTCCTGTATACTCTTCCATTCTAAGTGCCTTCATTATTCCAGCAATGACTTACAGACATTTTCTAAATATTTTTCTCTCCCTGGAAATAAAGGTGACCCAGCATCTCTGCTGATCTCCAAGGAGTTGTGTGATGTATGGCATAAAACTCAATATTACCACTCATGCAGGGAAAAACTTCTCTGTTCACTTGATTTGAGCTAAATCAGGGTTGAAGTATTTATGAGCAACAAGTAGTTAATCAGTAATGAGAGAACTAAATCTTCAGGATTAGTGCCAGCAATCCAACAGATAGATCACAGTAACACGTATTTAGGAACTGTTTACAAAAGACCTACAGAATTGTAAATACACCTCAATACCTAATTCCCCCAAACTGTAACATGCAGAGAGCACTGCAGACATGACCCTTGTGGTGGATATTAAACATAAACTGGCTTTGATGTTACTTCATGTCATGGGTCTGTGCACGACCACTGGAGTGCTGAGCACCTGTTGGAGCACCGCAGGCCTGTAGAGAGAGCTTCCCATGCTAGTGGTTTGTTTTATGCTCATTGTAATCACATAGGAATATGTAAACTGTAGTATTATTTAAGCCTGTTAGTCAAAGTAAGCAAATTTCTTAACTGTCTGCATTAACCCTTTAATTAACCTTGAGCCAAAAAGCCTGTTAGTTCAAAAGCCTAACCTAGTCAGATTCCTCAAGCTTTGAAGATGCAGGAGGAAGTATGGCTTTGCAGTATTTTATACCAGAGGCAAAAAGGCTATAATAAATGGAGAACTTGGAAGCTTAAAGGCAGTATTCTGAAATACATCAAGTCCAATACCAAGAATGCATTTACATAATACTTAGATTTAATTTGATGATTGCCTGGGTTATCTTAGGAAGGCTTATACATTTTGTTTTCTGTTCATTGAATTTACTGTTTAAAAAGGAACAGCTTTGGGAAAGCTGGAGAATTAAATCCCTTTATCTGTCCACTGAATTAGTTCAACTGTGGGGACAGTTGTACTTATCTGTTGGATTTAAACCAAGAGCTATTCAACAGAGAAGGTGCTTCTGTCTGCTGAGACCACTGACAAGAATGCCAACAGGGATACAACTCTGTGAGCCAGTAACTTCAAAGAGAACTGCGCTTTCATTTCAGCACAAGTTAAGGATGTATAGCCAGCAATTTTGCAAAAATCTGTGCCTTGGCATTACTTTAAAGTATCTTCTGCCAAATGTTGTCAACAGCAAAAAGGTTATAGTGTGTAAGGGGTTCTTTAAGCAATAAAGCAATGTTTCTGGCACACTTTCCTACACATAAATCTAAAAAAACCCTGCTTGCTTTCCTTGAGGGTCCTTATAAGGCTAGGCTTCTAAACCCAGAAGTGCTGAATCTATGTACAACACCAAAAATCAACTGTCTCTCAGAAGAAAATACAGAATAGCCTGATGCAAGCTCATAAACTACATCAGTCATCTGAAGATGAGGGAACATATGATAACAAAGAAATGTGTGCATTGTTTGTGGCAATATGGTGTGGAATTGCAGGCCTGCTAAAAGAATAGATGACATAGATTTAAGGCTGTCCACTTTGAATGAAAGATCAGATGATACCAGGCAATGAAATACGTCAGTGCAGTTAATTTCCTTAGTGGATGAAGTTCTTTAAAATACTACTGCCCCCCCGCTCTTGTTTCTTTTTTGTTGTTTCTCTGATGATGGACTGTAGAAAGGCTTTTGTGCTTGAAATCTTGCGCTTTTTTTTCCCCCAACTTTATCAGTGTGTCTATGTAAAGGATTCTTATCTTCCAGACAACCTTGTCTTCTGTATCACCATAATATTTAAATAATCTAGCAGCAATTTTTTGCCTGACACCATTGTGCCAGGCAAAAAATTGAAGAAAATCAATGCCATGAAGAGCAATTCTCTGCATACAGTAGTGATCTTATTCTGTGTGAGGATGTAAAATTCATTGTTCGTTATTGTAAATGTTATCAACATCAGTCACTAAAAGCCTGCTTTCTCCATAGTCAAACTTTTCACCTTAGTGTCTTCTCTTCTCAAATGACATAAAATTTAGATCAAATCATCCATACAGGCTCCGTGCCTGCAATCTCAGGAGATGATCTATGCATGTGAAAAAAGTCAAGAGATGAGATGCATAAGCAGGAGAGCAACAGTTTTGCTATATGGATACATGAGATGCTTTAAAAGTGCCAAATGAATATATAAAAAATATGAAAAAATTTTACACATTAAAATGTATTTTAAGCTATGAAACTATGCTGTAAGTGAATACTGTACCTGAAAAAAAATTAATAGTGCATTGAAAGAGATACAGTCGTGCTGATAGTTTTCTTGTGTTTCTACATGACACAAAGTCATAAATATTAATGTATCACAAAATTATGTTCTGTTGAGAAGTAGCAGAATATGTTTGACACATCGAAGACTGTGAACAAAAAGGAAATGGTAACAATTCACATTGCTTAATGTATGACTAATCATCATTTATCCATCCTTTTATTTTTAAAAACTATAACTTCACAAATTCAGTATCGAACAACTTTTCATTAATTTAATGAAAAAATTTTAAAAATATAGATTTTTAGATTAATGTGTCAGTTCTTATATGAATAGGGAATGACAAATTTCTTGGCCAACTATCTTAATTTAAGAAATTGCCTGTAGTCTAAATGGCCTTCTCCTTGACTGCCATGTCAGCAGTGCATACATGATTCTGAAGCTCTAACACAAATTTTTAAGTGTAATGGAAGCAAATTTAACAGAGTATAGCCTGAAAATCTCTACTCCAGTAGAGCAAACGTAGAAGCATAAGCACACTGTCAGTGGTTTCTGAAATGGCAGAAACTGAAATTTAATATTTGATAAAAGCCAGTTTGTCACCATCAAAGACATCATTCAAGTTTCTGGATAAGTTTACTGGATATTACTTAGATAAATTCATTTATATAAACTCTAGAATCAAATTGGATCATAGTTTGTCATATCTGAGAGTGAAGCCTATGTTTGGCCAGTGATTTAACTTTATTCCCCAGAAGATTTAAGTTAAACTGTACGCACTTAGCATTGACTCATATCAAGCAAAACACACTGCAACACTTCAGTATAATAAGAAAAGTTAATGACTTTTCAAGTTGCTGTGGGACTCAGACAGTAGTAAGTAATAAAGAGAATGCACGTAAAAATAATTATGTTGATTTTGGGCAAAATACTGAAGTGTCATCCGTGAAATGTGGATCTTGTCAAAGGAGCAGTGCAAATTAGTTTTACTCAAATAGGGTACCAGCATGTAAACAATAAAACTAAGGCAGCTACCACGAATGCTACACTTCTTAAATAACATGAAAACCATTATATTTTTTGAGAACAAACTTTAGTTCACTTCTACACCTGCTACGGTAAATAAGATTCCAGTGTTGTTTTTACAGGTGTTGGAAATGTAGGAGTGCTGATTCCATAAGAACTCCCCTCAAGTTGCCCATGCTGTGCCACCTCCCACACACCCACCCAAGCTGAGTGAGAAGTGCCACATGACATTGGGCATTAGGTGCCTGCATGGCTCCTCTGTTGCACATCTCAAGCTTCAGCATCATGGAAGACTCTAATGCTTATGTGGCCTTCTGTACTCCTGCTTTCACTCCTGGAGTGAAATGAAAGGGTGGAATTTGACTCATCATGCAGGGAACACTGTTGGATAGACAAAGTCAGAACCAAGGCATTTGTAAACTCTAGCAGATTATAAAATAGTAAAATCTGAAATAATTATGAATCATGGCTGATACTGTGAGAAGCAATTAAGAAAATCAAAGCTGTCCTTAATCCATTACATTCAGTCACTCTGATACCAAATATACAGCAATAAACAAAAAGCAATGGTCTGTGCAACCTAGTTTGGAATGGTAGAGGCTAACACAAAAATACACAATGGTAGATTTGTCCAAGTACTTCTGACCTGACTGATTCCTAAATACCTGAAAGCATTTAATCCTGGTCTGGATGAAGGGTGGATCATGTTACATCACAGCCAGTCTGTGTTGTGTGAGATCCATCCTATTTTTCTGCACCCACACCACAAACATTCTAATCACGGAAAATTTCAAAGCCATTAAAAGACTGCCGAATTAGAAGGAAATAGTGGGTTTCTCCTTCCAGAAGAGAGAGGGATATTTGGAAAGCAAAAGCACATACACAAGATATTGTTAAACGGGAAGATGTCAGTGATGTACAAAAAAAAGCACTTAAGACAAAAGAAAATAATCTGCCTGATATATACAGGAAGCTGAATGATTGTGAAGCCAGGAAGTTTTGCTAATTTTGAGAGAAAGATCATTTTTATTTTTATTTTCATTTCAAGGAAATAAATTTAATATGGACATCTAATATTTGAGTGAGGAATCCTATTCAAAGAATTACCAACTTCCTTAGAAGTCACTATGAATGTAAAATTGAAGATCTGAGTCAAAGAAACAGAGTATACATATTTGGGTATGTAATATCTGTAACAAAATTAATTTTATATATATATATTTATATATATATTTATATATAAATTTTCATGAAGAAAGAACAGACGGCTAGATCAAAACATCACATTGCCTCTGGGAAAGCAGAACACGTTGAGAGACCTAATAAAAGTGTTAGCAATGGTCTCCAAAGCTACGAGCAATAGTCCCTTTATAGAGTCATTAATGGTGTTATAATTACTCAGAACAATTTTACAATACTTGTGTTCACTCAAATAAATAACAAACTAATGGATGTGGTGACTAATTTTTTGTAAAGCACTGAGCTGTAACATTAACTTCTAAAATCAAATATTAATCCTGATTTTCATCATGTACCCATTATTAAAGCATTAAAGCATTATTAAAATGCTTTGTATGCATTTTTTCTTTACTTTTTTTTTGTTTAAATCTGGAACTCTTGCCCTGTTCTTTCACAGTGGGTGTCTGCACAAATGGTTTAAGTGCCTTTTGTCTTTTTTTATGCCTTTTCTTCAGAAGTGCCACCTGTGTTCTTTGCTCAATTTCATTCTGTAAGTTTCTCATACATCACCACTTGTCTCCACCTTTTTCTTCTACATTTCTTTGATCCTCTATTAGCTTCTTTCAGGTCTAAATCCTGATTATGGAGTGAATTGATGCTTGCATGTGTCAGAAATTGAGGCTGCAGATATGTCCAAACCTCGGTTTTCATTGGCTGCAGTTTTTAAGGCACACCTGTTTTTGTAGGCACTACAAGTGGGAGGCAGAATACACAGATTTATATCCACCTTGGGCACTCCTGTCTAATAATGGAATACCCTACTGGATGTGAACCCATGAAAGACAACCTTCAATATGTGCTCAGAAGAGAGGCTGATGAGCTTTCTTGTTAGGCTGCTGTGGGAATTTGCACTGTAGTTGTGACTCTAGTGGTGCACATATTTATTTTAATGAAAAGTTATGTTGGAAGAATGAGGCTTCAGTTGCTGCATCCTCTGTAAAACATAGCAGATCATATACATTCAATTTGGCAGTGAGATGGAAGGTAAGTAAAAAATGGCCAACGGAGGGGGCTTGGCTACTAGGGAGGTATGTAGCAGAGAAACAGCTAGGCCAACTCCATTCTGTTGCATTTATTAATTGATCTATCCCTGCACATAAGCAAAATAGTAGCACTTTAAACACCAGACTATTAACTGCATTTTAGTAGGAAAATCTTCCTCTAACCTCCTAAATCCCATTTCTATTTCAGCTTGCAGAAACTGACAAATAGCAGCAGTCAGGGCACCAACTGTTGCCTCATCTTTCACAGCAGTGCAGGGGAAGGTATTGATGCACAGCTGTGCCTGATCAGATATACTTAGGTAAATCAGGCCACTCCATAAGGTGCTCTCTCAGGAAAGGAGTAGGAGAATGAAATATTTTTTGTTTATGAAGTGAAGAGTCTTTCCTCTGGTAAGCTGTTTTGTTTTGTTTTGTTTTGTTTTGTTTTTGCAAGCGTTTGTGTGGTGACATTGTTAGGGTCTTATTTTTTTGATCAGTTGATATTTATTGCCTGTCTCAATAAGGCAACCTATATTTCTGTTTCCAGTTTAAAATTTGGTTGAGTTGCAGAAAGCAGTGAAGGACGATGCATATTTGTGGTAGTCTGTTTTGATGGGGTTTTTTTGTTGGGCAGCAAAGGAGGCTAATAATATTGCTTGTCTTTAAAGGTCTTAAAATCTGTTTGTAGTCTGGTAGGTTAATAACTGAATGCAATTATGTGGTCAAAATAGTTCTCCTGGTGAAAAAGGATGTTTCTTTAATAAAAAAAAAAGAACAACAAAAAGCAAAACCACAACTTGCTTTAGGGAGATATGTAAGTTAAGCCTTTTGCTGGAAAAGAAGGTTATTTTATATTCAAAGTTATCAAAGAGCTTAACTATAAGATCTAGTGAGGTAGAGGAGGAAACTAGGCTTTTTTACAAGGTTGAACTTGTATCCTATGGATGATGACTGATGTCTGAATTTCCTTTTAAGAACTACCAACTTCAATTTGCTGCAAAGCCTAATTTTTACAAAATGATTGTGTAAAATAGGAGATTCTTTCGAATATGTTTGCTTGTCATGTTGAAAAGTTGAAGCCCTTTTGATTGAAATTTATCTGTATGACAGTTATGAAAACTTGTTTGGTGTTGTTTCTGGCACTCTTTAGTTTTACTATCAGTTATGAGACTGAAGTACTAAATGTACAAGAAATGTCTGCTGATCTATACAACCAAATTCCTTAAAATTTTAAAGAAGAAAAAGTAAATGGGAGAAATTATTTTCTTTTGCTCTTTCTCTGTGCAGTGTTTTTAGATAGTTGAGGCTCTCTATATTAAATTCTATGAAGTATATGCTGGAATTTCTAAGGGGAGGGTAGATAGTCATCACATCACTGACTGATCTACAGATTTTTTTTTTTCTAAGGGCTAAGGGGTTTGTTTTCGTAGGGTTTTTTTGTTGTTCTTTCTCGGTTTTTCTTTTTTAATATATCTAGATATCTATAAGGAATTAAACTTTTAGATTCTTTTCAGTATCTCCCTAGGCCTTGCTTGGATGTATAACTGAAAAAGCTGCTTTTAGTCTCCTTTGTATGCCGAGGAGATTAATCTCCTTGGTAAAAGGAGATAAAGTGGGGGTCTAAGGAGCTGGGAAGATTGCTTATACACAGTTGTAGCCATTTCCTTTGGTAAACTTCTTTGAAGTTACACCTTAGTTATACAGTGTAGTGTGAGGTGCATCCTTTTCCCTTTTTTTATTTGCTCAATCTTTTCCTGGAGATGTATGAGATGTGTTGCCTTCCCATGTTGCTGTGGACCCCTTCAGCTGTGCAGTAGTAACTGCCCTAAGTATACCTGTTGCCTAGAAACCCCTTTATACTCCGGCAACATAGCAGAAAACCTAAATTCCATCTGACATTGGTGTAATCATGTCTGCTCTGTGCTTGCACAAGAAAACTGAAAGAGAGTAGTGTTTAAAGTATGTAATGTCTGTATTTGTACTTTCAATGGATTCTTCCTCACTGTATGAGTAAATTGTCATAACTGTACACTTAATCTCCATCCACTTCCAATACCCTTGTTGAAACATCTTATTTCTATCTTTGATTTGTGTTGCCTGTGATAGTAGTTATTTTCCATTGTATTTTTTTAAGAAGTGGTACTGTATGCTTACTTCTGACACTCAAGATATTTATGCTTTGCGCTTTTTCCCTTGAAGTAGAAAAGGCATGAAGATGTATTTGTAGTTGTTTAGAGGGCAAGGTGGGAAATAATTGAAACAGTGCAAGGATTCTTCCTGCCTCAGCATTTCCCTTAGGTGACCTTTTAAAAGGAAGAGTTGTCCTTTACTATAGAACCCTGCCTAGAAACTGGTATAGAATAACAGGACACAATTATTACCTAGCACAGTCTGTGATTTCAACATAATTGCTAAAAAAATAAATAAATTACTGTTTTACAGGACCATGATGGAAAATATTTTGTATGTAGTCTTTTGTGTGTTCTTTAAATGAACTGCTTAGCATGTTCATTAGAATAAGCTGTCCAAAGTTTTCTTTCTGTTTGTTAATCAGCTTTTACATATAAATTTAGCACTTACAGGTGCTTAACAAGTCTTTTTGCTTGTTGTATTGTTTTCTGGGACATGCAGGGAGTCATTTTAATGTCTTGATGTCAAAATGTCAAAGACATTTTAATGTCTTGATGTCTTTTGACTCTGAAGCGGCTGTTATCTTCAGCAGACAGGATTTTGCTGGTTGAATTGTAATATTCTTGTTTTACAGATAAAATAAAACAATAAGTATGAAGGCCAAACGCGTAAAAAGATTGATTGAAAATTCAGCTAAAAACAAGCATGGATACTCTGTCATAAACACAGCTAGACTGAATGCCTGTAGGAATTTTTTGTAAGGCAATTTTATGGTGTTTTTAGCAATGCCAAAATTTTTACTGTTAAGTGTGGAACATGGTCCGGACTATCCAGGTTGCAGTCTCTCTTGCTAGGTAAATAGATGCCTTATTTTCTGAAATTGTTAATGTAGCTGCATAATGCATTTTTTAAATGAAATATGTGGTTTTGTTGTGCTTTAGTTTTTTCCCCAGTGTGTTGGACCTGTACAGAGTGCAAGCAGCTCTTGGGAAGATTGGCTTATGGAGTAGAGACCTATAAACTAAAGTGAGAGCTTGAAATTTTTTGTTAGTTTGCCGCTTTTTTTGTTACTGAAACTGGAACAACAGTATTAGGATTAATTATCCTATAAATAAATTTGAATTCCTGTCTTTGTCATAACTGCTTGTTGAAGATCATTGGAGATACTCTAGACTTGGGCCCAATACATTGAAGGTGGAAATGAATGAGCTTAATGTCGGAGTTCCTTGAGTAGTTTTTTCAATACTTGAGAGTTGAGCTTAAATACAGTTTTGTGACTACCCTCTAGAAATTTTGCAAAAGCTCCTAGAAGTCTTTTATTTTTTTTTTTGGTGTAATTGCTAGAAATGCAGAGAGTTTATTTTTGCAAAAGAAATTTAAATCACCTGTTTTAAAAGATTGTTTTCACATGTAGTTTTTCCTTTAAGACTTCAGTTCCTGTTTACTTATTTCAGTAAATACTGGTTTCTGAAAAGTGTTATGAAATTACTGGCTATGCTACTTTGCAGCCTGTGTAGCAAGCTGCAAATTTAAGATATTTTTTTCCTTACTGCTGGATTATTCTGAAAACATGTCCGGGTTTGAATACTGAAACTTTAAGAAAATGCAGCTTTAGTGATTTCCTTTTCATCAGTGCTTTAATTTGATTTGGGTCGGCAGCTTTCTTTCACTTTAATATAATGCATTAGGGTTCTTCTTGGGAGTTTTTTATCTGTTTAATGTGGGTCTTGAAGCAGGGGTTAATACACATCTCTTTCAAGGCAGTCATAGCAACACATCAAGAACAGCAGCAAAGGAAAACACTCTAATATTTTTTTCTCTATATAACCCATATGCTATCAAGAGGAATTTGAAGTATATGTGCCATCCTATGGAAACTAAAATTTTCTCAATGTTGACAGAGCTGTGCAGCTACGGTTAATGCAAAAGCCTGACCATTCTCACACAGTGCTAGCTATGATGGCACGCTGTTTATTTGGGGGGAAATCCCTTATGTACAAATATATATGATGTCTGGCACTGCAGGTCCCTTGGAATTAGTAGGGTTGAAGTTCTTTACTAAGGCACAATAAAGCTGTTGAGATAGAGTTTTCCAGGGCCTCTGTAGCCCTGTTTTTCTTTCTTTTCTGTCATGTTATTAATCTGAGATTGCTGGTCTTGTGCTCTGTACCTGATAATGTTGTTATGGCAGGTTCATGAGGCAAGTGACAGCCACTGATATAAAATTCACATTTCCCCCTCTCTATTTTTTTTTGTTTTTATTTTGGTGTTTTGTAGATTTGAGTTTGTACTATTTAGTGCATATGAGACTGGGCTATTAAAGATTAATGACGCATTTGCCAATGTGTGGTGGTGTCAGGGTATTTTGCTGAGGCCAGCAGGAGGTGAGTTTTTGGATGTGTAATGGCCAGTCTGCCTAAGACAGAGCAGAGAGTGAAGCTACAAGCCAGGCTTTGAGGCATTTAAGAGGCAAATTCTGCAAGGTGAGATGGTTCCTCTTATCATGTCTATTGCCCTCCCTTCATGGGCTTTTCGACCTTGCATTTATGCAACTTTTCTCAGGTTTATATTAAATGTCTGATTTGTTTTCACTGATTTCCTGTTGCTTTAACACAGACGTGCTCTTGGGCTTTTTTTGCTAGTTTGCAGTTCTTTAAAAGGCAATAAACTAGTTATAGTAGTTTTAGAGTATAAAAGAATGATCAACATTTCTAGTCATTAAGGTTAGTTGGGCAAATGAAAACAAAGGAGCTAAAAGTATTTAGACATAGGGGTTATCCAAGTTTGCCATGTATGTCTTCAGGGAAAAAAAATGACTTATTGAGAGAGTATCAGAAGAAAATACTAACAGGAAAATGAAACACAGAAAATTTAATTATAGGTTAATGCTTTCCAATTGAAAAGAGCTGGAAGATCTACTGATGAGATAGAATTTTGACTTCAAGGATGCTCCTGAGAAGAAATATGAGAAGTTTGAAAGGGATATGACAAAGACAGACTCCATGATCTGTAGGGTGTTGCATAACTGAACACTCAATATGTAAAGAATAGGAGATAATTTTCTAAAATACTACATGTTTCAGGGAAAAAAATCCTCATTGCCTTGTAGAATTTCTTGGAAGCTGTGAGAAATATGTACAGGCTTATATGAGGATCTTGCAACAGACCTCTGGAAGTAGCCCTACAGTATTGGATAATAATACTGCACACAAATTTGATTGGTAGTCCATTGGTATCTTCATTAGCATTTTATTTACAGATAGGCAGACTAAGATTTTTTTTTTCACAATTAATAAAAAATAGTAGAGCACATACCTGTAATTGGCCACTATTGAAATATGCTAAATGCATAGTGTTTTCCTATGCATCTCATTCTACTAGATTTTTTTTTCCCTCCCTTTACAATGATTTTTACTCCAAGCTCTTCTTAGTTAATATTCACCTGAAACTATTGAGTAAAACATTTCTGCTGAAGGAAGACAGCATGCATTAAGCTATTGTTACTAGTCAGATTTAGAGGCTGGAGGTAGATGCCTAGAAAGATAAAAATTAATTCTTGTCATGACTGTTCAGTCATCAAGAAATTTTATTGGTTTTACTTCTCAGTCTGCAGGGAGAAAGGAATGCTACTTTCAAAGACTGCTTCTAGCACCTAGGTTAATACACTACACTGCTTCAATTGGAAGATGATATATATAAAGGTATAAATATTTTTTAAATGATGCATTAAAAAATCACTGAATCCAATAAGGAGCTGTTTCTTTTCTGCTTTCAGGTGGCTCCCATAAGGGGAATAATACCGCTTCAAATTACTCCAAAAAGGGAAGAGGCTGATTGGTATAGAACACTATATATATGTATATAGGCTGGTTGGCATGAATTATTTAAAACTTCTATTCTTCTGGAAATCTCAGTATTAAGGAAATAGTCAATATTTGAAGATGCTTTAGAAGATCCATCTAAACAGCTTCACTTCTCTAACCAGCCCTTTGTATTAGGGTGTCCTTAAGCAGTTAAAACTTATTGTTAAGGAAAGTGGATTTCTCTTAGTCTGCTCTATCATCTATCCTGAAATGACTGTGCTGTCATTCTTTAGTATTAATCAATAGGTATCCTATAGAGCTGTAAAGAGGTACCTTTTTGCTAGGTGAAATTTTGCTAGAATGAAATATGACTCTTGCCAGCACTTATAGGTCAGGGTTTTCTTCCCCTGTGCTGAAGATGAAAAATAAGAATAAACCTAAAATTGAGATTCTCTTCATGTGGTACAGAGGGTTTGCATTTCTGGCCTCTCTCTTTCCTTGCTTAAATTTTTATGAATACCTTTAAAAAAAATCAGGATCTTTGGCTATAGAAAAAGGATTTCATTTAGTCATCTGTGCAATGCCGAACTCTTGTTGACATCTGAATTTTTGGGGGGTGTTTTTGCTTTGAGAAGTACTTTTTGGGGATTTTTTGCATATGCCTACATTGGTACATTAAATAAGTCTATGGGTATGTCATGAGTACAACTGTACTGTGTCAGCTAGCCTTAATGCCAGAACACTAGAATCCTAGTCTTTTAAAATATAATTGCTGTTTCTAAATTGGCATTTGGGAGTAGTTTCTGAACATTGCCAATTCCTGAATTGTGCCCAAGAATAGTTTGGGAGAACACTGTTTAATCCTGGCCAAAAACTATGCCAGACAGGACTGCGGTAACAATTAAAAGGACAGATAATTGAATTCCAATGCTGTGGAACACTTCCTAGTACTTCTAATGAAATAGTACAAATCTAGCCAACATAATAAGCTAAAAAGTGTTTTGGTTTTGTACATTTCAATGTGTCAGTTAACTTCAGAATTGGCACTTATGGAGGCATACACAAACTGCCTAAATAAGGAAGCATGTAATGAGTTTAAGCTGTAGACAAAATAATTGACACAGCCTTGAACAGTTCAGTTCACCCATGTAGCTAATCAAGTCATGATTTTGTAAAATGGCATGTTTTCTTTGCTTTCATTTGTCTTTTATTTGTTTTCTGTTAATGTTCTGTTTCATTATATTAGACTATTTCAAATATCAGAGTGCTAAGAGTTGGAGAAAAGTACCTTTAGATTCAGCATTAACCAATGGTGAATATGGTGCACATATAATCTTCCTACTTATTGGTCTTCTCCCCACTTTGTTAAGGCTGTAGGTCTACCAACATATGACAACATACATCTTCTGTAAAATAGTGATCAAATATTTTTCCCCACTGCTGTACAAATTTCAAGTGCTTATATAGCATGTGTTCCATGTTCGGTCCTTTCATGTTCATCATTGTTTCTGGAGCACCTAATTGGTGCAATTATAGGAAGAATTTTATAGCAAAGGGTCAACTGCTATAACTGATGCACTGGTATCATATGGAATTTGTTAAAAATAGAAGACTTTTTAACTTTGCTGTGGGATTTTTTCTTCACTCATTTGTGCCACAGAAGCTTGCCATTCCTGCTCTCCATATTATACAGACATTCAGTTTTCTCTTTTTAAGAGGAAAACATGAGATTATTGTTTTGAATTTTTCTGTATATTTGATATACCTCAGAGTCCCAAAATTTCTGTGAAGAGCTAATAAACAAGAATGATCTAAATGCAGTATGGGCTGACAAATGTATGGCTTTCAATTTGCTCTTCAGTGGATCATCAACTATGAGAGGCAGAATATTTTGAGGGAGGGTAGATTTATAGAGCAGTGAAACATCAGTCACCAGTATAGTTTTCTAACAAAGGATTTCTGAAGTGATGAAGAACCACTTGGGGAAAAAAGTCTTTAAGAAAGGCAAGAGAGAAAGAAAATATTTAAGTACAGTTTTATGCAAGATTTAAATATACTGTTACAAGATGCAGTCAATCCCATTTCCAAGGTCAGCACCAGCACTCCTTGGTCTGACTGCAAGTTAGCTGTGTAAAATAAACAAAGCTGGAGCTGTTTCTCTTGACCAAAAGCAGTTGTATTGTACTACCCCTTCGTGGTACAAGGAACCTCCTTTGCACAAGCAAGGAGAGTGAAAAAATTAGATCATCAGTGAGCTTCAGGAAAGCTGGGAGCCTCTGTATACAGCAGCAATGCTAATTGGTTTGTCAAACTTCACTTCTTTGGCATTGCTTTGAAAAATGTGGACTCTGCCTGAAACAGGTTGCTGCAGAGCTCTTTATTTTTTTTTTTTTTTAAGAAAACAAGCCAAAGACCCCTCAAACACTTTGAAAAAGTTATATTCCATGAACAGATCAATCCATCTATCTGGAGCAAGATCTTTCCGTTACAGACTTATGTATGCACTTGTTATGGATCAGCACTTCCCTGGTTGCTGTCAAGATGTTTTAATCTTAAAACTGGACAGCTTGACCTCAGGATGCCTGTCTTCTGTATTCCAAATGCATAGACATTGCCTAACCTCAGCTGACCTCCTCTCCAGAGACAGATAGAAAGGTAAGGGAAGGGAAAGCATTCTTAGAAAACAAGCAGAACTACTCGACACCTAGGATTCACAACATAATACTACATGAAAACTACATCAAGAACTATCTGGAAGGAGTATTCAAGAAAATATTCACTGCAAGAGTCTGGAAAAATAACTTCTATCCACTCAAAGGGGTTGTAGTGTTGCATCAACATCCTGTGGAGAAGTATAGAAACAGTCCAGAGAAATGTCTTCAGGATTTTTGCATTTAAAATAGTTTATATGCAACTACAGAGAAAAATGTCCAGTTATTTTATAGGGGACAGTTTTTTCTTTAGCAGAACTGGGCTGTCATTAGGATGCTCAATATTCAACAAGCAGGAAAGAGATGGAAAAGGAAATGGTATCTTTTAGCATTGTTGTTTTAAAATTTTATAATGCATGCAGTACTGAAAAAGTAAGCCATTACATACTGGCAAATAGTACTGCAGTTTATTACTGTATATCCTATTTAAAACATGTTGGTGGTTTCCTAGTCAGACTTGGCAGTAAGGTATTCCACACTTCATGTGAAGCCTTCATTTTGCCAGAGTAGAACATAATGGCTTAAGGAGTTGTGGCATTAAACATCACTGATTGTGAGATCACTTTAATAATTCTCTTTATGTCGCAGTAGGAAATGTGTTAACTTTATTAATACCTTATCTTGCATATCCATCCTGATAAGCTGACATTTTGTGCAAAGTAATTCATTAAAATACCCCATTTTCATTTTTTTTCCTTTCTGAGTGTATTAGGTATAAAGTTTAAAATCATACTTGTAACAGCGGAGGTTGGCTCAATGAGAACTGCCTTTAAATTCTGTTCATTTGTGACTTAATAGCATAATGGTTTTTTTCAGGTACCTCTATTTCTTCTTCCAGCATTCAGTAGATGAGGATAAATAGACTGAAACCCCAACAGAATAAATTATCTTCAAATAAAATAATCATGTGTCAGAAGAATGAAGGGTAATGTCTTGATTTATAATGTGAATTCTTTCTGTTGGAGAGTGTGAAGTAACTGAAATATATATTTGATAGGCCAAGCTGTCTTTGATTTTTAGTGATGTAATGGCTAACCCCAGCCAGCAACCAAGCACCATGCAGGTTCTCACCCAGTGGGATGGGCTAGAGAACAGGAAGAATGAATGAAAACTCATGGTTTGAGATAAAATCAGTTTAATAGGGAAAGTAATAGCCACATGCCCACAATCAAAGCAAACCAAGGAATTAATTCATCACTTCCAAGGGCAGGCAAGTGTTCAGGCACCTTCAGGAGATGGCTAACTCTGGTGACTTGTGAAGACAAAGGTCCTCACATCAAACATCCCCCCATCCCCATTTCCCTCTTCTCCTCCCAGCTTTATAAACTGGGCATGATGTCCTACTGTGTGGAATATTTGGTCAGGTGGTGTCATCTGTCCCAGCTGAGTCCCCTTCTAACTCCTGCACCCTCAGACCCCTTGCCAGCAGGGCAGTACTAAAAGAACCAAAGGCCTTGACATTGTAGAAGCCCTGATCAGCAATAAGAAAACATTCCTGTCTTATCAACACTGTCTCCAGCACTGACCCAAGACACAGCCTTGTACTAGCTATGGTGAAGACAATTAATGCTACCCCAGCTCAAACAAGGACAAGCTGCTACCTTTAGGTTGACTCAGACTTATTCTCTAGTATGAGAGTGTGTGATGGTGTTTTTGCCTAGAAATGCATTATCTGACAACCCCACGTGGAACAGGTCATATAAATGATATTGATTATTTTATCATCAATTTGAAATAAGTGAGAAGCCATTCATACTTCATTTTTTGAGTAATTAAGCATATTTAGGGCATTGCTTCAAGATAAAACTTAGAAGTGCCTAATTCTTTCGTTACAATTTTGGGCTTTGTTAAGGAATGAAAGAGAACACAGAATAGTACACATCAAACTTGTTAAAATGCATTGACTCTCCTTCAGACATTTGTACTTCATGGGATATGGAGTGGGTGGGGAATGGAGGGGGAGTTGGAGGCACTTTGATGTAGGATAGTGTTTGACTGACATTTAATATAATACTTGATCCCAGTTTAAGCCTTCAGATTTATCATCTGTTGCGCTACTACACCTGAAACAGTTTCTGGTTCTATTAAGAGCACAGATCCTGTGCTGTTTCTCTGGGAGCAGCAGGGAAATTGTGAATATATCTTGCTGGTTACAACAGCTCTTACAAGAGGAAAAATGTATCTCATCTTTGAAGCTTATAACAGCAAGATATTTTTGCATGCCAGTCTTGTCAGTTTTTCCCCTTGCAGAAGGAAATGAGTTTGGAGGAAATCATCCTTGCAGTGGAGACCCAAACAAGTATGTCTAAGGGGTAAAGAAGTGAAGTGAAAAGAAAACGTGACAGAAGAATATCTCTTAAGTTGAAACATCTTGGCCTCCCTTCATATTACAATATTGCATTGTAACTGCAAGTGCAACAAGTATGACAAGTGATGCCATCCAAAATGTGACAGTAAAAACTTGCTCTGCAGTTCAAGGCCCTCTAGAGTTGTGTGTTCTTAAACAATGAAAGTTATTCATAGCATGTAAAAAATTCACAAAATTGATTCAGTCATTCTTTCTTTCTGTTTTATTTTTTGAAGACTTGTCCCATGATAAATGAATCTAGGTACATTATTTCTTCTTTGCAACAGAGTTGCTATGTTCTATGCTTTACCTGTCACATCTTTTTGTAGTATTAGGACTTACTTTGGAAAAAAGCAATTTGCTTTCCTGTATTCTATATAACCCAGTGGGATTAAAATTCCTACTAATATTACTGCATGCTTGTGAGGTAGTAGGTGGAGGAGGCATGTGAAGAAAAAGCAAACTGATTGCTACCAGAGGCCAGAGAGAATGCAGGAAGCCTGTTTTTGACAAGGCTTTACTAATTCTTACTACAGTACTAGCTCATATGCTTAATTGTGAACTCAGCAGCAGGAGGAGGAGGCTGAAAATACAGGAATAGGCTTTCTGAAGCAGCAGACCTTGCTAGAATGGCTGGTTGCTCTCCCCTTAGATGTAGGTAAAGGAGAT